>ML685847.1:681273-960768 GCA_007922175.1 Pelusios castaneus | reverse complement strand
TCTGTTGTCTTTCAAGAATATCCAGAGTTAGAACAGCAAATATTTTCCAACCCAAGTCCAGTAGAAGCACAGAGTTATGAACACCTTGGGAATGGAGGTGGTTTATAACTCTGAAATGTTTGTAACTCTGAACACAACGTTATGGTGGTTCTTTCAAAACTTTACAACTGAACATTGACTTAATACAGCTTTGAAACTCTCATATGCATAAGAAAAATGCTGCTTTTAACCATCTTAATTTAAATGAAACAAGCACAGAATGTTTCCTTACCTTGTCAAATCATTTTTTAAAAACTTTCCCTTTTGTTTTAGTAGTTTACTTTTAACACAGTACTGTACTGTATTTGCTTTTTCTTTTTGTCTCTGCTACTGCCTGATTGTATATTTCTGGTTCTAAATGAGCTGTGCAGTTGGCTGGTCAGTTCCTAACTTTGGTGTTCGTAACTGTGAGGTTCTGTTGTATTTTGCAAAGGATCTATCCCTCCTATTTCAAGGCGTAAGCCCACCTTTGTAATGGGGAATCAGGAAAGAACTTTCCATGAGGGCAAGCTATGCCCTGACCATTTACTACAGGATCTCTTACATCTTCTTCTGAAGAGGACAGGTCAGGCCAGGCCAGTCCACTGCTGGAAACAGGAGTGGCTGAAGCTCTGCTCTGATCCGTGGTGCATTCCCAAAGCTAGATTAGCTAACTCAAGTGGACACTGAGGCAATTCTCTCTCTCTCTCTCTCTCTCTTGGCCCCAATGATTGATGTTAGTGTTTATCCACAGTGGAATGGTCATTGTTAGGCCAGAGAGAGAAACACCAAGAGACTGGCTTTGTAGTGCAGTGGTTAGTTAGGAAGGATGCCCACATTAGAAGGTGGGAGGCCCAGGAGCCAGTCCCCCTGCTCCAATTACATTTTCATTACTTATCTGCAGTAGAACTGCTTCAACAGGAAAAGTAGAGGGAGTCCCACCTCAGACTAGCCCATAACTCGGTAGTTAAATTCTCATCCCAGGAGGGAGCCCCCTGTTGAAATCCTTTCGCCCCCTGTGATAATGAGGTTAGAACTTACCCCAGGCTTCTCACACCCCGGCTGATGGCTCTGCTAGGCATGCTCACAGGCCACCTACTAGAGCAGGCCCCACAAATGCCTGTTTTCCTCCAGTTTGTGAATTGCTCTGTGGCTCTGGTGGGAGAGAGGTGTCCAGGCAACTAAAGCAAGGCAGCAGCACATGTATCCAAAGTCTAAAACTTTGGTATCTAGGGAAGCTTTCCAGTGGAAAGTTAGGCACCAAGTGAATTTAGTGGCCTACTAGGTTAGGTGATTGCTAAGTGGGTGGTTTGCAGAACTCAGTGGTGCCACACACTGGAATTTAGACAGCTAATTTTGGAGTTTAGCTACCTAAATTGCTTCCTGGATAACACCTAGGGTGGCTCCTTCATTCAACATTCCTTCACCTGTCACATTTCTGGACATCAGCTGCAGTCATCCTCAAAATTTGAATGGCTTGAGTTTCCCATCAGAGACTAGGCCACAGATTGGCAGATCTTTCTACTCCTAGATTCTTCTTCCTAGTACCTGGCCTTTCTCAGCTTCATGCCCTTACTCCTAATTACATCTCCTTAACCTGTAATACTGTCAGTTTTTCTACATTTACAATTTGAAAAGTGAGGTGTCAGTTTCACCCCTTTAACACAATCTTTCTGGATTTCCCTGTTCAGAGGTAACAGACATGAGGCAACTCTTCCTCCCTCTAATTCTGAAACGAAGCAACCTTGTTTCATTTTCCTTTCCTTTCAGTCAATGTTTCAATACTCAGCTCTAGCACATCTTTGTGTAAAGAATCATGAAGTGTCCTGGCAGAAGGTCTGGCCCATACCAAGTCAGCAGGTAGAAAGGTCTCTCCATCTATGAATATCCCCATGAGTGTGCAGAAGAGAAGAATCAGTTACCAACATGGATTCTCATGCATTATGTCAAAGGACATGCTGTGGACTCTAGGATATGTGTGTGGGGAAGGAGAATATGCAGTGTTTTTGAAGCCATCTTGTCCCAAGACATTAGAAAGACATGTTGGGTGAGGTTATATTTTTTATTGGACCAACTTCTATTGGTGAGTAAGACTAGCTTTCGAGGCAGGAGTATATTGGATAAAAGGGAATGAGTTATTCCAGTAACACCTCACTGACATTTCTTTCCCTCTATCTCATCCCACAGGTTTTCCCACAAGTAGAAGCAAGCTATCCTATCATATTTTGAGATCCAATGGTACTTTCACAATGCTGACAACTCTCATAACTTTATCAAGAGTCTCACAATGTTTGATGGCTGTCTTAAAGCTCCAGCTCCTGGAGTCATGTGATTATCTGCAACTCTCAGCTTCCGTTAAAAAAAATTCTCGTCTTTGCAGATAAAAACTCAAACATCAGAAGGTATATAAAAATGAACTCAGCATCTCTTATATTTTACCAGCACATTATTTTTTAAGCTAATCTTGCTATTTGGAGGGGCTGACTCATCATTTTGAACACTTGGACTCAGCAACACCAAATTTGCTTCTGAGCATCTTTTGCTGATTTACAACTAGAAATTAAATTAATAATTAATTTGCACATATTAAGTTCAACACCATCCCTGTTACATAGCTGATCATTTAGTCAGCTTATTATTAAGTCATCAGTGTCCCAACTGATATCTATTTTAATTAAACTTAAAAATTATTCCATGGGTGAAACCTAACAATGCCCAACTTCTCTGAACAACTCTGAAAATAGGGATTTTATGACAGAATTTTTCAGAGACCCAAAACCTTTGCTGCGTGATTATGCAATCAGGTAAGCATTCATTTTGGAATTGCGTCTCTTACTCTCAGTAAAAACCAGTGTGTTTCATACGGAGTAATTTCCCCTAGCAATCTGGACAAGTGCTATTTATGGTTACATTTATCAGGGGTGCCCTGTTAAATACCAGTTACCTGCCTATCTGCAATTCTGAAGTTAATTAGTTTGAGGTGCTATAAGGGCTCTCTTGAGCTTTCATCTTAATTACTTCTTGTTTTGTTAAGGGCTGTCTATTGACCTATTTGCTTTGTTGTGTTTCCTTTGCTTAATTGCTCTTATGACTTGTACAAACTTTATAGGGCAAATTGGGTGTCACGTCGCCTTCTAGGGGCTGAGCTGCTAGAAAATAAGAGCGTATTGATGCTGCCAAATAATTGTGTTATTCCTTTTGTTTAGGTGTTGGCTACGACTGTGTAAATTAAAGAGTGTCGATTTAAGAATTATTTTTGATTACATAGAACATAACAATGAGTTACCTAGTCAGCTGCATTGCATGACATTGAATGTAAAACACTTTTTTAATATAGTTCCAAGGGGTAGCTATGTTAGTCTAGGTCAGCCAAAACAAGGAGTCCTGTTTGTCCAATGTATAAGGCAGAGGGGCATTTCTAGCACACGATGGCATAAATCACATTGGTGGATGAGGAGGTGAATGAGCCCTTGATGGAGTAGGTGGCTTGATTAGGTCTTGTGATGGTGTCTTTTGTGTAGATATGGGGGCAAAGTTACTCCATCAAGGGCTCATTCACCTGCGCATCCATCAATGTGATTTATGCCATCATGTGCCAGAAATGCCCCTCTGCCTTATATATTGGACAAAGAGGACAGTCTCTTCGCTAAAGAATAAATGGACACAAATCTGACATCAGAAATTACAACACTCAAAAACCAATAGGGGAACACTTCAATCTCCCTGCTCACTCCATTGACAAATTGCTAAAAGTTGTGCTCAAACAAATGAATAACAAATCATAGCTTCAAAAAGAAACTGCAGAACTCAAATTTATATGTAAATTCGACTCCGTTGCCTCAGGGTTAAACAGGGACTATGGATTTTATTCTCATTACAACAGGTGATTCAACCTCACCTTCCTCAATATGCTGTTCCCCAGTGTTTGAATCCCAACACCTATTCTCATTTGCTGTTACAGCCTGACCTGATCCTGTGTCACACATTTCCCTGCATTTAATTTCCTCCCATCCTGTAAATTCCCCATTTTCAAAGCATCTAATGAAGTGGGATTTTCTCCCACGATAGCTCATGTGATAAATAAATTTGTTAGTCTTTAAAAGTGCCACAGGACTCCTTGCTTTTTTAAAAATATAGTGTCCCTGAAGTAGATTTTTTAACATTTTCAAGAAAGGTTTAAGAGTAATCTTCTTCTGCAGAATGTGGAGCTGAAAAAGTCACGACAATCTTCCTCAGAAGGGCTTAGATATTGTTGGAGATAGCATGAGACTGGACAAAATCATCACCCTTGTACCATTTTCAAGTACTAGTTCTGCACATCTCTGATAGCCTGCTTTTATTAAGTAGGTTGTAAATTTGCAATCCACCCTGAGTAAAGGGCAGCACCTGGCCGCAGTGAACTGGAAGCAGACCAGAGAATAAATTGTGGCTCAGAGTATAACCATTCCATCTCGGACCTTATCTCCTTTGATCCAGGGGAGGAGCAAGGCCCAGATCTTCAAAGGTACTTAGGTTCTTAATTCACACTGAAATCAATGGGAGTTAGGCCATTAAATACATTTGAGAAGTCTGATCAAGCTACTTTCATCCCTTTTCATGGAGAAGTTCATTCCCGCCCTCCCTGTGTGCCCAATTAACTACTCTGGCCAATCAGTGGGTGTTAGAGGGAATTGGGAGGGGTGAAGCCAGGGACCCATCCACTTTCTGCCACATCTCCACCCACTTTGTCATATTAGGGAATCCAGAGCTGAGCACCCCCTTCTCTCTCTCTCCCATACCTGGAACCGCAATCTGAGCAAGAGTCTTAAGAAGATGAGTCTTTTTCATGCTTACACTCCAATTCCAGAAATCCGTTCAAAGGAAAGAGTGGATGGGAGGAGGGAGTAAACTGAAAGGCATGAAAAAAAGCCAAAGTCATTAATTCAGAAGTTGTACTTCATTGACTTTCACTCATTAATTTGCCTTCCCCATCCTCCCTCCCCCCACCTTTAATCAGCTGCCTACTGATGATACTTTCAATGTGGTAAATAAATAAAGTTAAAGCTAGAACCAATATCTGACTGCAGAGCTACTTTTCTTATTTTGTTCTTCAGCCTGAGCATAAATAATTCTAAGAAGCAGATCAAGGACAGAGTGAGTGAAAACAAGTTTGCTTCAAGGAGATTTAATTCCTGTGCTTCATTGTTAAGATTTGATCAAGATGGAAATCTATAGAGATGGGAGCATTGTTTTCCAGTGGTTAGAGTAGGATCCTAGGGTCAGGATGACTGGGTCCTGAGCCTAACCCACCCGTAGATTGGCTGTGTGATCTTAGAGAAGTCACTGAGCCCCCTTGCAATGAAAAGCATAAAAACAATCAGAAACAGTTAATTAATTCAGAGAGGCGTTGTGCAGCTCATAATCCCTTAGCTTCTTTTTCAATCATTGCTGCACTTTCTTCCATGATGTCCCTTGTGTGTGCAACATCCTCCTTGAATTAATCTATAAAGCTGGCTAAAATGGCTAATTTGATCCTTGGATGTATAAGCGGGGGATACTATGTGCAGATCTTCCAACCCAGGGTAGAGTGGGGCAAAGAGGTCAATTGCTCAGGGGCCGCCCATTTAAAAGGCCCTCAGCGGATGGTATTGATCCACAGGTCATGAGTAAAATTTCCCCTCGGGGAGGCCAGCTACCCACCCTGCCTCTTTCACCTGTGTCTCTGCCCCCGCTTTGCCCAGACGCTGCCCCCACACTCGGAAAATGTTCAGAAAAGAGCTTCAGAAATTATTTGATGACTAGGGAAAACTTGCTTTACCATAAGCAGTTTCAGAAGCTCAATCTAGTTTAGTTTATCAATGTCACGTTTGAGTGACTTTATCATTGTCTAAAAATGCCTATATATAAAGAAGATTTCTGGTCTAGATAATACTTAATCCTGCCATAAATGCAGGGGATTAGACTAGATGACCTATTGAAGTCCCTTCCAGTCCCATGATTCCATGATTCTCTGATTTCAAGTAGTAAAAGGCTCTTTAATCTAACACAACAAGACCCAGTGGCTGGAGGCTGAAGCTAAATATAGTCACACTGGAAGTACATGACAGATTTTTAACAATGTGGGTAATTAACCATAGGAATAATTTATCAAGGGATGTGTTGGATTCTTCTTTTAAATCAAGACTTCATATCTTTCTAACTCAGTCAGAAGTCCTGGATTTGATACAGGAATTGTTGGGTGAAAGTCTATGGCCTGTGTTATGCGGAAGATCAGACTAGATGCCCATAATGGTTCTTTCTGGACTTTAGATCTATGAATTACTGGTTCTAGCAATTCTTCCCCTTTGAACTAGATGTGACATGGGTTTTTTCCCCCTCCTTAGTCCTGGTTTCTCTTATCTTATCAGATTCCCTTCTATGTAGATATGTCAAGTCTCTAGTGTCTCTCGATTGACCTCCTTGTTATAGATTTACTGCTCTGTGGATTCCTATTTTCACGATTCTCATTTCAAATCACAGTGTGACTCTTCTATGGCACTTTTCATGTTGTGAGAATCTTCAAGTAGCATGGTTCCCTGAACTCTTAGTCCTCGTATTGGTGGCTAGTACAACAGTGCAGGGAGCAAAGATCTTTGCATTCCACCTTTAATTCCTTTTCTACTTGTTTTAGAGTTGTTCATTTTTAATTTTTGTCACCAAATTCCTTAATTGGTCTCCCTCTCAAAGACATATTTTTAACATCATCATCTAAATCTGGTTTAGGATCCAGATGGAAATATTGCTGAACTACATCTGCTCTGGAGTTAGCATCTTATATTGTGTTATTCCCCTTCAAATAAAAAAGTTTTAATTAATTTATCCACTTGATAAGAGCAAATGAGACAAATACATTCTAGGCACAGGAGGATATGACCATGGTTTCTAAGTGATTTATTTCTGCAAGGAAAAGCACACTATCTACATGGCAAATAGAAAAAAGCAAATATTTTGCACGAAAGGAAAAAGACATACCGAGCCAGATTTCTGAAAGGTGTTGATTACTTTGCACTTCACTGTGGAAGACTTCTGAACGTTTGCTGAGCTCTAATAATCAGGGTTATTCTTGCCCTATGCAAAATTAAAATAAGAATTTGAGAACAAATTTACCTGAATCTGCCTCCCAAGTGACCCATAAGTAAGCCTGATTAATAATTGGATGCGAGATCATTAAGGGAAAGCCAAGGTACTTCAGAAGGAGGTCTTTGGAGTTTCACTGCGTGCCATTTTTCTCATCTGAGGGTATGTCTTCACTGAAAAGTTAACCCCACTTTCTCCATTTGAGCAAGTATAGCTCAGCTGAGAGCATCCCCACTGAAACGGATAACTGGAGCCCTAATCAGTTAGTGTGTCCACACTGATACTGAACTGGGTGAGGTAAGGCCACTGGGCTCATGTCCAACACAGTGTGGGACTGTCTTTGATAGAGCTTATGTGCTATTGTGGACAATGTTGGGCATTCTTTCTGGCCACATGGGTGGCAAAGGCAGATATGGGGCATAAGAAGTGGCAGAGAATCTTTTGGCAGGATCTCCATGTTATTGGGACATGCTGTCCTCTGTATAAGACAAGGATAAGTGGCAGGACTTCTGGCGAAACTAGTGTGCTGTTTCATAGCCCTAATACAGTCCAGGTCAGTTGATCCCTTCCTCGCCTAGCTTCAGGGAGACAGCATCATTAGATTTGTGGTTTCTGGTCCTGGATGTGGAATTATAGATTTTGCTGGCTGCACACCACAGACCTAAAAAAAAGTTGGTGTTGGCTTTTGGTCAGCCAGCTGCACAGTGGGAGGATGTGCTGTTAGACAGAATCAAATCTGAATAAATCCAACGGAGGGGCTCTGGGTTTTTTTCACCCTTTTCACCTTCCTCTGTATCATGGGGAAATCAATTGCTGGTGGATTCTCTGTATCTTAAAGTCTTTCAATCATGAATTGTGGACTTGAATAACTCAGTCATAGGTTAGAGGTTTATTGCAGGAGTGGGTGGGTGAGATTTTGTGGTCTGCATTGTGCAGGAGGTCCCTTCTGACCTTAGTGTCTATGGCTATGTCTACACTGAAAATTAAAGTCGACTTAGGGGGGAACTTACAAAGTCGACCTATATCACCCACACTGGATGCTCTAGGTTGACTTTGTGGGGCTAGGGGGACCTAGGGCAGGTCCACGGGGGCAGGGGGGCACTCCTTGCCCAATGCCAGGGGGCTCAGCCTTTGCCCCATTGTACATAGGTACAATGGGGCAAAGGGGGACAGGGACCCTGGCAGGGCATAGGGGCAGGGTGAGAAGGGCTCTGCCTGCCCTGTGGGGGGACATGCCAGGCTCCCCCTGTGCCCCCCCCCAGCAGGGAGGGCATTGGTGCAGCCCTGGGATAGCCCTAAATCAACTTAGGGCTACCCCACGGCTACACTGGCTTAAGTCGACTCTAGGGAGTCGACTTAAGCCTTAGATCTAATAGAAAGGAGGTTTAATAAAGTCGACTTAATTTTAATTAAGTCGACTTTATTTTCCTTAAGTCAACTTAAGCAAGCTGCTTAAGTCGCCTTAAGCAAAGTGTAGCGTAGACACAGCCTATGAGTCTACAAGCCCTACAAAAAGCTGCAAGCTAAGGTTTGAATGCTGGTTTGGGTTATTTATACTGGTTGAAAGTAACGTCTGGTCTGGAACCACGGATTAGGTAGGTAGACACAACAAGGGTCCCAGGAAAAATTTTGGGAAGATCCTGGAGGACAATCAACATTTGAGTGGATTCTAGCTGCCCACCAGTTGGTAATGTGTGTATTAGCAGCCCTCTAGCTTTACCGTAAGCCACCCAACAGGCCACCTAGCATGAGTAGAAAGCACCACCATACTCAAGTAAGAGATTATTGTGTGTGGATGGGAGTCCGGTTTGGACAACACTTGAGTTAACTGTGCAGTGAGGACAAGACCCAAATCAATCGCTCTGCCTGGTGATAAGTACATGGGGATGCTGAAAGAGGCATTCTCTGAATGAGACATAAAACTAAGGATTGTGTGTTTCCCATTATTAAAGATTCCATGGTGATTTTCTGAAGATTGGGGTCAACCTGCCCAAGTCTCCCAGGGAATCGCACTGTGTCACTGGCAAATGTAGAGGTGAGTGAAAATAAACAAAAAAAATCTGAAGATTAGCCCTCCATGGAGAAAGGTCTGAGTTAGGATCTGTTTGAGATATGGACAAAAGTTCACCTTTATTCTGTGTGGTCATGATGGCACAGGCCTTGCCATATCGAATCAGACCAGTCATATGTCAAGGGCTTGATCCTTCATTCCACTGTGGGACAGCTGCACCAATGTAGTATTTTAAGAGTAGACCTGCCCTGAATTAGAAGAAATAATGAATTAGTTAGAAAGTAGTAGCCTGCTTATAACAGCATAGTGGCTCCCAATCAGCTGGGGCAGAGTAGCCAGTTTTCATAAAGATAAAACCAGACCAAACATATTATTCAAGTCAATTGACACAGCCTTGTGTCTGGAGCTGTTTATGGATTCCCTTGAAATGAAACAGTAAAATGACAATAACTAACGTATGATGGGGCTCTGAGGGTGCGTCTACACTTACAAATGAAGTCAACTTAAACTTGCTTAAGTCGACTTCATTTAATCTGCGTCCACACTACATTTTCCTTAAATTGACTTAAGCAGCAGCTTAAGTCGATTTAAGGAAAATTAAACTCGACTTTATTAAACCTTTGTTCCAGTGGTTAGTTACCCTCACTGTTAAAAATTTACTCCTTATTTATTTCTGTATATCTAACACAGGTAATGAAAGGGTTACTGTCTGCCTGAGAAGACAATTATGCTGTCTGGCTGCATTTGGAGGATGGGACGTGCTTAATTAAAGATGAAGTATGGCTGGGAAAGAAATGGCTAGTAACTATAAAGAAAGGAGGCCGAGATGAAAAGGGGCTGGTAGGGAGAGAAAGGAGTCTGTGATCCTCCTTTAGCTATGAGACAACACAGATAAGGCCTAAGGAGGGGCTGTGGAAAAGATCCTAAAGAAAGACCAAGACTGAACAAAGTCCAGGGAGGCCACGAGGAGTCTGAAAGAGCAAATCTTAGCTGCTTGCTGCAGCATCCCTGGATGGGAAGCCTGAAGAGAATGAGGACCGGGGTTCCCCTAATAGCCATTTGAAAAGGTAGTGTGGAAAAACCTGTGACTCTGAAGGGGGAAGGGAACGATTTTTGAGTATAGGACTGAGCCTCCAGGGAGAAAGTGCTAGAATGTGTGTTACTCTGCACAAGAGCAAGATGGAAACACCGAAGGAAGGGGTGCAAAGTCTGCAGAGAAATGAGCATATAGGGCAATGAAGAGTTGAGCTGAGTTTATTGGATCCTTTTTCATACCTCAGGGTGGGTGGGATGGACTAACCATGACCTGCCTGGGGGGCTATGTCACAAGAAAAGACAGACCATCATGGGGCTGGAGCTGCTATTGAAAGGAGGTGCTAGATGAGATGAGCTTTTAGGTGAGCCTGCAGTGTCCTGCACTTAGGATGGAAGAATCCCATTCACTGCTCCAGACTGGGGATCAACTGGCCAGACAGCAGTTCTGCAGAAAAAGAACTGGAAGTTACAATGGACAAAAAGATGTATATAAGTCAACAGTGTGTCCTTATTGCCAAGAAGTCTAATGGCATATTAGGCTGCATTAGAAAGAACATTGCCAGCAAATTGAGGGAAGTGATTACTCCCCTCTATTTGGCATTGATGAGGCCACCTTTGGAACACTGTGTTCAGTTCCTCCCCCCCTCACCTCCCCCCCCACACACCCCTGCACAGACACACTACAGGAAGGGTGTGGAAAAATTGGAGAGAGTCTGGTGGAGGGCAACGAAAATGATTTAGGGGGCTGGAGCACATGACTTATCAGGAAAGGCTGAGAAAACCGGGCTCGTTTAATCAGCAGAACAGAAACATGAGGAAAGATTTGATAGCAGCCTTCAACTACCTGAACATGTGTTCCAATGAGGATAGACCTAGGCTGTTCTCAGTGGTGGCAGATGAGAGAAGAAGGAGCAATAGTCTAAAGTTGCAGTGGAGAAGGTCTAGGATGGATATTAGTAAAGCCTTTTTTACTAGGAGGGCAGTGAATGGAATGGATTTCCTAGGCTATGTCTACACTAGAAAAGTTAAGTCGATTCTGTTAAGTCAACTTAATAAGGTCGACTTTAAGTCGAAGTCGACCTTATTAAGTCGACTTAAGAGGCAACACTGGCTTTAAGTCGACTTAATAAGCGATATTTCCCGTCCACACTGGTTTTAAGTTGACTTAAGAAGTCAACTTAATGCTTAAGTTGACATAAAGAGGGGAAGTTATTAAGTCGACTTAAGCTCTTATTAAGTCAACTTAAGGAAGTCCTTAGGTCGACTTAATAAAAGCCCAGTGTGGATGCAGCTTTGTTCAGGTCGACTTAAGCCTCCTTAAATTGACTTAATTTGCAAGTGTAGACATAAACCTAGAGAGGTGTTGGAATCTCAATCCTTATAAGATTTAAGGTGCAGCTTGACAAAGCCCTAGCTGGGATGCTTTAGTTGGAGTTGGTCCTGCTTTGAGCAGGATGTTATATTAGATGATCTCCTGAGGTCCCTTCCAACCCTAGTCTTCTATGATTCTATGATTCCATCCCCAGGCATGAGGCATGCTCCAGGAGTGAGTCAACTCTTTTACAGACCCATTAGCAATATTTTGGGAAGTATTAAGAAATGGATTTTGTTTTGCTATGGTTCCTCCCACTCCTTATTCATCTATATGATCTTGAGTCCTAGTGAAATCTTGTCACATTGTGGCTACACACAGTACTGACATTTCTTCTGAGCAAAATTATTTTCTCCAACATTTGTTGTAGTAAATAACTTCTGCAGCAAATCTTTCAGCCAGCCAAGTAATATTGTATAATTGTAAGTTGCTCTCTGTTTACAAGACATTTCTTCTGATTGTGTTATTATATTTTTTTAAGTCCTTGAATTTCTGTGATATAAATGCTTTTTCATGCACTGTTGTCATGATGATGATTTATGGCTTAAATGTGCTTTAATGAGTCTTTCTTCTGACACTCGTCATTAGATAACAGAGGCAGTCATTTTAATAGGATGTGTTATTTCTTACTTTCCAATGAAAGCACTTCAGTTATAGAGATTTAATGATGTTTAATAATTGATAGTAATTTCTAATAATTACATACTAATCCCATTTCCTAAGTAATGTTTCTATTTATGGGAATTAGCTTACAGTTTGTGGGGTTTTGTGCAAAGTACTTAAAACTTATTGTGTAGCTTTAAACATTGTTAAAATTAATTTCAGAACTGTTAAAGAACTGCTCAATTTATTAATCATATGTTGTAAATAAATATCTTTCTTCTGCTATGTGTATATCACACCAGAAATCATTAAAAGGAGAGGACACCAGGGGCTGAAAGTTCCAAAGCAGTCTAGGAGATTTAGATACCTTTCATCTACTGATTATTTCAAAAATGGGAAATTAAGAGATGTTTTCAAAGAAATATAAGGCAGATAAACACCCAGTTCCCATTTGTGCCATTGAAAACGATCATAAGTGTGTTTAAATACCCTATTTTGGACATCTCAATCCTACTTTCTTGGTAGTTTTTTCTTTTAATTTCCCTCTACCTGGATAGTGAAAAATAGGTGAAGTAATTTTCAGCATTAACTATCTCTGCAAACACTCACATGTGCTTAACTTAGGCCTGGTCTACACTACATGGTTAGGTTGAGTTAAGTTGACTTGCATGAAACTAGCTGTGGAAGTGTCTTAACTTAAATATGGGTCCCACCGACATAATTGCCTCTCTATTCTGATTTAGTAACACCACCTCCTTGAGCAGCGTATTCACACTCCATGTAATTAGGTTGATGCAGTGTTAGCATAGATCCTCCATTACTTATGTTGACTCTTACTGACCTTCAGGCACCATCCCACAATGCCCCGCACTGACAATACAATTGAAGCAAACATTCCTGGTGAGGATGCACTCCGCCGTCACAAGGAGCCAAGTGTGAGCACACGCAAAAGTTTTTAACAACTGTGGTGTCTGCATGCTCAACTAAGTTAGGTTGACATAATTTTGTAGTGTAGACCTGACCTTACCATGAGGAAGCCACCTTGATTTCAATGGGAATCTTCATGGTAATAAAGTTTTGCATGTTCTTGGGTTCTTATTGCTGTACTTTGCAGGGAACGTTTATTTGGTCAGCATATGGCTGTAATGCTGGGTGGCCGAGACAGGCTAGGTGGCAGCCCAGAGCATTAGTCAAGGGCATGGGAGTTTTGAGGTAGCTGCCAGGTCGATCTATATTGGAAGCCAGCCAGGTCAATGGTTGGAGCCCACACAGGGGTTAGTAGCTTGCAGATCCAGTCCAAGGCTCTGGGGAGGTGATGTGGGAAGGTGACATCAGGCAAAGCAAGGCAGTCTATGCGTGCAATGGCCAGACATCTTCCTGGTTGGACTCTTATACAGTCCAGGTACCCAATGGAAGTACTGCCTATCCATCCAATCAGGGCTCTGGGGTGTGGCTGCTGTGGGCTGGTAGACCTTTAGCAGTAAGGCTGTTGGTCGAAGATAGCAGTTTAGTGCATTACTGTGGTACTGCGGCTAAGGATGCCTCCTGTGGGCCTGAGGTTCAATGCTGAGCTCAGGACACTGAGGAAACATTTTATTTTAGAATTAAAGATTTAAAGTGGAATTTATTATTATTTATTATCTGAGCACCTATGATTCATTGGGTATGTCTACACTTGCAAGTTAAGTCGACTTAAGAATGCTTTAAGTCGACCTACAGAATGCCACATCCACACCTGGCTTTCATTAAGTTGACTTAAGCGCTTCCTTAAGTTGACTTAATAACTCCCACTCTTTTGGTCGACTTAAAACTTAAGTCGACCTGTTAAGTCGTCCTAAAGCCGCTGTGGATGCCCTAGGTCGACTTAATTCCCTAAGTCGACTTAGGGCTGGGGAGAAGGGAACCATGGCTCCCTTGTCCCCGGGGGGAGCTGTGGCTCCTTTCTGCGGTGGAGCCGCAGCTCCCTTCCGCTGGTGAGAAGAAGGGAGTCGTAGCTCCCTTCCCCCGAGCCGTGGCTTCCCCAAGCCGTGGCTCTTCATCGACCTAGCACCTGCGTCTGTGGACGCAAGCAGTCAAGTTAAGATTTTAGTGTAGATGCTGTAAGTCGACTTAACAGAGTCTACTTAGATCTTCTAGTGTAGACATACCTATTGCAACTGAATTTGCTCTCTAACAAAGTCATACACACAATTACAAAAGACACACACTTGGCAAGTTGTGCCACTTAAATCAATTGGACAAATCACAAATTATGTCACGTGCAAGTAAAATGGGGCCAAATCAGACCCCAAGTAATATTTTATCATTGATCTGGCTGTCTAACACATGTCTAGAAATCACCAAAGGACAGCAGCTGGGTAGCGGAGAATTACCCAGACTCGGGGTACTGATGGCTGTCATAGGGACAATATAGGGAGTATGTTTGGTTTTACGTAGCTTAAGGAAGCTATGTTGATTCCTGTAACTCATGAGGTGTAAAATGGGTCTTCTTGGATTCTAAAATATAATCCTGTGAGCAGTGTGACCCCCCAGGGATTATGAGAGAACAAAGATGGGAAATAGCTATCTTCCAGCCAACATGTACATCTCCCACCTCAAAAAGTGTAGCCAACATGTTGAAGGGAGAGAATCCTTGGAAATAATGAATAAACTTTCTGGATCCCCCAGAATCTTGTCTATGAGAAGGTCACAAAGGCTATGTCTAAGCTAGAAAAGTTAAATCAACTTTATTAAGTCGACTTAATAAGGTCGACTTTAAGTCGACTTAAAGTCGACCTTATTAAGTCGACTAACAAAAGTCGACTTAACTTTTCTAGTGTAGATATAGCCCCTTTTTGACCTTATTATGTCAACTTAACACTTTAAGTCACCTTAATAAGGTCGATTTAGGCGCTAATCCCTGTCCACATTGGCTTAAATTGACCTAAAATGAGGTGTTATTAAGTCAACTTAACTTTTCTTTAAATTGACTTAAGGAAAGCCCAGTGTGGACATGGAGTAGTTTAAGTCGACTTAAGCCTCCTTGGGTATGTCTACACTAGAAAAAGTTAAGATGACTTTGTTAAATCGACTTAATAAGGTCAATTTTAAATCAACTTAAAGTCAACCTTATTAAGTTGACTTAACAAAGTGGCTCCTTTTAAGTCGACTTTATTAAGTCAACTTAACTTTGGACATAGGTGTCCACACTGGCATTAAGTCAACTTAATAAAGTCAAATTAAGGGCTACTCCCCATCCACACCGTCCTTAAGTCGACTTAAGAAGTCGATTTAAGGCTTAAGTCGACATAAGGAGTGGTAGTTATTAAGTCAACTTAAGCTTTCATTAAGTCGATTTAAGGAATTTCTTAAGTTGACTTAATGAAAGCCCAGTGTGGACATGGAGTGATTTAGGTTGACTTAAGGCATACCCCTTAAGTTGACCTAACTTGTAAGTGTAGATGCATGCAAAAATCTTGACCTCTCCCCCTTCTGCAGCTAGTTCAAGATAGGTGTGCAAGTAGAGATTAACCTTAATTTATGCACATTCTAGAGAAGCCACTTTATACTAAATTTTCCAGACATGGCCTGTAAAATTTCTGAACAAAGACCAATTTGTATTTTATTTTATACAGACTCTCATGCAAACTTCATTATGTAATATGGCCAAAGGTGCCTAAATAAATGAAAAAAATAGTGCTGTTTAAAAGTACAGGTTTTTTATGCGTGTTTTTAATGGCAGAGTGATGTAGTGTTGTAGGCATTAGATACTGTAGAATAATAAACAATAGATAATGGAGTGGTGGCAGTGGGAATAAAGGGTAAAGCAATTGTTCTAAAAAATGACACATTTTCCTTACTATACATGTTTCTGTTTGCATTTCAATTACTCCTATTATTCTGCCAAGATTACAATACCAGAACAATGGGATTTACTGGATAATAATGGACCCAATAGGGAGGCTGCTGGTATATGTATTTCAACAAATCCAAAATAATCTTGTATAAAGACTAAAGGAGGGATTTCCCTCATGCATTTTCTAGTAATTCATCATCTCGTTCTCCAGAGGCGAGATTGTTATTTCCTTTACTCCAGAGGAATGTCAGGGTGAACTGCACAGCTGCTTTTATTATGTGTTGGTGTAAGTAAGATCAGCATCCAACCTCATGCTCCATAGTGCAGTGTTCATTTTAGAAATGAGTTTAAAAGCTGTGTAACACAGTGCTGTTTGATGTCATGAGACTCTAGTCCTGATTCACTTATTTTCACATCTACTGTGTTTTAGGCTTCAGAGAAACCAAAAAATTCAGTGTAAAACATATTCAGACCTTTCAGTTTTCACATCTACCTCATAGTTTCATTAGGTTTTGACACAGGACCGAAAGCAGAGGTCTCAGGGAAAATATTCCCCTCCCCCCTCCCCCCAAAATTTCAGGATTTTGATTTGTCTCAAAGACTGAATTATTCCCCATATTTTAGGCTTAAAACCCAAAATGTTTCATTGCTGGCAATTGAAGACTGAAATGTTTTCATTTTTAAAATGGAAAATTTTGTTTTAAACAAAAATATTTGGATTTCAGTTACTGAAAATAGAACATTTTGGGGTTTTTAGAGTGGGGTTTTTTAATAAAACCTTGAATATTTTTGTCAAAAACCAAAACAAAAACTTACCCATCAAGGTTTGTTTGTTCGTTTGTTGTTTTGTTGAGGAAACCTTCATTCTCCCCCGGGCCCCCCCCCCCCCAAAAGAAGAAAATTTTTATCAAAATAATTTTACAGCACCATTCAAAAGACTTCAAAAGGTTTTTGGTTGAATTTCAAAACTGTAACAAAATCTGAAACCAGGATAACTGTGTGTGGTTTCAGATATTGTGACAGAAGGTTCTTCTGAGCAACCAAAGAAATTCAAGAGACTGAGAAGTTTGGCTCACATAGTGTATGAATAGTGATGACAACCACAATCAAACTCTCTACATTTCATTTTCATAGAATAATAGGGTTGGAAGGGACCTCACGAGGTCATCTAGTCCAACCCCCTGCTAAAAAGCAGGACCACTCCCCCTAAATTATCCCAGCCAGGGTTCTGTCTAACTGAGCCTTAAAAATCTCCAAGGATGAAGATTCTACCACCTCCCTAGATAGCCCATTCCAATGCTTCACCACCCTCCTAGTGAGAAAGTTTTTCCTAATATCCAACCTTGACCTCCCCAGCTGTAATTTGAAACCATTGCTCCTTGTTCTGTCCTCTGTTACCCTCGAGAACAGCCTAGCTCCCTCCTCTTTGGAGCAACCCTTCAAGTAGTTGAAGGTTGCTATCAAATCTCCCCTCAGTCTTCTCTTCTGTAGACTAAATAAGCCTAGTTCCTTCAGTCTCTCCTCATAAGTCATGTGCCCCAGCCCCCTAATCATTTTTGTTGCCCTCCGCTGGACTCTTTCTAATTTGTCCACATCCTTTCTGTAGTGGGGAGCCTTTCTGCAGCTAGGGCTGATTTTTTGAAAATAGCTATCCAATTTGTACCAGCAGAGTTTTTTTTTTTTTTTTTTTTTTTGTAGGTTAGACCAAGAATTTGTGCATGCCACAACTTGCCTGTTTTGCCCCACAAATGGGGACTGACAGTGTCTCACACAGTGAGTCATGGATTCATTTTACATACACAAGATAGGTGACAATTTGGTTCTCCTCTATTTTTGTTTCATCAAGTGAAGAAATTCTGGCAGCATTCCATCCAGGAGTGGAATAGATAAATGAGATCAGTTTTAGCAAACTGTGAAACTACTCCTTTGGATGTTAAAGCATCTTTTAAAAATGTATTTATTTTGGTCATCATAATGTAGCAGTACATTCTGCTTGCATAACAATGGACTCATCCTAAAAACATTCATGTCAGTCAGAGGTGCAGATAGGGGGCATCATCTTCAGCCAGTCTTCATCTCAATTTTGGTTCCAAGATGAGGGAGCTGGTTCAAGTCACTCTGTACTTTAAAGTCTTTAAATCATAATTTGAGGACTTTAATAACTCAGTCCTAGGTTAGAGGCTTATTACAGGAGTGGGTGGGTGAGGTTCTGCGACCTGCATTGTACAGATCAGACCAGATGATCATATTGGTCCCTTCTGACCTTAGAGTCTGTGAGTCTATGAGGCTAAGCTACAAATGTGGCCATGGAGAGTTAATTATTTGAAACGTTCAACTGTTTATCCAGGATGCAACTCTCTTTTCCAGTGAACTCAGCCTGAAGATCTAGAGTTGCTCACACTTTAGCTTATCACTGTTAATGATGCAAGCTACTGCACTAGTGAACAGCCTCTTACTCCTAGTTTAAGTATTTCTAGTTGAGTGTGTATGTCCTTTGTTAAAAAAAGCAAATGTCCACAAGGAATGAGGCACCTTCACCTTGAACTTTAATGGAGAAACAGTCTAATATAAAAATCAGTTTGTTCCACATCAGCACATGTGTCTTTGGAATGGCCCAAGTAACATACATTACCCTATCTGACACCTGCCAAGAATTCTGCTTCCAAGAAAGGATCAACGCTGAATCGGATGCTGTAAGTCCTGGATACTCTGGGCCCTCCCTGAGCAAAAAATTAAATACACAGTTGGTCCTTCCAGTTACTGGCCCCACTGGCTTCTTTCAGATCCCCTTGTGCTGGTAATGCTGTGTTTCTTCCACCATCAGATTGCACAGCTAATGCTCTCTAGTTCAGTCCCAGTGTGATTAACCGATGCAAACTTTAAATGCTGAAAAGGTAGAAAGAAAATAAAAATGATTCACTTCTTTATGACCATATGAAGCTATCACAGATATCACACTGCAAGGTTACATTTCCACTAACTCAGGCTATGTCTACACCTGTTAAGCTAAATCGACTCTCTTAAGTCCACTTAATAAGGTCGACTTAAGTTGACTTAAAGTCGACCATGTTAAGTTGACTTAAAATGTCTACACTAGAAACTTAAATTGGTGCCTGCGTCCACACTTGCAGGTGCTAGGTGGACAGAGGAGAGCCACAGCCTCCCCCATCGCAGAGGAGCGCCAGTTGCAGAGGAACCTCTGGGGCACCGGGGCTCCAGGGATGGGGTAACCCCCTGCAATCCCGGGGCTCCAGAGGCGAGAGATTTCCTTGCATCCCCAGCCAGGGTTCCAGCCATGGGGGATTCCCCTGCAGCCCCGGCCAGCGCTCCAGCTGTGGGGAATCCCCCCAGCCCTGGGGCTCCAGCCTCGCGGTGTTGCTGGCTCCCTGCCTGGCAGGGAAGCCCCAGCTGCGGGGAACCCCTGCGGCCCCGGGGCTCCAGCCATGGGGAAATCCCCACTGCACCAGGGCTCCAGCCACACAGCTGGGGCCCCGGGACTGCAGGGGTTCTCCTCAGCTGGGGCTCCTCTGCCTGGTGGGAAGCCGGCAAGCCATCGCCCCCAGCCACAGCTCCCCAGCCATTAGGTCAACTTAGCTAATTAGGTCGACTTAAGGCATCTACATGGGTTTTAAGTCTACTTAAGAAGTCGACTTAAGGCTTAAGTTGACTTTCAGAGGTGGTGTTATTAAGTCGATTTAAGCCGTTATTAATTCGACTTAAGGAAGCGCTGACGTCGACTTAATTAAAGCCCAGTGTGGACACGACTTTATGTAGGTCGAGTTAAGCGTCCTTAAGTCAACCTAAGTTGCCAGTGTAGACGCACCCTCAGAGCGACACTTCTTTTGCATCACCATTTCACGGCGCTCAGAGGCACACGTTAACATCCACAATCCCATAGCGTCCCAATAAACAAACAAGGAGTCCTATGGCCATGGCGTAGCCGGTGCCGGGCACACGGAGCACAGGTCCTGAGGCCCAGCACCAGTGACCCAAATCCGGTTGGGAGCCGGGGCCCAGCTGCTAGCATCGGTCTGATCTGGCCTGGCCCCATTCCTGATCAGGGATCTGGGGCCAGGCTGCCGGCCTCAGATGTGACAGGAGCCTGATCCAGTCCCTGGCCGGGGACACGGGCTGGATCAGGCACGGGGCCCTGATTGGGCCCGGGGCAGCGCCTGGGCCCCGAACCCATTTTGTGGGCAGTGTGCCTGTGGCCCTTTGAAAGACTAATCTATTTATTAAGGCATAAGCTTGCAAGGGATATAACCCACTTTCACAATGCGCATTGATATTATGAGCAGTTTACCTGCCATTTTACAGAGATTAACTGGCAAATCCACTTGTTTTCTATTCATCTCTGGTCACTGCGATGTGAGGTAAAGTTTTCAGCAGGATCTCAGTGCTGCAAGAGCTTGTGGCTTTTGAAAATGGGACTTAGATGCTTCTGAAAGAAAATCCCAATTATAAGGGTATTATCTCCTGATAGGGACCATCTCATGTGCCTATGTAACCTTCAAGTGGGCTAGAGTTCACCACGCTTTGCCTTTCTCCAGCACCACATAGAAAATTTAACCCAATTCCTAAGGAGAAGCAGCTGGAGACCCAGGATTCAGTCTCCAAGGACTCACAACAAAGATTGTTCAAAGCAAAGAAAGAAAAGTAATGAGTTTTATTAAACATTAACTTTATAAATCATATGATTTAAGAAACAAAATAATGACTACCATATAAATCTATAACAAGATGGGGCTAATTTTGGGAACTCACATTTACTATTTCACAATACATCTAAACAAGAAAAAAAATGAATTTAAACAGAGCAGCCCCTCAGAAACACTAGCCACTCAACTGTCCCAAAGTTCTGGTGGAGTTCACCTGGCTCTCAGCGACAGTCTCTCTATGCTAAGCTCAAAAGCTTGAGTAGGAAGAAGCAGCTCCTTGTTCTCTGGCTGCTGGAATCTTCCAGGCAAACATCTGCTCTTCCTCTGCTAGGTTCACTGCTCCTCATCCAGCTTGCTGAAGCAAAATGCTTCAGAGCTGGGGGGAAACAGCCTGCTGTCTGCTCCTGGCTCGCTTCTCCCTGTGCACAGAGCACGTGGGCTCCTCTCAATCCAACCACCCTGGCTGCTGGCTCTCAGGCACCTCACTCCAGCAGCAAGCAGCAGGGGACCTGTGAAGCATGCTCAAAGCTGCCACTCCACATACCAGAAACTTCTGGCTCTAAGCAGCTAAATCGGCCTAGTAACACTGAGCAAACAGATCTCTTAAACGGAAACTCTCCATTTAGACTAATGGGTTACACATATACAGCTGTTAGCTCCCAGTGGGACTCTAGAGGAGCAGTGCCATGTTAACACTCATGAGGGGACTTTGAGCAGGCACCACATCAGCATCCTTGAGAAGTCACATCCCTTTAGTGACCATTGCTGTGCATTCAGACAAGACCTAAGCGACTTGTCTAAAGTCACCCAAGAAGTCTGGGGCAGAGCTGGGTCACGGACACAGCTTTCACAAACCCTAACCATTAGACAATCTTTCCTCCCTTCCAAGCTAATTGCATAGTGGTGAAATATCATTGAATATCGCATAAGCTGAGGGACAGCCTGGGTTTTAATTTAGCGGTCTCCATCCAAGTATTGATCAACACTGCCTCTAATCAAATATATAAATTGCCGCACTTGACTTTCTAAGGATTATGGGAGAAAGGCCAAATTTATTTTCATTTCAGTCTATTGTATTTACTTTCCCATTGCCCATTTCTTTGACAAGATCCAGATTATAGATAGGCCCAAAGTACCCGAAATCCAAATGCACCCAAACTACGGAGCAGCTAAGATATGGATCCAAACTTTGCAACTTATCTCTACTTCAGATGCCGGACAGCACTTGAAAAGAACAATACAGTAAATACATAAAAAATATAATTTTCTGGGAAACTTCTTCCCATTCCATCTTTGCCTTCCTCCAATGGATCAGATGTATTCATTTCCTAATGTGCCTAAACTGGCAAGCTTGGAGACTGAGAGAGGCCATGTTTTGGTAGTATTTGCTCTTGCCTCTAACAACCTTTGAATGTGCCATTGGCTCCTTGCCAGATTAACTGGCAGATTTTTCTGGGATGATTTACCATTACCTGGTTTCTTTGTTTTTTTTTTATTCTGGCCAATGGATTTGCCCTCTGGGCTATTCATAAATCAGGCCAGATTATGTTTTCTTAAAATTGGTTTCCAGTTACCAGCTGGGAGTAGAGTGATGTGTTTTCCAACAGTATATTTCAGAGATTTATTCTGTCTCCCTAGGTGTAAGATAGCAGCTTGATTTGTCCACAGAAGACTTGCAATAGCCTTGAGGACCATCCATAGGTCTCTTCTACCTGAGCTTCACTCCCATGCTGACCCATCTTTCTGGCTAACAACGTCTGGGTAGTATTCGCTTTGTAGCCTATCCTTTGCTCCCTGATCAGAGGGCAAGACTGCTAAAGTCAAACAAGACAAGGAATTCAAACACAAATTTCTCTCACAATTTCCATGGATAGAGATGATTTGTGCTGTTTATTCCAGCCAAGTGAGCCAGAGACCAGTTATTTAATCTTGGTTTCCTATACCGATTTGTAGGGCCTGATCTCTTCTAAGACATATTTACTTTGAATCCACAAATTAGTTTCTCTGGTTCTTTACCATCACAAGCAACTTATGTGAACTGTCTTGACCGCCAATGTGTTTTGCAACACTTTTTTGGACATGCGCTTCCAAATTTAGAATGAAGACTAACAACTGGGATGAAATTTGAAAGCATTCGAAATGTGCTCCAGCCCTCCCAATGCAGCTGAGATTTAGCAATCAAAAGAAACATTACAAGATAAATAAGATCAGCAAGAAAAGTAAAATATTAACTACATGTGTTATCTCTACAATCAGAAATGGATATAAGGTGATAAAGGCTGCTGGTGGACAATAAGCATTCTCTTCAGGATGGAAAGATTTTCCAGGATTGAGCAGTAAACACACTAATATCAAAAAGATTAGTTACAGTATGTGGTTTTCAGCTGAACTAATGAGCTTTGAGTCTCTCCTCCGCACTCCTCTCCCCCTCCACTCCCTCAGATAATTACAATGCTTTGCACTCGTAACATTTTGTTCCAGGTTTGCAAAATGCTTTACAAACTTTGAGGTTGGGATCTGTAAATGCCTTAAAAGAATTCAGTATCCGGATTCCATTGCCTTCAAGGGGAAGTTTGGCACTTACCTCCAGTTAGGTTTTTTCTGACCAACCCAGCCTAAATCATTAAGCCACACAGCATCTCTTTAACACAGGTGTTTATCCCCATTGATGGATCTGGGTAAACAAAGAAACTTGCTCAGATCATACAGGGTCTCATGCAAAGACTACTGAGGTCAGCAGAAGTGTTTCTATTAATTTCAATAGATTTCCCATCAGTCCCACAGTAAATCAGTAGTAGACCTGGGAGTAGAAAGTAGGATTCCTGGGTCCCAGGCTTCCTTGTTCTAACCGCCAGGCACCTTTCCCATCCTTTAGGCTTTTCCCATGATAATTACAGAAGGAATAAAAGGAAAAAGGAGGAATTGAGGCATTACAAATTATTAGTAGCAGGTGGAATGATACCAAAACCCAATTATCTGCTGTGATGAAGACATGAAATTTGACAATTCACAGTTCTAAAACCAGTGAACCTAATCCATTTCCATTCAGGTCACTGGCAATACTCCCACTGACTAGGGCTAGGAAAGAGTATTTTGTGTACCTATTAGCTGTTGAATTATTCATCCATTAATAATTTAGCTGATGAATTGAGGTACTTTTATTTCCAGGCATGTATTCATAAAGTGGAACCTGCCCACCCCCATTGTGCTGTACAAGATAGTCAGTGCCCCAAAGAGCTTACAGTCTAATTGTAAAAATGATCCACGTGAGAGCAGAATGAGAGGTTGTCTACACTGCTGCGGTGGCAGGCATTGATACAGTGGCATTGATTGAGTGGGTCTGTATAGACCCACTCAATCGATTGACGAGCGCTTTGCAATTGACTCAGTTAGTCCACCTCCCCAAAAGGCAGAAGGCAACATCAATGGGATGGCTTTTCCCATTGACCGCCACCACCAGTGCAGACCAGCACTCAGACTCATAAAATGATTAATCTGAAAAATACTGTATCTGACACACTCAACCAGCATGTATAAAAAATGAAAGGAAAAATGTCTGTGCAATGCTGGTGCACACAACTGGAAAATCAATGTGTTTATGAAGAGGCAATCTTTTAACCCAGCCCTGCTGTCCTTGGGTACCTTTACATTCCCATTAGATTTGATGAGAGTTTTGGGTTGGCAGGGATTGCAGGATATGACTCTTTCTTTATTTAAGACAGCGATTCCCAAGCTTATTGGTTCATCTGTCATCCTCTTTAGAAATTGATGTTTGAAGGCTCACATGAAATATTTTTCTTTTTGTGTATGTTTATTTTAGGATTTGAGAGGCTTGTCTAAAATATTTCCAGATTCCATAGTAGAATAAATGCATAAGAAAGCCTAAAGTGTTAGATCATAACATCCTTTTTAAACATCTTCAGTTTTTCAACAGTGGATGGAAAAGATACAACAAAGCAGCCAGAATAGTTATTTATGTCTTTTGTGTTACTCAGATTACCAGAAAAAAATTAAATTAGAAATGACACCTTAATATATTTTGGTAAGCTGCTGAACTACATCAATGGTTTGAGTTTTTAACTTGGCCAATTTATCTTTGAAATTCCTTCTAATTCTTATCTGGATTTCTGAACATTAACAAAAGTTCACCTTGTTTACAGTTCTACAACATTTAAAATCAAGAAAAATACAAACACATCAAATTGTTCTCAAAGAAAACAAAAGTTCCATTAATAAAGATGTCCTTGCTCCACAGAACATAATTATTTTATATCAAATGAGAGACTAGTGAACTGCAGCCAAAGATCTGGTTCTGCCTTGAGGTATATCCTGTACTTGTTTTAATAGTGACCAGGGTCAAATAAACCAATCTCACACAGCCATCTAATGCCGAATGGCATCACAACTTCAAAGCTCTGCATGACATCAGGGTACACTCCTACCTCTATCATGACCAAAAGTTGCTGAGCTCTACTTTGTTGAACTCAAGTTCAAGTCCACCATCACATGACATTTCAGTTCATACTTTCTTTTCCTTTGCTGAGAAGCTCTCTGGTAGGATGTCTTCTATTGAAAATGGGTTCCTGAGCCAATTCTCATTTTGTAGATCTGGGAAAGTGTTTGTTAAATTTGGTGACCAAACTGAAGAAATGTTTTTATGTCAGCAATGAGGTCAAATGAATTTTCAATTAGTTTCGCTGACGAAATATTCCAAGGTTGGGAATAATGGGCAATTCTATTTTCTCCTTCCTTGTTCTATAACCTTCAGTTTCTCTGTCATTTTGCTTGCCTTATCGAAAAATTCAAAACACATAGGTTTCACTCCCTGTAAACTGAGATTCAGCTCATTGAGATGCATGAACAAGTCAACTAAATAGTCTGACAGCCCATAACTCAACAGCTACAAAACAATGACAGTATATAAAACTTTAGTCAGGAAGGAAAACTTTTACCTCAGAGTGGAGTTCGGAGTTAAGTTTGCTCCTTTCCTTGCAATATCCATTTCACTTTTGTACACAAAAGGTTTTGATGCTCCCTTCCCATTTCACTGCACAAAACTGAAAACTAGTGTGAGTTCAATGCTTTTCCCTCAGTAAAACTGATAGCTTGATCCAAAACAACTTTCAAATTGGCAGGCAATTTTGGGAACTAGCATCTCACGATGAATGTAACAGGGATAAAACTTACATGTTGCCACTTTAATCTTTGCCCAAGTATTGCCAAATTTCTCAGTCATTGCTCAGAGCACACACCACTGCCGTTTTGCCACTCCACACTATTTGCTGTGAATAACTCATTTAGTTTGTTAAGTTTCTTATGCCATGGGATCTCTCGGTAGAACTTCTCAAAACAAAAACTCTTCTTTAACTGTAGTTTCCAATTCAGATCTTAAATAAGAAGCTGAGCAAAATTATTGATTGTCTAATTGCAATGAAAAGAACGTATTCTGTTTTCACACATAATTTGTTAGTCTTTAAAAGTGCCATAGGACTCCTTATCTGTTTTGCTGAACTAGATGAACATAGCTACCCCTCTGGAACTTGATTCCTTGAGCTGTTTCTTTTCTTGAAAAGCTGTGTCTCAATTTTTTTTTTGATGCCGTTTTTAGAGAAAGAAACAAAGTCGGACCCTTTTTGTGGCTTGATCCCCAAGAGTCAATGACACAATGTCTTTTGCTGCCAATAACACTAGAGTGTCACCAACTGTTCAAGGTTTACCAGTCTGATCAATCCTCAAAGTTGCAAGAGATGATGCTTTTCAGGCCTTCACATCAGATTTCACTCAGATTTCTCTTTGAGAAAAAAAAACCCAAAGAGGTCTGATTTTGAAGAGCTGTGCTTTGTAGAGAGGTGAAGTTAAAGGAGGGAAAATTTAACTGAAGGATTGGATAACAGTCCTGTAGGAAGGAACTGTGGCCTTCCTCGGAGCCTGGGCATGAGGAAGGGCCTGAACGCCCCTCCGGGACAGACCCAGACATTGCAGGTTTGAAGCCCTGGAAATAGAGGGGCAGAGCTGGGTCAGGAAGGGGAGGTATAAGAGGCCAGCCTGGCAACTCAGTTGGAGCTAAGCTGCCACAGGGGAAGGATGCTGCCTCTCTGAGGCCGCTAGCCAGGCGAGACCGGGGCTCCAATGCAAGGCTGTCCCCGTCCTCACCTGCTGGGAGACCTGAGGGCCTACCTAGCTTTCCCGGCCCTAGGGACTGGGAGGGAATCCCAGAGATCATGAACTGGGGAAGATGCCCTGGGAACCCCTATACCCCTGAGGGGCTGTCCTTCCCCAGGGATCCAGTGGAGTTAGAGGAAGCTGACAACTCCGAAGAACCGCTGGGACCCTATGTCCTGGAGAGCTTCCCTCTGCTGAGGACCCCTGTGCCCTGGAGGAACAGTCAGTTGTGGAGGGCCCCTGCGACCCGGAAGAGCTGCCTTCTGCCGACGGACCCGAGGCATTTCCCGACCTGTCGCCAGTGGACAGTGAAGGACTTGTTGGGATTCGCTGGGCGATCTACCCTCCAGACCCAGAGGAGCCCCTTGGAGACAGGTACCCAGGCTCAGGGTGGGAGGAAGTAGAGCAGGGGCAGCTGATCCTGGTTCAGCTGAGCGCCAGGTCAAACAGATGTCGGCGCATTGCAGCCGGAGCCCCGCTGACCCAGTGATTGACCCCTGTGTCCTGTACCATATGCAATGACACAGAAGTAGCTTCCCCAAACCAAGTATGGTTTATTCAGCAGGAGGTTCACAATGCTCAGAGGAATGAATTTAAAACAACCAAGACACTTAGATGCACACTGTCACACATATGTTTGGCATTCTGCTCCAGTACCTGGTGAGACAGGACTTAGCCTTGGGGCCCCTTGTTCTCAGGGCTCCACGTTACATCACACTTGCTCCCGACTGACTCTCCAACGGCCTGTGTCAGCCTACTGGAGCAGACAAACCTTTCTCCCCCTCCCTTTCTGAAGGCTAGCGTCCTTTGAAGTTTAGTATCCCCTTTGATTTCAAGTTTGGCCTGGGAAGAGGGCACTTGGTCAGCATGAAGGAAACCAAGCAGAGCCATCCCCAATTAACAACTTCCTGGAGGAGCCTGGGTTTTCTGTCTGATATCGTTAATCACTGCCATTATTTTGGCTTTTCCCTCTTGGTTCCTTTAGCAACCCTGTCAGATCTCTTACCCCACAGCCAGGAGCCCATCACACACAAACACATGCAGACAAGGCACCATATTCACAGAAAATAATGCAGTTTTTCCCCTGTTTGTCACAGGTAGGATAGAGGGCATGAAGCAGGGGGCCAGGTTCTGGTTGTTGGGCAGGTAGCTGTGTGTGTATAGGCAGGGAGGCCCAGAAGGGAAGGAGAGAGGTGGGGGAAATTTGGCTGGAAGTGGCTCCTTCCTCCTCAGCTGCTCTGGCCCCCTCCCAAGCAGGAACCCTGGTTGCTTGCAAAACTGGGCAAACTACAGAGGCGCTCCCCTTTGGTGAGAAGAGGTTAAAATTGTAGCCAGATGGCAGATCTGCAGTTGATGTGCCCAGTGGCTCTCCTTTGTCTTGTAGCTAGACTTTTATCCACCTGCCCAACTGATTGCTTTTCGACTTCCCAACAGAGACAGGAACGCATTCTCCTTTCATCCTCTGCCCCCCAGCAGAGGCCCTGCAGGGACCGGGTGTGCCCTTGGGTCAGAGAGTGTAGAGAAAGTGTCTATACCTCTGTGGGAGGTCCACAGACCTCAGGGCTCCCCTCAAACACAGCTGTGGTAGCCATTCCAAACAGGCACAGTGAGTGTCTTCTCAGGCAGGGAGAGCTTTTGGGACATGAGACGATGCTCCACAAGTTTGCCTCAGTCGCTTGAACTAAGTTAGCAGAAGGCAAGGCCGAGCAGAAAGCTAGCCAGCTCTGTGCCAGATGAGAGCACAGTGCCCATCTGAACCTCCACAGCACACCAGAAAATCATACCACCGTGCAGGCACAGTCAGGGAGTGCTATTCACTAGCATGGCTGAAGGTGGGCAGTGAATGTCTTTGCAGAAATGCTTTCTCTTTTAGTAAAGCAACAACACTTTTGAGAGTTTCCACCCCATTGCCCATTGGGAGTCTGGAGATGTTGAGACTTTATTGGTCTCAGTAACATGCAACACAAGTCTCTGATGCCTTGTCTACATTAAGAAGTGCTCCTGACGCAAGGTGCAGCGATGATCAAGAAGCCATGTAATACAATGCTTGCCCCGGGCAGAACTTATTGTGTCGCCAAAGTACATCCACAGTTGGCACTCTAGCATCGACAGTGAGAGCGGTGCATTGTGGGCAACTAACCCAGTGTGCAGCCACCTTGTGCGGCTAGGAGTTGTGGGGAGGTGGAGAGGACCACAGAGTATTATGGGTGTGGCCTCAAGGTTCCATAATGCAGTGTGACTTCTGTCCCGTCATTCCATAAGTTTCTCACTGCGTTTCATGGCATTATTCAGTGGCACCAGTTATGAGGCCTAGCAGAAAGCCACCTAGTTTCCTGAGCACACCCATCTCTATCTAATAGAGATCTACTAGCAGGGTGGTGAAGCACTGGAATGGGTTACCTAGGGAGATGGTGGAATCTCCATCCTTAAGAGTTTCTAAGGCCCAGTTTGACACAGCCATGGCTGGGATGATTTAGATGAGGTTGATCCTACTTTGAGTAAGGGGTTGGACTACCTGATCTCTTGTGGTCCCTTCCAACTCTAATCGTCTATGATTTTATAATTTGAAAGGATGTATCCTGCACAGCTCTCCAGTGTTCTGTCAACGTTGTGAACACATCACAGCTGGACACGAGGCATATCTTGTGCTCCTAATCAGAACAGGAACCTGAGGCACATGACCTTCTATGTGCCATGGAAACAAACAACACCTCATGAATGTTTGTATTCTCAGAGCATCTGGACATGGTGCACAGCTGCTTTTGAGTGGTGGGACCCCATTGTTATGCAGGTCTGGGTTGATGAGCAGTGACTGCAGAGCTTTGGAATGTGAAGTGCCACCCTCATGGAAGTCTGTGCGGAGCTCACCCCTGCCTTGTGACACAAAGCTCTAGTGTGAGAACTGCCCTGTCAATGGAGAAGCATGTGGCGTGGAAGCTGGGCAACTCCAGACTGCACCGATCAGTCACTAATTGGTTTGGAGTTGGGAAGTCCATGCTGAAACTGTATTATCGTAAGTGTGCAGGGCCATTAATTACATTCTGCTATGAAGGACTGTGAGATTTGGAAATGTGCATGAACTAGGGGATGGCTGCACAGTGATGGTATTTCCAAACTGTAGTGAGAACAATAGATGGCACGCATATCCCAATTTTGTCCCTGGACTATCTTTCAGTGGAGTACATCATTCAAAAGGGGTACTTCTCTTTGGTACTGCAGGCACTTGGGGATCACTGACATTAAGGTGGGCTGGTCAGGGAAAGTGCATGACTCACCATCTTCAGGAACACCGGCCTGTACAGAAAGCTGCAAGCAGGGACTTTCTTTCCATACCAAAAGATTCCAGTGGGGAAATGTTGAAATGCCTATAGTGACCCTGGGAAACCCAGCACAGAGAGCAGCAAGGAGACCTACAATAATAGGTTAAATAACCATTGACTGTGCATTTTGCAGATTAAAAGCTCGCTGGCACTGCCTTTATGGCAGGTTAGACCTAAATGAGGAAAATATTCCCATGGTTATAGCCAGCCCACAGCGTGCTCCATAATATTTGTGAAGCTAAGAGTGAAACGCTTCCCCTTGGGTGGTGCACAGGGGTGAGTCACCTTGCGACTGACTATGAATTGCCAGATGTCAGAGCTATTATGGGGGCACAATGGGAGACCATTTGAATCAGGGAAACTTTGAGAAGCCATTTTGATGCTGAGCAACAATAAGGTGTCTTTGTAAATGGCACTGTGCCATGCTGTGTCTGTCGCACTGTGCATCGATGTGAGCTGCAACCCCCATGTGCGAGAGAAAAGAAGTTTGCTTATTCTTCACAGAGTGTATCTTTATTAAATTCATAACACGCACAAAAAGCTAGGCCGGATTAAAGAAAGTAGTGAGGGGCAGTATGAACAATGACAGGGGGGTGTAAGGCCAGCTATCGTTCTGGCAGCTGTTTGAAGGGGTGGAGCAAACAGGGTACCAAGACGGGCCAGGAGTTTGGTTGAAATGTGTGGATGGAATTTAGGAAGGGCTTGAAAAGCAGTTCTGTATTGGCTGCAAAGGGGAAAAGTAGACATGAATTCAGTCTGCAGAGTTATTAGAGATTTAGCAGCTCCGTTTCCTCCTCCATGGCTTTTTATCATGCACTTGTGACCTCCTATGACTTGCTCCTGGTTTTCCCTCCTCTTCTGCCTAGCATTTTCAGCAAGCGTGGAGGGGTTTCCCCTCAAGAGCACATTTGTAGCAGCACAATAAACAATGAACAGAAGTATTATTGTGAGTGAAGTAACAGCACTGATTCATTACTGTAAAATACACCTTTTTGTCACTGTCCCCTGGCAAGCGCACAGCTTGGTGAATTGTGCCCCAGGGGAAGAAAGCTGGGGAAAAAGTTCTAGGTGGTTGTTCGTGAAAGTAGATAGGGGCAAAATTTCAAATTCTGCCAGTATTTTCCACAGGTGGGGGCCACAGAAGCTGATACCTAACCCCTGAGAGTGAGCAGGGATGCTAGGATGCATCTCCTCCCTAACAGCAGCTTCAGATTGGGTCCCTGTGCTGCTCACCTACATGCAACTTAGGTGCCTGAACAAGTCATTGCTGATTGGTGTGGAAAAGTTTCCTGCAATGGTGGCAGAAATGAAACAGTTCTTCTGAGGAGCCTCCAGGAGAGGATTGGCGAGTATCTCCCAGAAAGTTTCCTAGCGATCTCTCTGGGGGATTCCCATGAAATCTCAGTGTGCACTAATACAGTTTCCCACAGCACTTAGACTTCTATCCAGCACTTACATTGTAAATGCTATGGGGCAGAGACTCTCGTGGGCTGTATGTACAGTGTCCCCGGATGAGACCTCCAGGTATCATCCTCATACAGGTGTTAAATAATGATGATTAACACAATTCCACTGTGATGAGACATGCCCCCATCCTGATCAGGAGCAGACTAGAAAGCTCCTATGGGATGAACCTATATGAAATAGGCACCTGCAGAGCTGGCTCTGCTTGGAGGAAGCAAGCTGAAAAGGGAGAACTTGCCATAGGAAGGGGTAGCGATCAGGAGTAAAACTGTTGTGCCTCAGAGATAGCTGACTCACAACTAAGTTGCTGGGAAAAAGATGGTTTGAAAAAATCTCAAGGACTCACCAGACCAAGTACAGGCCAGTTACCATAGGGAAGGTTTGAAGATAAACTCTGACCTAGGGTTCACTCATACCCCAGTGATGGTGGGGGAAGAGGTATCCATCTTACGTTCTCACATGGCCCCCACCACTGTGGTGTCTGACTGCCTCACAGTCCTTTTAATGGATTTATCCTCCCATCACCCAAGGTTAGATTAAGTCATAAGCAACATAGGCATGCTCTAGGTTCTCCAAATTTGGGCGGGGAGGCAACCTGAGTCTTTCTATGGCACCGTGGATCCCGATGGCAACACCATTCATTCAGATTTGGTCCTGTCACCCTCCAAGATTATGGATGGGTGGCAAGGCCAAAACTGAGTGGCGCTGTGATCCCACATACCAAGCTGCAATGGCATGCACTCAAATTTGGTCTGACTACACCTCCTACTCCCCGCTGCCATGACAGACCAACCTGAGCAGGCCATGGAATGGCCAGTACTTCTCCTCTTTGATGCTGCCTCCTTCCAGCACCCCATGCCACCTGCGCTCGGCCCAGAGGACCCACTCAATGACAAACTCAAGCCCTCCTATAAGCAGGGAGAGCTACTGAGTGACTCTGGTTAGAAGAGGGGTGATCGGGGTTGGACATTAGATGGTTTTGCCTTAGACCCATTGATGGGCAACAGAGGCACAAATAGATTAATGCCCAGACCCTCAGAGGTATTTAGGGTCCCCTAGGAACCTATCTATGTTTGAGTCTCAGGGCCAAAATCCCATTCCCACACAGGAACTCTGATAATACTTGGTGGTTACCAAAGTCCAACAGAAGAGAAACCAGTTGTCTAAGGAAAGGTAAAACTGCGGAGTCGTAAATTGTGTTTTGGGGGGTAGGGCTGAATCTGCTTCATTGAAGTCAAAGGAAACTTTGGTCTTGGGGAATAATTTTTGTTATTCTAAAAAATCAACTTTTCTTTTCCTCATGACTATTAAAGGCTTTAGGGTTTGTTGTGCTGCTGTCTCATCTCTGGACTTATTTTTTTGGCCAGGTAACAAACTGTCTTTCTACAATGGGATATAATCCTTGAAGTAGAAGAAAACACCGGCTGTGAAATACATTGACTTTCCAACAGTCGAGCAGTCAACACAGGCATTCTATTATTTAATTGACTGCAGATAACCTTTGAAAACTTGGAACCCAATACCAGCTAGCAGCCGATTTCAGCTAAAACCCTAAACATTTTTAAGGAGTGAAGTAATGTAAAAAAAAAAAAGGCTTTTTATTAATACTCTGACAAACATGGCTGTTGTTCAGACTAGAAACCACAGGGGTTAATCTAAACAGTTAAGCACCGATTGTCAACACAGGCTTGGCTGAATAAATACCATTGTAATTCTGGCTTTTGTGTTCACAAAAAGGAGTGTTTGTGATTTGTATGAGAGATTTTCTCTCCTATTCAGAAATTATTGCATTATCCTTCCCAGATATGCAAACAGCTTCAAGGAACTGGTATATTTTTAATTAAATATCTTGAAAAGAGTAAAATACTTGAGAGCATTTATTGTCAGTGAAGCTGTTTTATGATAATCGGGTCTGGGAACCCTACCTATTATTATACTTCTGATTATAAGACACCGCTTTTCAGTTTACAACTTTGCCAAATTTTAACCATTTTGACTAAAATTTTCCAGGCTAAAAGTCAGCCTCAGACTGATTCTCTTTCTTTTTTTAAATTTCAGCCAAACCGGTCCAGAAATTTCCAAAAATATGTGTAGGGGAGAATATATTCTGCTCACAATAAAAATAAAATTCTAGCAACCATTTATTTGAAAAATCAGAGTGCTTTGGGGTAGACTGGCAATAGGAGCCCCCAGAAAGGATGTGACTAGAGGCTGGCAGGCGGACAGGGAAACTGGGAATTGGAAATGGCTGGAGAGTGGGACTGGCAGGCCAAAGGGAATAGGTATTAAATTATACATCAAGGATATATACATTTTCTCAGAGCTCCAGAAGGTATTGAGAGGCAGACCCGATGAAAGTCTCTGGGTAAAAGATAAAAGGGAAAACAATAGCAGTGACATCATGGTAGCGGAATGTGGAATGTGTTGGGGACAATGTTTTGTTCCAGAAAATGGAGGAAGTCCCTTGGGACAGCCATTCTGGAGTTGATTCTGACTGACAGGGAGGAATTTGTTATAAATCTGAGGGTGGGGGGCAATTTAGCTAAAAGTGATGATGAAATGATAGATTTCATGATTGTAAGGGAAGGAGTGAAAACAGCAGCATTAAGAAAATGGACTTCAAAAAAGCAGACTTTAACAAACTCAGAGAATTGATATGTTATGAGAATTTTACGGTCCAATGGTTAAAAAAAAATGAAGAGATAAACTAGTTCAGGGCAGTTGGGAGGTTTTCAAGGATGGAATATTAAAGCAGAATTGCAAATTAGCTCAGTGCAATAGATAAATAAATAAGAGTAAAAGGCCAGAATAGTTGTATTAGATGCTTTTTAATGACTGGAAAATAGAAAAGAAATCCTGCAAAGAGTGGAAACATGGACAAAATGTTAGGAAGCAGTATAACAGAAATAGGGCAAACATGTGGGGATAAAATTGGAAAGGCTAATAACAAAATAGGTTACTTTTAGTGAGGGATGTAAAAGGCAATAAGAAGAGGTTCTTCAAATACATTAGAAGCCAGAGAAAGATAAAGGAAAGCATAAGTCCTCTATTTAGTGGAGAAGGAGAGCTGAAAAACTATTACATCAGGAAGACGGAGGTGTTTAATGCTTATTTTGCTTCAGTGTTTATTAAAACTTTAATGGTGACCAGATTTTCAGCACAATTAATAGTAACAACAAAGTTAAAGGAATGCAAGCCAAAATAGGGAAAATATTAGTTAAAGAACATTTATATGAGTTAAATGTATTCAAGCCCTGGAGAAATTCATCCTATGGGAGTTAAGGAACTAGCTGAAGCAATGACATTTCTGAACTCAAAGAGGATGAGGGAAGTCCCAGAAGACTGGAGAAGGACAAACATAGTAATTATCTTTAAAAGGGGGAACTACAGATGTGTAAGTTTAATGTCAATAACTGGAAAGATACTGGAACAAATTATTAAACAAAACCCTTCTTGGTATATATTATATCCTCACTTGCTTGTCAAGCCTACTGTTTAGTTTGTAAGCACCTTGGGGAAGAGAACTTCCTTCTGCAAGTCTCCTCCAAAGAGCCTGGGAGATTTATGAGTACTAGGCAATTTCTTGTGGCGTCACAACAGAAAACAGGACTGAGGGGGGGGGCTATCTAAGGGAAGAGGGGGTAGTGGCTTTACAAACTATTTTGCAAATGGATGTGGTGCAGCATGGAAGAAAGCATTGAGGTGTTTATGGGAGAAGCAGGCAAATGGGCATTACTGATGAAGTTGAGCTGGTATGGGGCAACCCGCTAAGGGCTTCTATTGACTTCAGGGGTTCAGGATCAAGATACAAGAGCAGGAAAGTAGAGAGGGTCAGAACAGTGAAGAGACTTAAATGTGAGGTGCAGAAGCTGTAATACACATCCCTGGAAAGTACAGACGTGGAGCCCAAAAGAATCTGATGTGGACACAAAACCAAGCAAAATTGAGATGTTTTGTTTGCATTTTAAGAGTTTGGGGATCACTCAACCCCCAGATCTAGAGAAAACATTGTGGGTTGTTAGCTTAAATAAACAGTAAAAGTCCAGGGCATACCCCTGTGAACCCAATCCACTGAATTTCATGCAGATCTAGTTAAGATGAGGTTTTAAAAGATTCTCTTTAGCTAGACAACATTCAGTTATCAAATGCCAACAGAATAAAAGGACCAGAAGTGGCAATGTTACCACATTCTGTAGTGCATTGTCAAAGTGTCGTGCAGAGAAGAACAAAGGCATAATCCAAGGCGGAGGCACATCTGCTTTGTTTCCAATGTAAACATTCTCCCGGGGAAGAATCTATTAGGGTGCATTTAGTTCTAAGTGAGCAGTTTTATGCATTTAAAAGAAATTGTCTTATACAACTTGCCTAGAGAAGACAACTAATGCACTTGCTATGGAGAAGCTGAGAGGATTTGATTTCTCTGTTTGCCATCTTTGGTTCATTTTATAGACTGGAAAATTTTAAGGGACTGTGTAGCTCAGAGGACATTTAAAATGCATCACACTTATTTTTAAACTCAAAGGGAGATCTTTAGACTGCAACTTCGTCTGGAGCCACACTGCCTCAAGCTGTCACGGGAGAGTATTTTCGTCCTTATGGTAACTTATAATTAGATTCCTTTTAGTGTGAAATTCTCCAGATCCACACTTATGCCTGAGACCTGTCAAAATACATGAGAGCTTGACAGGAATAAATCCAATGCAACCCTGCACAGAAGGAGGTGTCATGGCTAGAGATTTCTTTCTTTCTTTCTTTGACTAAGAACAGAGACAAGAAATTACTGTAGGGTCACCTCTGGCAGTCACTAGTCACCGATATACTCTTTGATGTCCATTCATGCCCATTTCTATCTAACAGAATGGGACTTTTGACTGAGTTAATAGTTATTTTGTAGCAACCTGCTGGTGGAGGCAGTGGAAAATATTCTGCAATAGATGCACCCTTGGTAATAATAGTCTACATCTGCTGAGATAAGGAAGTTGGGGGGGGGGGGAGGGATGGAAATTCTGTTGCACATCAGCAAGTTGCATCATCAGTTATTGTGTTCATAGTAATTAAATGGAAAAGACCCACTGTATCACTGAATCCATGTCTCGGCACAACAAATTTATAGTCTCCAAGGAAAGGTATAATATATATCAAATATATTTAAGAGGTGAGCATGTGATCATTGACTATCAATGTCTGAAGGTTGTCACATCATGGAAGGAGAGAGGAACTGTTTAATATTAAGAAGAGGATATAAATAGGGCAAATAGAATAAGCTAAACAAAAGGCGGCATGGGCTAATGGATCCAACACTGGACTGGGAGACAAAAGGTTTTGATTTTGTTCCATTCTTGCTTCTGGAACATTAAGTTACATTAACTATTAAGTGGCTGGGTGCAGTGGGTGACCTCCTCTCTGTCTTAGCTATTTGGACTGTAAACTCCTCAGGGAAAGGGCTATGTCTGTATGTCTCTGTACAGCACCTAGCACAGTGAGGGCCCGGGATCATCTGGGTCCTCAAGGTGGAACCATTTTCTATAAGATAAAAGCAAAATGTACCTTGTGTATCTAAAAAACTTCCTAATGGTGAGATTTATTTCATCATGCAGTTGTCTCCTAGGCAGTGGTTGATGCCCTGTTACGTGTTTTGTTTAAAACTGGACCAGAACAAGGACAAGAAAATAGCTTAGAAAGAAAGTTGGAGAGGGATGGAGAATGTAGTAGGAATTTGTGATTGGTGCGAATAAACAACCAAGCAGGAGTCTTCACACGCTTGTCCTATTGGCTACGAATAGCCAGGATATGTTGTTAACAGCAGATGGTTTATTAATGCAGACAAAACCTAATGTTCATCAGTCCTTTTATCACACAGTTGCAGAGCAACTCTGGGGACACCAGCGGAGAACGAAGTAGCAAGCCCCCCATTTGAATTCCAGTGGTCTAAACAGCTGCTTACAGTGTGTTTGAAGTCAGGTATTCAATTAGGTAGACTCTGGTGTGCAAACCCTTGGTTGAAATTAACAGCTTTTTTGTTTTGAAGCTAATACACAGGGAATGACTGTATTGAACTGTTTGTGGGAGCAGTCCAAAATTATACCCCAATTAAAGATGAGAATGCATCTCTTCTGAAATAACTATCCTCCTCTCAGCAGTAAATTGCATCTGCATTCAATGTACAACACCCTTGCAGTGTGCTGGGGTATTAGGACATTTTAGCATCGATGTCACAGAAGCAGCTATGAGTCCCATTTGATATTAGGACTCCATTGTGGCTGGTACTGTCCAAACACACAGGAGAAAGCAGTCCCCTGCCCCAAAGAGCTCACCCTCTGAAACAGACCAGGCAACCACAGGATGGAAGGGGAAACAGAGGCAGCAGAAGCTGAAATGACTTCCCCAAGTTTGCATAGCAGGCCAGAGCCATGGCTAGAATTCTGGTCTCTTGAATACATTATGTCAAACATCATCATCTCAAGCTATGGAGAGTCGTGCTGTGGGCCACTCGTGCTCAGCTTCCCCAGGTGATTTGTTTGGGTTGAGAGACAAATGAAAAGTAACCCAACTTGAGCATCTGCACAAGTGCAGGACCCTGCACTCCAGGAGCTCATAGCTAACTCTTGTTTCCCTTCCCCAAGTTTCCTCCAAAATGGCCAGAGCCTCTGGAAAGAGGAAGATCTGTAGCCCTCTCCCTCCCCAACACCAACCTGCAGAATGGAGCTGGCAAATTAGAGGGAGCAATCTATTTAATTCCACTGGAAAAAGCAAATTGCTCTCTCTCTCTGTGCATAACAGCAGCTGTAAGAAACGTTATGCCTCCTTGAATCACAGTCAGGGCCGTCCCTGGGGGGGCGGCGAATGGGGCGATCGCCCCGGGCCCCGTGGTTATGTGGGTCCCGCGCTGTCCCGCTCCCAGCGGGGCAATGGGGGGGCCTGCACCGCGGTGCCCCCACAACCACACTTTTCCCTGCTCCCTGCTGCCTTCAGCAGGGAGCCAAAGGCAGTGGGGGGGGGGGCAGGGAGACGAAGCCCAGCCCCTGGGCTAGCCCTCCCCACCCCCAGGGCAGAGCAGGCAGGCCCAGGGTGGGGCAGGTGGCCGGGACCCGCCTCTGGGCAGGCCTGCCCCATGCGGCCAGGGCCAGCCCTTGCCAGCAGCAGTGGCGGCCTCGGGTCCCCGGCTGGGGCACCGGCCGCAGCCACAGCAACCTGGGGTCCTGGCTGTGGCCGGCTCCCCCCACCGGCGGCCCCCCTTTCCATGGCCGGGGCCAGAGCAGGCTCCCGGCCAGCGGCCTCAGGTTCCCCGCCTGGGCTGGCTCCCTGGGGGAGGAGGGGGGAGCGGCTTGACTCCTCTCCAGCATGCAGGGAGGCCCGCTTAGTCCAGTTGGCCTGGGCCCCGGTCCCCCCATGGGACAGCGGTGATCACAGTCACCTCCATCAGTGTGCTGGGGCAGAACAGCTGACTTGGAAGGCCTGGGAATACTGCTGGTTAGGGATTTTCATTTGCAAAAGAAACACTCTTCCCTCCCTCCCCATGGATGTGGAAATGTTATCAACCAGTTTGTTTTTTGTTTGGTTTTTTAGAAACCAACCAACAAGACTTTTTAAAATATTTTTTTCTGGGCTTTATTTCCACTTTCTCATCCTACTTTAATGACAAATGGAAAATTATAAAAGGGGGAGGATGAAAATGGAAAAGGAGAGGTGGGATGGAAACCAAACGTCAAAAAAAAAAATGTTGGCTTGCTTGCTTTCAGAAAGTTCAGGGTAAAAAAATCACAAATTTTCATTAAACAGTGCAAGAAAATGAAAACTTGTTATGGATCATGCTCTCCTTTTTTTTTGACGAGCTCAGTTTAAAATGTACTTTGAGCCTTTCAACCAATTGATTTGAGTTTGTAGTGAAACCTGTGACAGAGAGTTTTGCTTCACTTTGCTTTTGATTATGGTGGGCCTCTCCATAAGTGTTTACTCTCCTTAAGCGTGAGATCTATTTCTGGCTGGAAAGAACGCAGTTTAGAGACATGATCCCTGAAGTTAAAGAATACATCCCCAAATGCTCCACCATTCAGTAACAAAGATTTTTTTTAACTGTAAAAAATTGCAACACATTATGTTTGCCTTTCTCTTTAATGAGGCTAATGTGGGAAGACAGAGTCTTTGGTGCAGGACAAACCAGAAAAGCAAACAGAATCAAGATCAGTCACAGAAGGCAAGAGTGCAGAACACTGATCTCGTGTTTGCAGTGTGCAATCAAATTATTTAAGGAAATATCTACTAAAATATCTATACTCAGGGCAAAAGCAACTTTCCACAGTACAAGAAGCATCACCCCCAATGCATGGATGCCTCTTGTCGGGAATTCACTTTATTACTCAGTCAAGTCAGGAATTAGGGAAAGCCTGTGTAGTTAGATGAGGCAGCATAGGTAATATTAGTCAGCTCAGAAAAAAGAGCTGGATAAAGAGCTAGGGAGACCTTATGTTATGTCCAGGAAGTTCAATTTCAGAGATGTATGGCTGAACCGCAATGAAATCCTTGTTCTTTGTGAAAACACTATATAGAGGAGGGAAGACAGGAAACTGTGTATACTTTACACTAAAGCTGGTTGGAAAAATTTTGTGGAAAGAATTTGAACATATTTCTTTTATTTTTCCAGTTTCCTGGGAAAAACAGAATCCTAAAAACTGACAAATTGCTGATTTTTAAAAGGATTTATATAAGGAGCTCTAGAGGTTCCCTGAAACCCAAAACTATTTGCTAATGAATTTTTACTCTGGTTTTTTTTTTCAGATTTCAGTTTCCAACTTTTTTTTTGTTAAAAACCTGCAAAATGTTGAAAATTCACTTTTTCTTTGGAAAAAAATCTTTCAATGAGAACATAGCATGCACCTCTACTGAATGCTCTTGCAGGAAGTGTCCCATGGGTCCATTTCCAGTGGTGGGCGCTACAGTGAGAATGCAAACAGAGCTGAAGCATAAAGTTAGACAAGCTGGTGATAGAAATTCTTGTTCCTTGTTCATACTAATGCCCCAACGTTGCTACTCTGAAGAATCTGCACAAGGGTTTCTGAACTTGTTGGAGACTCCCAAATCAAGGATCATTTATACCCAGCCAAAGAGATAACCTTAATGTCTTTGGATGGGCCCTGGAAAATTATTTTTCATTGTTATCTCCACTCTATACATGTGGTCCATTCATGTCCACCATGATCCATATAGCTAACAGCCTGAAGACTCTGGGAAGCCTGGCGCTACACATCTCAGACTTAATAATCCTTTAGTACAAATGCACACTCACTTTTTATATCATATATCAGTTAAGTCTCTCTTTACAATCTTCTCCAGCAAGAGTGTGGTCCAGGGCAGCGGTTCTCAACTGTTTGCAGGTCACAGCATGCTCGGCACCATGTTGCAACCCTACGGGACACACCAGCCTGCCCTTCTCAGGCCAAATCCAGCCATCTCCCCAGCCCTCTGTGACACACTTACCACTATGTGGTGACACAGTGATGTGTCCCAACATAGAGGGTGAGAACCGCTAGTCTAGGGGCTTGTTCTTTTCAGTTTGCATTTCCTAGGCCATCCTTACAAGGGGTGCATCTACACTGGCAACTTAGGTGAGCTTAAGGAGGCTTACATCGACCTAAACAAAGCCATGTCCACACTGGGCTTTTCTTAAGTCGACTTAAAGCCAATGTGGACAGGGATTAGCGCCTAAGTCGACCTTATTAAAGCATTAAGTTGACTTAATAAGGTTGACAAGGGGCTATGTCTACACTAGAAAAGTTAAGTTGACTTAAAGTCAACCTTATTAAGTCAACTTAACAAAGTCAACTTAACTTTTCTAGGGCAGACGTAGCCACGGCGAATGGCTAGAGAATTATGCTTTTGAAAACTACATTTTTACTGTCAGACTTTAAATTTTAAGGGGAAGCTTGGGAGGGGAGGGAGGAAGAACCCATGATCCCAAATTCCTTAGGCAACTTTACAGAGTTTAGTCAGAGTTCCCTTGATCAAGAGAGAGGGAAAGGAACTTCACTGCACTGGACTCAAAAGCTGGCTCTGAAAATTGTCAAGGAGAGAATGGATATGACAAATATATTAAAACAGTTGGTGGCTGATCTCCAGATACCTTTTTAAAGTTCTGTCTCCTACTGACGCATACAGTAAGGTTCTAAAACTCTTTAAGTTGCTCAGCGCTGTGGTGCGATTTAAAATGCCCCAGAGACTCATTCGTCAACTGCAGTGGATGATTAAAATCCTCTCCAACATTGGCATCTCTTTGTCTTCTAATTATGTAGGTAATAGCATAGGACCATGTTTCTGATGTCTTCATTTTCAATAGGAATTCTAGTTTAACTATTTAACCATGCTGTTACTGTGTTGAGATTTGAAAGTAGACGAAACATGACTAGGAAAGCTATTTATCTCCAGGTCTTGTCTCAAGGGCAGAAGAACTTAGTAGCAATCTAAGGGTGAGTCTACACTGGCAAGTTAGGTCGACTTAAGGAGGCTTAAGTCAATCTAAACAAAGCCACATCCACACTGGGTTTTCTTAAATCGACTTAAGCATGTCCTTAAGTCGACTTAAGGAAAGCTTAAATCCACTTAATAACACCTGGTTTTAGGTCAATTTAAGCCTTAAGTCGACCCCTTAAATTGACTTAAAGCCATTGTGGACAGGGATTAGCAACTAAATTGAGCTTATTAAGTCAACTTTAAGAGTTGACTTAATAAGGTCAACAAGGGGCTATGTCTACACTAGAAAAGTTAAGTCAACTTTGTTAAGTTGACTTAACAAGCTCTGACCTTGTTAAGTCGACTTAACAACGTTGACTTAATTTTATAAGTGTAGTCAAAGCCTAAGTGTAAGAGATCACCTCTCCTGCTATGTCCCATCATGACAGGTGAGGAGGTTTGCTATCCTGATATGATATACAGTCAAAATTTCAATCTGAACTGGGTTTTTCCTCCACAAAGACCTCTCTTTTATGTTGAGGGTGTATGGTGTTCCCTTTGTAGCCATTTTCAAGGCTCATTTTAAGCATTTCCCATTGGAGTTGGTTGGGACATTTGTATTTTTCCCATAAAACATATTGTGCCCCCCCCCCCCCCCAAAAAAAAGCAAAATTATTTCTTTTTAAATTTTTTCAAGTTTTCATCCAAAACATAAAAATAAAACATTGCGGTTTTCAGGTTTTTGACAATCCTCTCCCTGCTGACTGCAAAAAATGTTGAAAATGGGCTTTTTATGGGGAAAAGCCCTTTTAATGAAAAAACATTGGGAGGTGGAGGGGGAGTTTGGTGGAGGACTTTCAACCACATCTACTTTTATACCCAAGGGCACTCAGACACTCAGATTTAGGGATTTTGGCCTAGCTTTTCACATCTGCTCTTCCCTTTCTTTTCCAGAAAGTAATTTAAGGACAGTTTTTTTTCTCCTGAGTGACTGGTTCCCCACATGTTTTTAGTCCAGCTTCTCATTTTTCATTGTCATTTCAACTTTTGTAAAATGCCAACTCCGTTATTGGCTCTGAGTATTCTTTTACACAGAGGATAGCTTCTGCTATCCTGAGTCACAGTGAATAATATTTCGTGCCCAATTGATTTTTTTCACATTAAGTTGCTGTTCAGTTTGAGTAAGGAGGAAGAATCTGATCCTAAAATAAACATCATTTTTATAGAGCTAGCTACTTGTGGAGTGAGAAGCTACTCAGATGTGAGTAAGTGTGGCAGAATCTGGACCTAAATGAGTATTAAATTCTAATGTCCTTACTTGAGTTGAGTAACACTTAACATCATATGTGGCACCACTGATTTCAATAAGACTCTTAAAGCAATAGACTGCTACTCAGTATGCATAGGATTGCAGAAACTGGTTCTAACTATAGGCGTAGCTTGTGATAGCCTTAATTAAGTACCTCCCCTTTGACCTTGAGGACTATTAGTTATATACAGTGGTATTCACTGTGAGTGCAGAACATTTAACAAACTGGCCTTTTATCATGACTTGTTCCAATTAGAAAAGGGATCTGGATTTTCTGTCTGTAATCCTCCATCTCTCTTGCAATTGTTGACTAATTAGCAATATTTATATCTCCATGACCATCTATATAAACTATTAGGGGGGAAATATCCTACTTCCCAGACCTTATGATCACTAAAAATACTTAACGTTTTCAAGTTTATTGACGTTTGGGAATGCTGAAGCAAATTCAGAAGCTATTTTTCCCCCCAACTAAGCACGTTGATTGATATAGCTACAATCACAATATTGGTAGCCTGCAAAGAACACTTTCAGGGCCTGATCCAAAGCCCACTTGGAGGTCAATGGGCACTTCAATGGAGATTGGATTGGGCCTTTAGGGTGCATCTACACTGGCAACTTAGGTCGATTTAAGGACGCTTAAGTCGACCTACACAAAGCCGCATCCACACTGGGCTTTTATTAAGTCGACTTAAGCACTTCCTTAAGTCAACTTATTAACAGCTTACGTTGACTTAATAACACCACCTCTGAAGGTCGACTTAAGCCTTAAGTTGACTTCTTAAGTCGACTTAAAGCCAGTGTGGACGGGCAATATCGCTAAGTCGACCTTATTAAATCAACTTAAAGCCAGTATGGAAGACTATGTCTACTGTTAAATTGACTTAATGAGGTTGACTTAAGTCGACTTAAAGTGTAGCCACTCTGTTAAGTCGACTTAACAGAGTCAACTTAACTTAACAAGTATAGCCATACCCTTAAACAGCAGAAGCCAATGCTCATAAACAAGTGCTTGATCTGATCAGGATCTTCTATCAGTTTTCTCTCTGAATTTTGGCTAGAAAAGGCACTTCTAGACTCTGTTTACCTTGGATACCCCAAAGAAGAGGGAAAAAATAACTCATTCCTGAAAGGGAATCTCTGTGGGCAGTTGATAAGTCAAAAAAAAAAAATGGACACAACATAAAGCAATCAATACAAAATGTCCTGCCAATAGCCATAGATATTTTAAAATACATCACTACTGCAGAGGAAAGTTGTGCGGCTGATGCCAAGCTCAGATTTACAAGTCATGTCCAAAGACAATGTTGCAGAGTCATTAGGCAGGTGTCCATAATGCACACATTTTGAGGGGTAGCAGGGAGAGAGCTCTACAGCTGTTCGCACTGGGGATATAAGAACTAAATTTTCAGTTTCTTATGGATAGGGGAAATTGAACTCCCAGTCCAGGACCCACGGAGCAGGCAGGCCATTCATCTGGTTCTTGCTTTGTTCTGTTTGGCCCTTGTCCAATACTCCAGCAAAACCAGATGTGGATTTTTCAGGTATCAGGCACAGAGGATGTCATTTTCAAAAGCATGCTGTTCCATCGACCCCCACTTGCAAGACTGTGCCCCTAGTAGTGTGACATCACACAGTGCATGTGGCTTCACACAAACAAGGGCAGGCTCATGCACCTGTGGGTGAACCTATGTCATTCCCGGAAATGTCAGAATATCTGATATTGTGGGATGTGTTGGTGGCCTTCCTACCATGAGCACAACTTCTTCTACATATAAAATGATAGCAGGAATGGTACTGTGACAGCTCCACACTGGTTTCCAGTTCTTTTCTGTGCTCAAAGTTTTCAAAAGCATTCACTTTTTGAGCTGAGATTGCACTTGCTTGTTCTATGCCTGACGGTGATTTTATTTATTCATTCCTTTAATTAACTTGAGAGAAATCCCTTCAAACCACTTTGAGGCCGAGGGGATTAACAGATGTACACTTTTCCCACTGTAAAAAAAATCAGAGTGCTTTCTTCTTTGTGGAAAACTCAAACATGGATTCATAGATTCCAAGGCCAGAAGGACCCTGGTATCATCTAGTCTGACCTTCCATAACCCAGACCATGAAGATATGGCCCATAGGGGTTTAACTCCCCACAACCTCAGCTTTATTAGCACCGTGCACTAACAAACTGAGCTATTTGGCCAGCTGTGCATAAATATACAGTTTTGAGTTCCTGCTGTCAATATAGCTATTTTGCTATACAGAAAAAGGATAGCCTAGTGGCCTGGGGATTAGGACACCAAAGTCCAAGCCCCTGAATTTCCATTAATATTCTGTGTGATCTTGAGCAAGTCACAGCTTCTCTGTACCTCAGTTCCCCCTCTGTAAAGTGAGGGTAATAACACTGCCCTACTACATCGGGTGTTGTGAAGATAAATAGACAGAAGGATGTGGAGTGCTCAGATAGTACTGGGGCAACATAACTATGTAAAGAAAAAAACTATGGTCTTGTCTACAGAGTGTGTCAGTCTGTGCCAGAAGTGGTGTAAATTCTAGTGTGCACTGAATATCCTGTGTGGGCACTGCTGGTGTGCACCAAGGTTCCTTACTGTGCACTAAGATAGAGCTGTTTGAAACAGGACTGTAGTGACACACTCCAGGGAACTTTTAGTGCACACAAGGCAGGTCCACACAAGCCAGATTAGTGCACACTAGAATTTACACCCCTGCTAGTGCAGATTGAGAAGCCCTGGAGGTGAGCCCTGTATCTCTACTGAGTAACAGTGAAGTCAAATAGTAATTGAAGCAGGCGTTAAATCAGCAGCATGGATTTTTGCTACATTCCGGGGGAAAAAAGGGGTTCAATTCAACAAAGTTATGAGCACTGATACGAGGGGTACACATGTACAGTACCAGGATGTCAGGGAGCAGCCTGAGGCCCCTTTTCAATCTTCTCCCTCCCTTCTAGGGACACTCTATGGAAGGGAAACTCCACAGCAGCCTTTTCAAAAGCCGTGTACACATTCTTTTTAACTGGATGTTTAATTTATTTGTGTTTCCCCATGTAAGTGGTTATGTGGTTTATGTTACAAAGCTCATTATCAAATCAATATAGCAAAAGTGGTTGGAATTGAATCCCTGATCATTTTGGATTTAGCTGGGACTGAATCCTTGAGCTATTGCCATTTTTGGTGTGTACGTTACTAGCCTAATGGCTAGCTATTTCTCTGTGTTCATGTTATCTGTGGAAGTTTTAGTGACTCTATGTTTAAAGACAGACATCTCTTAACACTAATAAATCCATCCCGTTTAATGCAACATTAATGTTGCACAGGTCAGTGAACAAAATACGACTCCCTATCTCTCTCTGGCTAACTTGTGTATGTCAGCCCTATCATGTCTTCTGCTTTCCCCAGTAAACTACAGCTTTGGAGCTTTTTCTATTGGGGATTCTGGTATCATTACATATGGGCTCCCAATCCTTAGGGATTTATTGCTGTAAATTCTCCGAGGCAAGGACCGCTGTTTTGTTAGATGATTGTAAAGTGCCTCACAGAATAGCGAAGTACCGAGTATAAATAACAACCATCACATACTTTTACAATCCGGATCCAAACTAGGCCTGTTACTCTCATTTTTCCAATCTCCTGAGAAAGAAAAAAATTCTCAAATTTTGGGCATTTCAAAGGGCTGCAATATTATGCAATCCCTAGTTATTACAAACACGAGGGTAGAATGGCACATATAGATCTGCTTCCAAAGAGGACCTTGAAAAACAAAATTATAGGATTAGTTATTTTGACTCCTTCCCTCCCTGTGATTGACCTGTGCCCTCTTTTGCTTGGGCTGGTGAAAACAGCAAGCTCTCCAGAGCTATATTTAGAGAGTATTGCCCTGGCTTTAATAAGGAAACTAAAATAATAATAAGCATTTTTCACCCTGTGAAATTTGTGGTAGAATAACGTTAAGGACCTAGGGTGCATCAACACTTGTAAATTAAGTCGACTTAAGCTTGCTTAAGTCGACTTAATTTACTATGCTTCTACACTACACTTTCCTTAAGTTGATTTAAGCAAGCTGTTTAAGTCAACTTAAGGAAAATTTAACTCGATTTTGTTAAGCCTCGTTTAAAGTCGACTTTAGGCATAAGTCAACTTTCTAAAGTTGACTTGAGCCAGTGTAGATGTGGATTAGCCCTAAGTCGACTCTAAGTCGACTTAGGGCTCTCCAGGACTCCCCCACTGCCCTCCCTGCCACAGGGAGAGCCTGGCACAGGGAGAGCCTGGCATGCCCCCCCACAGGGCAGGGCAGAGCCCTGCCCACCCTGCCCCTAAACCCTGCCAGGGTCCCTGTCCCCCTTTGCCCCATTGTACCCAGGTACAATGGGGCAAAGGATGAGCCCCCTGGCACTGGGCAAGGGGTGCCCCCCTGCCACCGTGGACCTGTCCAAGGTCCCCCTAACCCCTAGAAGTCGACCTAGGCATCCAGTGTGGACGCTCCAGGTCGACTTTGTAGGGTCCCCCCAAAGTTGACTTAAAATTTAAGTCTGGACATGCTAAGTCGACTTAAATTCACAAGTGTAGACGCAGCCCTAGAGAGCTGTCTGTGATTTATCAGTATTTGCATTTTTAAACTGTTTTTACACAAAGGTAGAAGGGTTGTATTAACTAGGCTCCTGTCATTCTTCTTTTGTGTGTTAACAGCAGCTTTTTAATTAGTTTATTCTCCACCATTCAGAAGGCACCAAGTCTGAGAACTTTAAAGCTACCTCAGGTTAGATCAGTGCCCTAAAATGAAATATCATGCAAGGACAAAAGAGCAACATGCTTCTTAAGCCCAACAGCAATTTTGCCTCTGTCCTCTATTGCTCAGGTTCCATAGGGCGGTGAATTTAATTAAGACTAATGGAAAAGTTCAATCGGTTAATGTTGCATCAGTCCTACGTGAACTAAGGCTACTGACTTACAGTTTTATTCTTTATGTCTTAACCTTTACATTTATTAAGTGATGGTTTTCCTTGGAGAAGCTCCCTACACAGTGTACAAATGCTCTGATACACACAGACAAATCAATATTTTGCTCCTCCGTCTTCCATGTGAAGCTATCTTTGAGGGCAGACTCTGAGATATATTGGTGGCCAAAGACAACACTCAGACATATTTTAGTGGGAATAGAAAAGGGGTCATCAGCTGAAAGCCTTGGCTCAAGATATTGTTCATGATCTCTTATAGTGCATCTTGAGAACTGTCAATGAGAAACAAAGCAAGTGAGGAATAAAGAACCAAAGTGGTGACTTGCCAAGGATTATGCATGGCATATAGTTAAAGCAAGAGGAATAACAGAAGAAACCAGTCATCTAATTGTTACTGGCTGGCACCCATAATGCTGGAGGGGTGTGGTGCAAGAAACAAGCCTTATTCTTCCCTCATTGTGGTGATCATGCCTGGTCCTTTTAGCAGAAACTAAGAGCTCGAAATATAAGGCCTTGCATAACAGGCCAGGCATGAGGCCTGAACTAAGCTACTAGTCAAGTCTGTTATAACGCAAAGTTAGCAGAAGTCGTGCTGTGAATGCTGGATTGGCAAGAGCAGATTTGGTCTTCAAACACACATTCCAAAGATGTGCTAGGCACAAGCACATTCCAAAACCCCCCCGAGATAACAGGGGCTCAATTTCCTCCTCAAATGATACTATCATGGATAGAAAAAACAAACAAGGAGTCCTGTGGCACTTTTAAAGACTAACCAATTTATTTATCACGTGAGCTTTTGTGGGAGAAAATCCCACTTCGTCAGACACTTCGAAGTGTCTGATGAAGTGGGATTTTCTCCCACGAAAGCTGATATGATAAATAAATTGGTTAGTCTTTAAAAGTGCCACGGGACTCCTTGTTTGTTTTGCTGAACTAGACTGACAGGGCGACCTGTTTGGAACTTGTCATGGATAGAAATGTCTTGTTAATATGATGACTAGAAATGCTTTAACCAGATAATTTGGTACAAAGTAATGGGTGGTATCACATCGGATCAAAGGATGGTACCCTGCCGCACCAGGCAACTACACGTGTCAAAGAGGCAATATGTAATTTGTTCCTATCAAGGTATAAAAGAGGGTCTCAGAGGAAACATCTTTATATGGCCTAGTGGAGAACAGAAAGTCCTACTGCTTTATTGCACCGTTGTCAGGGGCACATAACATTAAGTGAACTTGTAGCACGTATAAAGTGTGTTCTGCTGTGTTCTTTTGGCAATAAACCTAGCTGGGTGCCTTCGTTGCTCAGCAGATCGATGATGATGTTGAATCATTCAGTTGTGGAGCAGGATCTCGGTTACCTGCACAGAACTGGGACAGCATACACATGAGGAACACACATATGTGGTAAACTACTGACAAGAGTCTTATATTGCACTGCAGGAGAATGAGGGTAAAAGTGAGGAACCCCTGTACAGCCATATAGGACTTCCTTTGACTGGCCCAGTGGGTCAATGGCTCCCCCTTGACCGTGTACTAGACAGCAGAGAAAAGGGGAGGTGCAACTAACTTTCCTATGTAGACCAAAGGCAGAGACAGGGAAGAATTGTTACTGAATCATAATTTCTTCATGAGGTTCCTTCTTGAGACATGCCTCTATAAAAGCCCTCTCATCGGCGTGTCCCTAATAACAGAGTGAACATGTGTCATTTGTCATCAAAACTGAGTGGAGTTCCAGCAGCTGACAATTTATTTGGCCCATTGGATGTTCCTGGCAATTTCATTTGTATGCTACAGATACACCACTTTAGTGTAGTCTCAGCTAATGATAATTTATCTTTTCAGTGCAACGGGACAGCTTCACGCCTGAAACCATATCAAAATGCTGGGAGCATTAGCAGTTCCCTAACAGGTACAGCTTTTAACTGACTGGCTGAGAGTTGATTTATTTCCTAAAGGTCTTTATCCTGGATGTGTCTGAATTAATCTGACATCCACAGCCAGCTGTCAGCATTGCCAACCCCAAAAGTTCAAAAACAAGGAATAAAATTCCCCCAAATCATGAGATTGTCTCCAGAGTCATGAGGGCTTTTTAAAAAATTATATTGCTTTATTGGATCTGTTTTTTGACCTTTGAATGCCCCTTGCCCATCATCTGTGAGTGAGTGAGACAGACAGACAGTTAGTACAGCCAGTGCTCCCAAGATTATTGGGAAAGGTGGTTTTTGCCCCACAGCAGGACCTCACCCTTTCTTTCCTGATGGTGCAGCATTTCTAGATTCTCTCCAAACCCCAAATTCTAATCCATTAATTGTGTCTCCTTCCAACATCATATCTGCCTCTTCTCCAGCCCAGCAATTAATTACCTAACTGCTATATGAATTCTGCCTTCCAGCATCTGTATCTGCCTGTCCCCACATCAGTTTTGTCCTCCCTGCATCTCTGCTTCTCCCATACCTTTTGGGTTTCTGTACTTTCCTCTTCAATCCATGTAAGGCAGTAGTTCCCAACCTGTGGTCTGGAGGCCAAAAGTGGCCCTTAAGAGCTTTCAAAGTGGCCCGCGCTCCTTTCCTGTTGGCTACAGAATGGAGCCACTGCCTATGGACCCAGGCAGAGTGCATTTCCCCAGGCCTAGAACTGCTCTGCTTGGGTCCCTTCTGGAGCCAGAGGAAGGGAAGCACTAATCTTCCATCCCCAGGGTGCAGAAGGGAGTCACAGCCTAGGGACACCAGTGAAGCGCTCAGGGCTACAGGATGAGTGCGGTTTCCCTGCTGCAGCCAGGGACCTGGGAGATGGGAGACCAGTGAGGAGTCAGTCTCCTCGCTGAACTCCTTCCACCTGGCTGCAGTGGGGTGGGGAACTGCTGGTGGACTTGGTGGCCCTTCCAGGTTGTAAAAATTCTACCTGTGGCCCGGAGCCAAAAAGGTTGGGAGCCACTGAAAGGGGAGCTGCAGAAGTGTCCTCTTCTACCCCTTGCCAGACGTGGTGTGCAGGGATGGAGAGAGCTCACTGAGCCCTGGCTCATAGGAGAAGACAACAGAGCAACTATGACAAAGATGCCACCTCTGAGGTAAAAGAAAACCAGGACATGTTGGATGATCCTACAGCCATAACATTGAAGAGCTGACAATGGATCCTGAGTTCCCTGGCAAATTTCCCAAGACAGCTACCTCAGAAAAGGATGATACTGAGAAACCCTGGAGAGGTGGCAGCCTTATTCCATGATGTGTAACCCATATGCCTAAAAAAAGGCTATCTCTTTGAGACCTACTGAGGGTGGGTTACTGTTGCTGGGCAGATTAGCTACCCACAACTAGAAACTTCCAGAAGCAGGGAGTGGTAACATTTTGAGCATGCTCCACAGGGTACCCTGCTGGTGTGATGTGGGGCGGTCATTCAGATGACGTGAGAGCAGCAGTCTGTGCAGACAGCAGGAGAGAAGCTGAGCCAGGAGTGAACAAGATGTTTTCTCCCTCTAATGGAGACATCTGCAACAGATTTTGCAGACATGCATATGGGACTGAGAACTGGTTGCAAAGGAGAAGGAAAAGCCTGCATGGAATGCTACAGAAGATTCCTGCAAAGAAAGAAGACGTGGACAGCTATTTCTTGCCACTCAAGCCTCTACATTGGAACAAAGACTGTAGCTGAGAGTTGGGTGAACTCCACCTGGACTTTGGGACTCGGGTATCTTTCGTGTGGGGGTTTCTGTAAGGATTGTTCTTGGTTAATTGTATTTTGTTTTCTTAGGATAAGGTTTATTTAGTTAGTAGTTAATAAAGTTCATTGTTATGTTTGGTTTTAGTAGTATTTTAATGTGGGGTGGTAACTCTGAGCAATCTTTGCTGTGAGTCCCATACAGACTGGATCCTGGGTCTCCAGCTCCTTTCTCCATAGGGATTGGGATTGATTTCTGTGAGGCACTGGAGAAGGGCAATTGAATTAATTTTAGCCCCCCTGAAGGATACAGATGTACTTCTCCCTTTTTGGTGCAGGGAGAGGACGCATGGTGCTTGATCCTGACCATGATGCATCGTAGGACATGTAGTATGGTTAAGAGCTCAACTCAGAAGGAAGAATAAGGACATGGGCCAACAAAACTGTAACCAACTGAGGCATTGTGGCTGCAATTCGTATCAAAATATTTTGCTCTTCAGCTGAAATAGTTTGGTGTTTTGATGAAAAACCAAAACTTTTCTGTGGAAAGCGGAGACTTTAAGCAAATAATATGAACGTGTTCGTCAAAACCCAATTTTTCCGTCCATATATTTTTACAGCAAATTTTCAGCCGGAACAAATTTTTTTACAAGAAAATCCCATTTTTCTGCTAGCACTAATCACTGTAAAATGCCTATGCAAACTGTGAATGTATTTACACAACAATCTTGTTTCAAAGCACAACCCTTGATGACAGCAAAGGTCCATGAGAACATAAATCCTTTGATTAGATAATGTATCAGTTTATTATTGTAGTGTTTTGAGGCCCTTCCAAGATCAGGCACCCCTTATGCTATACGCTGTACATACACATAGGAAGAGACAGCCTTTACCACAAAATGCTTACACTCTAAATAGAGAAGTCAGACAAAGGTAGGAAGGGGTACAAAAAGCACCGGGCATAATGTAACTTGCCCAGCATGTCAATAGAAAAGCTGGGAAGAGAAGCTATATCTCTTAATTCCCAATACAGAGGCTGATTCACAAGATGATACAATCTCTCAAAACCACACTTCTATCATTTTCGCCCTTAATTCCTATTTTGAATCCAGCTTTTGGGGGGCTATGTAGAGGAAGATGAATTTTATGCTATTTAGGACTAGAAATGCTGATATTATACCAACTAGAAGGCTATTTCTTGACACCACATTTGCAAAGGCTGGTGCACTCAAACAATTTGAATCTGTTGAAAGTTTTTGTTTTGTGTCATGAAATTTTCAGCTAAAGAAAATGGTACAACCACTGATTTTTCCATTGCTTACTGTGCAGAATTAGGAATGCCAAAAATATTTTTTTACTATAATATAAAGTAAATTGCTTCTCCACTGATAGTACAATAAGTCTGGAACGCTTCTACCTCTGCCTTTTTAGACAGAAAAAGAAAATATAACTTAGCAAATGTTTGCTAAGATTGATCCTTATACATACTTTCAATAAAAAGTTCATTGAAATGAGGTATTCCAAAGACTTTCTTCTTTCTATGAGCCAAATATATTTTAAACCAGAAGAAGCTTCCTGCATTCTTCATTTCCATGTTAGTACTTCATTATAATTTTTATTCATGTAAAATGATAGCAAATATCATAAATCAAACTAACAAAATGCAGCAAGATGTTCTTCGCTTTTTGGACAGGCAAACTCCATGGCAACACAGCATTTAAGCAAGTAGGAAAGAAGACAGAAAAAATAAATAAAGAGCAGGAAAGCAAAGGAGTTGGTTAAATTTGTCAGCTTCCTCGAGTTTTCTCATAAGGGAGCATAGTAATTTACACCATCTATTCGGGGAGGGAGGTTGATTCTTTATTAAAATAATTTGCAGAAGAATCCCATGTCTATGTAACCTTAGACACCTCTGCAGAATACAGCAATGCAAAAATGGATAGTTGTGACATTTGAGGTATCTTTAAGCAACTGTAACATGCAGGAAAAGATTGCTTCATCTCTTCAAAGAACCTTCCTGAAAAGCCATCAACAAAAGTTGGGTTAGTCGCAGTTATTTCTTTCACCATCTTCAAAGTTCAAATACCAATTATTGCCAGACCCAAGCCTCTAAAAATCATCATTCAGACCTACATAAAATCTCATACTTTTAAGTCAATATATTTGGGGTTCTTTGCAATGATTTTTCAACCATTAATATGCATTCATAACATGTTTTCAAGCTTTTTTCCACAATTGGGGTAACTGGAAACTTTTTTTTTTTTTCAAAAAAATAATGTTGACATTCTCACATTCATATGACTCCCACAGCTGGGGCATTTTAAAAAAAACCACCAAATAATTTGCAAGGCTTACAATAAAATCATAAAAAGAGTGACAATGCTGTTGTTTACCTCAAGATTCATGATTTTTCCAGCTGACTTAGGAGGAGAGGAAAAAAGTCATAAATACTAGACACTTTGAATGAAAATGCCACAGAACATTTACCCCTTTAGAATTGTTTGATTTGACCTTGTGACCCACCCTTCTCTGTATGTGTGTATACACCCAACATACTACAGTTTCCATTTCATGCATCTGATGAAGTGGGATTGTGTCCAGGAAAGTTCGTGCAATATATAAATTTGTTAGTCTTTAAAAGTGCCACAAGACTCTGTTGAGGATTCCTTGTTTGTTTTGCTGAAATAGACTAATACGTCCACCCCTACGTAACTGGAAGGTGTCGCTATAATAAACATATTTTCTCTGATTGAGATATAATAGGGATGACCAGATATTGCCTTTACTGTGAGTGACAGCACAACTATGAGCTGTCAACTAACAATCACCCAGGGCTCTCTGTTCAGACACCATTGCCTTAGTTGATGGAAGTGCAATCATTGAATCATCCTATTATCTTTACTAGAAGCACACTGCACCTGTAAAAAATGATCACAGCTGCCTACATGTCAATACTAAATATACACTCCTCTGCCTGCAACAGAAGAAAAGGTTTATTTTATTATTATAGATTATCTAGATGCTTTATTTTGATTTTCACTCTTTTGTCGTATTTTCAGGCTACAAGTTCCATGCCATTTGAGTAAACCTTCATTCCCTCTGTAACTTCAGTGGGGTGTGTTATTCTCTTTTTCATTCCAGATGTCATATATGACAGTTAATCATGTGCTGCAGTAATAGGGGACCATATCACATTGATTAACTGAATCGGAACCTGTGGAAGAGAAATGAAGCAAGCATGAGAACTGGTCAAAGCATGATATAAGAAATTTTAAGATGATTTTGAGTAACGAGTGGGGTTTGAAATTCAAAACATCAATCACAATTTTCATTAGTTTGGAATTTGAAATTGTTTGACCAGCATTAGCCAGCACCATGTTATCTTATCTCATGTTTTGACCAGTTCTCATATTTGCTTCACTTCTCCTCCACAGGTTCCAATTCAGTTAATCAATGTGATATGGTCCCCTATTACAGTGATACGTCTGCTGCACTCATGAACATGTCCATCCCAGCATGGGACGATACCATTACAACTGTACTGCCCTCTGTCTTGCTCTGGCTCCCACTCCCGCCATTCTGAGCACGGCACCTGAATCATTGCCTTGTGGGCAGCATTGAATGCCCAGTTGCATCACTGTGGAAGAAGTCAAACTCCCATAATTCCTTGGTAAAATTCCCATAATTCCTGAGCATAATTCCTGCTCTCTGGACTACCTGCCAAACATGTGTGTTTTCACTCTTAATCCCAGATACGGAGCAAAGGGGTAGTACAGCCTGAAGGTGAAAAGGCATGAATCAGTGGGGCTGGATGTTCATATGAGAAGAGTTTTCTTGCCAACTAATATTGGGGAAAGGCATTTCTAACTACTCCTGAAGCATAAATACTGAGGCATAACATGCCCTTGAGTACAATGCCCATTTTGCATATCCCCATGACAATCAATGGCTGGAGGCCCTGATCATCACGGCGAGTCATGGAATCTGCAAGACCTGCAGAAGGCCTCCCTTTGTTTAGCAGCATCACTCCCATCTTCCTTGAGTTAAGTGCCTCTTTAACCCATGTGCTTGTGTAACCTTTGGGTGGGCCAAAATGCATTAATTGCCCTTCTCCAGTGCCCCACAGAAATCAATCCCAACCCCTATGGGGAAAGCAGCTGGAGACCCAGGATCCAGTCTGTACAGGACTCACGGCGAAGCTTGCTCAGAGCTACACTCACACATTAAAATACTACTAAAAACAAACATAACAATGAACTTTATTAACTACTAACTAAATGAACCTTATCCTAAGAAAACAAACTACAATTAACCAAGAACAATCCCTTGCATGAAAGATACCCAAGAGTCCCAAAGTCTGTGTGGAGTTCACCCAACTCTCAGCTACAGTCTCTGTTCCAGTGTGGAAGCTTGAGTGGAAAGAAATAGCTGTCCTCTTCTTTCTTTGCTGGGATCCTCTGTAGCATTCCATGCAGGCTTTCTCTTCTCCTCTGCAACCAGCCCTCAGTCCCATATGCATGTCTGCAAGGTCTGTCGCAAATGACTCCTTTACATGGAGAAAACATCTTGTTCACTCCTAGCTCAGCTCCTCTCCAGAACACTGAGCACATGGTCTCCCCTCAAGGCAGCTCCTGCCTGCTGTCTGCTCAGGCTGCTGCTCTCCAGTCATCTGACTGACAACATCACATCACACCAGCAGGGTACACTGTGGAGCATGCTCAAAATGCTACCACTCCCTGCTTCTGGAAGTTTCCAGTTGTGGGTAGCTAATCTGCCCAACAACAGTAACCCACCCTCAGCAGGTCTCCCAGAGATAGCCTTTTCAGGCATATGGGTTACACTTGTTCCTTGGTTGATCTGGGTGGAAGAGAAGTGTTATGAGGTTGTCTCATTCAGCTATGAATGAGAAATGAAACTGAATCATCAGCAAATTTCTGGCTTTTGTGGTCATAGAATCTCATAATGCTTTCAAGGTGAGAAGGGCTGACCAACATCATAACACGTGTATGCCTGTAAAACCTATGTCTCTCTTTAAAGGGCCAACTCACTTCCCATAGGCACCAATATTGGCATATCTGCACTGTTTTTAAAAACAGGTGGCTGCAAATCTCAGAGCCTGGATCTACAGATTTAGGCCCAAGCTATGGTACAAAAAATACCTGTGTAGATCTCCAGGCTCAGGTTCTGAAGCTTGGGGAGATGGGTAGGTCGCAGAGTCTGAGCTGCAGAGTCTACACTGCTGTTTTGAGTGCCACAGTTCAAGCCCCATGGGCCTGAGTCTGTAGACCTGGGCCCTGAGACTTGCGTTTTAAAATGCTGTTTACACATAATTTAAGAGCCCTTCCATTAGCTTCAATGGAAACTGGATTGATCCCTACATGAATGTAGGTTCAATAAGCATGTACTTTGGAAATCATGGTGAAAGCCCCTTAGGGTGGTAGGATGATAAACATACATTTGTCCTAAATATACTAATAACCCTGTGAACTAAGGAAGAAAGAAAATATCAGCCAAAGAGTGCTTTGATGGCAGGCATCATATTAATTGTTTGTAAAACTCTATCTGTTTGGACAGAGCCCTACAATGGATTTACAATTAAAATGGCTTTCCGAGAACAGACAGGGTTTTGTATTTCTTTCAAAATATTCAATGGACTCTGTTCCAGCAGTTATAAATAATGGATTGTCCAAGGTTTATTACTTTTTTTGACTTAATACGTGCTTCAGTCAGGTTTGCGGGTCTTAAAATGACATTTTCCGTATTGCCATTCTCAGTAATCTTGCATTAGAACAGATGTCCTGCCCAAACCGGATGGCATGTGGTTGGAATAATGGCTCTTGGAGGGTTCCTGGGGACTATGCCTTCATGCCCTTTGCAGCATAATGAATGACCCAGGACATTTTTATATGTTTGGTATGTTTGCATGAACCACCATTCTAAGTTTAGGTGCATTCAAGGTGATTTCCTTGCATTCAGGATCCCAGTCATAAAAAATGTTTGTTCTATTTACTGCCATAATCAGCATAAGCTTTTTCATAAGTGCTCACGGTATCAGTACGGCTGTGCCAATAGGGAGCGGAATGTAACTTATACCAGCTATTAATGTGCTACAGATTTCTTCGTCAAGGAGCAAGGGTCTGCGCCTGGAAGGGTGACACTATGCACTGCTCCTGAAGGAAGGCCTGTAGCAGATTCCTCTATTGGCTAGTCACCTACTTTAGAACTGGGAATGCCTAAGTTCTAGTCCCCACTCTGCCACTGGCCTCATTGACAAAATATTACTGACCTCGTTTGTGATATATTTTTAGATCTATTTTGAGATCATTATTCTCATCATGTGGCCCAGTCACAATCCAACCTTTAATGAGGAGGTAAGAGAAGTGTCTAGATATATGGTTATGGAACTCACCAGACTGTAAGGCCCTACCAGATCACACCAATGGCCCATTTAGCTCAGTATCCTGTCTTGCAACAATTTCCAATGTCAGTTATGTCAGAGGGAACAAACAGAACAGGACAATTAGCAAATGATCCATCATCCCGTCATCCACTCATAGCTTCCAGCACTCAGAGGCCTAATATTACCCAGAGCACAGGGTTGCACCCTTGACCATCTTGGCTAATACCCATTCATGAACCTACCTTCCATGAATGTTTCTAATTCTTTCTTGAACCTAGTTCTGCTTTTGGTTTTCATTACATCCCCTGGCAATGAGAGCCACAGGTGGATTGTGTGCTGTGTGTAAAAAGTACTTATTTCTATTTGTTGTAAACCTGCTGCCTATTAATTTCATTGGGTGATCCCTGATTCTTGAGTTATGTGAAGAAGGAAATAACATTTCATTATTCACTTTCACCACACCATTCATGATTTTATTGACATCTGTCATTTCTCCCCTTAATTATCTCTTTTCTAAGCTGAAAAGTCCCAATTTTTTTTTAATCTCTCTGTTTAGGACAGCTGTTCTATACCCTTAATCATTGTTGTGGCTCTTCTCTGTACCTTTCCCAATTCTAATATCTCTTTCATGAGATGGGGCTACCAGAACTGTATGCAGTATTCAAGGTGTGAGTGTACCATGCATTTATATAGGGGCATTATATTTACTATCTTATTATCTATGCTTTTCCTAATGGCTCCTTCCTTTTTTCTGCCACTGCACCTTGAGTGGATGTTTTCAGACAACTATGCACTATGACACCAAGATCTTTCTTTTATCATCTTTGATGAAAATTGCTGCAAAGAAATAAATGGGAATGCCAACCAGTATATTCAAGTTAAAATTCTGTAAGGAAAAAAAGATCAGAATACAAGATTGGCCTTTAGGGCCTGAGACTTCATGGTCATTCAATCTGTTTGACTTTGGGGCCAATAATTTTTGCGTTAAGTCACTCACTTCCCTTTGAGCTATTGCATATGTTCTAGAAGAATATTCAATCTTGATTACAAAGAATGGAAAACTTACCACATTTCCAGATATGTTTTTTTCCAGTGGTTAAGTAATAAACAGCTCATTCCAAGGGAAATTAATTTGGTACTAAAAATAAAATAAATAAATAAAAATCAGTATACTGAAAATTACATTGCAAGCCTTTTATTAATATTCTTGGGAAGCAAGAGGTGTTCAAGACATTTGCCAGAGGCAAGAACAGCATGCGACTCACTCTGAATAATCAAATATGAAATATGCTGTCAATCAACGTTGCTTTTTTTTTTTTAATTTAAGTAGAGACAATGGAAAAAATATTAACTTTATTTCCTTACTTGCCTGAAGATGAATTTATTCAATCAAGCAATAAACACATGCAAAACTCTTTAAGTGATTCAGTAAGGATTCCCACAAAGACATGACTCAGTTTGTCTCTTTAGATTTAGAAGGGGAATTTAGTACAAGCAAAGGTCCCACAAATCCTGCAGGTGGGATGAATCATTTGGTTGTTTGATGAAAGCCTGTGCTCTGGAGAATGCCATTGCAATACAAAAATCAAAAGTATTTTGTGTTTGAGAGGTTTTCTGTTATGTTTACCAGCTATACCTGATCCCAATTATTAATTGCCCGTTAACCTTCCTGGACTACTGAAAAGCTTTGTCTTTTTATTTCAAATACTTAGACCTGAACTTTCATTCAAACCAAGATTTCTTTATACTGTTCTGGCAATGTAAAGAGGTCACCTTAAAGTAGATGTAACTGAGAAAGAATCCTGGTCTAATTGAAAATCAAACCATTTGTTCAGAATTCAAGTTTCTTGTTACGTGTTTCCCAACCTCTGATCTGTAGACCGCTGGTGGTCTACGGGGGTATTGCAGGTGATCCATGAGGGGGAAAAAGATAATGTAATAATAATATAATCCCATGTACTTCTTATGCATCATATTTGATGTTACATTATTATTCGCAATGTAATTTGCTTCACAAACATCCTTATGTAATATAACATTCTCTTGACGTCTTTGAAACAACATCAGCCTTCTCAATAAGTAAGTGTTATCTTTTTTCCTATTGGTAGGCCTACTGCAAGTAAATGTACTGTGACAAGTGCAGTGTTTGTGAGTAAGCATAATAAATTATTAGAAATAGCTGCGGTTTTAAGACCCCTTGATATATACATCTGACACCCAACAGCCAGAGGCTGATCTAGGGCCTTGTTCTGCTCTACTGAAGACAGTGAAAATCCTCCATTATGAAACTTCTACATATTCACAAATGATTTTAATACATTTTTTCCCTGAGACATCCATCCAAAATTCCTCAGCATTGATCTTAAGTAACCATCAACCTTCAATCTTCTTAGGCCACCTGGTCTTTGGGTCTCCACTGAGGTAGGTATGGAAGGGCCAGCTGGCGCTGATTGTACTGATATGCGCATTTGCTCAACCAGAAATCAACAAAGACTACCACTTTTTTTCACATGCAGCACTGACCAACCTTCAGAAGGTAGATGACTTACTGGAACCATGAACTTGAACAAAATTATAACTTGGAACCACAAGATGGAAGTCATGGCAGCCCGTTGCCATCGCTGAAGTCCTGCAGTCCCCTAAATTAGGACATGCTTTCAAGGAAATGACATTTCTTTAGATTTTGCTTTCTGGGAATGATATATATCTTTCACTACAAGCAAATAAATGAATTGTTATGTGTTTGGACTATGATCAAGTATATTCAGAAAAGACTCATGATAAACTAGTCAAAAATTGCCTATCAAAATTATTTTTTCTATTTACATACTATATATTATAATTTATAGTAGAAAATAAAACTTTCAAAATGGACAGTCATTTTGAAGTCATAAATGGAAATGTTTCAGGATGATAATGTCAAACTAGAATGTTTTGACATCATTGAAAAGCTTCATTTTGGTTATTTTATTTTATTTATTTTCGAATCTGTAAGCTTCAGACGAAGTGGGATTTTCTCCCACAAAAGCTCATATGATAAATAAATGTGTTAGTCTTTAAAAGTGCCACCAGACTATTTGTTTCTTTTGTTGGGCTAAACTAGCACGGCTACCTCTTTGGAGCGTGATAAAATTAGCAGCTTTTATAGGATAGCAGGATCAGCAAAACAGAAGTTGCAGTGTTGTAGCATTATGGCTGGTTCTGCTGGAATTGCCAGGCCTTGGATCGAGAAGCATTATTCCAACTTCTGGAACATGTGAAAAACTGCTAATATGGGGAAATCCAAAATTTCTTCTAGATTATCTGGGTCATCTCTAGTAAAACAAAGGTATTCCTCAACCTCCAGGATAGACTCCATCATATTCTGAACACGCTCAATGATTCATATATTTGCTTGTCGTGAAAGAGAAATGCTATCACCCGCAAGCAAAATGAATACGGATTTCAGTGATGCATGACCCTACAAGAATATAATACAGTGCTATAACAGGAAGGTCCTGAACACTTGTGTTAATAAAAATTTTCAGAGCTCTTTTTGCAGGAGTAGGAGCATTAATCCCAGTGTTCTGGTCAAATTCTAGTGTAGGTGATTATATTCTTTTTACCTAATCTCCAGGCCAGGGACTTTTAATCTGATAGGCTGTCTTTCACTTGAGGAGAAAGATGAAATTGTAAATATGAAATCAATAGGATTAATTGCAAAGCCTTGTCCATCACCAGAGTAGGTGAAAATATCAGTGCACTCTTAAGAAATAATTGTCCCCTTTTCATTCTTTCAAATACTAAAGCAATGCTTGTTTTTAATGCTTGAAGGTTGGCAAGTTGTCACTCCTCTCTTTGGCTTTGTAACTTTCTGTGTTTGTTTTTAATACAGTTATATTTTCTTCGTTGTTTTTCACTAGGCGAGGTGCAGCACTACCAAAATAAAATAAAATAAAAAAGCTACTGTCTACAAATACTCTAATAGGTCTGGATTTGACACTTCCTTCTGCTTTGTGTAGGAATTCTGAAAGCACACATTATATTGACTCCAACAAAGCTCTTAATATGTATGTTGACAATACAGAATGGGTGGAATTCACCTCTGTTCATTGAGCCAGCATGCACCATTTTCAGCTGAATCTTTTTTGGCAGAACGTGCAAATTTGCCAGCAATTAAATGTCGTATGAATTCACTTCAGTTTTGCCAAACGTCTTGTTTTGACATTTTCAAAATGAAACGCGTCAGGTTTTCATTTCAGAATGATGTTTCATGCCAAAATGTCCTTAATTTTAAAAAGTGCAGAACTAGAACAGTCCTCAAAAACTAAATGAAATACTTTGTTCGATCCTAAATGGATTTTCTTTTTCAAGGCTGAAAATGTTGACGAATTACATTTGCATGTCAAAGCACAGGAATCTTGGGGGGAGGGGAAACTTGGAGGAAATAAAAAAAATCCTTTTATTTGCATAGTTCTGTCTGTGAAATTGAGCAAGACAATCTCTGCCTCAGTTTTCCCATCTGCAAAATGGAGCTAACGATATTTACTCATCTTTGGAAGCTGCTGTGTAACTGACACCATTGCAAGGGGCAAACCAGACCCATCTGTACATCTTCCAAGTTCTCTGTATGCAGGCCCTCCAAACAGTAGACCTTGCAGACTCTGGCCTTTGATGGGTTTCCATGAACACAGGCTTTAGCAGGGCTCACAATAAAAAGTACCTCATCAGCTTCCCACCTATGCTAACCTGTGGCATAGTCAAGCAAACATAATGAGTCCATTGGATACCTTTTACCCACCTTAGCTGAGACATATGGTAAGGATCTAACAAAAACATCTTACCCACAGAGGGTACCATAAGCCCCAGAGGCCAGGAAAAGGACAGAACATCCTAAAGTGAGGGAGATATCAGGCATGGCAGAGAGTCCGTGGTGGTTTGTGAACTACAGGCAGCAGCCACGGATCTGGGACTGGAAATATCTGGGGCTGGAAAGCTGAAAATCATTAAATGGAGGTTACAACAACAGTAGCAGGTGGATACAACATGGCAGCCCACACACAGGAGATGTGGGGGCAACTGCAAAGGAAAATGGCAGGAGGTTGGGGCAGAAGGGCCTTATTGAGAGCAGGTACAGAAGAAGTGAGCTCTGATCAGAGCTCTGCAGGCCAGTGCTTGTTTCCCCTCCAAGAAAGGAGTAGATCAGAGGATCCCCTGGTTGTATGCTTCCCTTTATGCTCTGATACTGGGTTGCCCCTAGGGGCTGGGTTCAGTATTGTTGGGTTGATCTTTACTGGGGATGTGCATTTGCACCTTTGATTTCTGATTGCTGTCGTCAAGTACCCTCTGTTACCTTCCTTGGAATCTGTGAGCGTACGTGGGAACCCAGTGAGACCTAGAGACTGCAGCTCTTGGTGTGCCTACAGCATTTGCCTCACTGCCTATGGCACATGGAGGGCCCTGAAAGACATCCAGAAGGACCTGGTGAGCCTCTGCACTCATAGCAAGACCCTGGAGAGGGGTCAACAATTTGCCAAGCCCTGGGAAAAACCACCAAGCATTAGGAGGTGAAATTGTGTGTGTTATGCAGCAGGTCAGATTAGATGATCGTACTGGGCCTTAATCTTTAGGGGTGCGTCTTCATTGGCGCCTTAGGTCGACCTAAGGATGCTTAAGTCAACCTATAGAACTCTGCGTCCACACTGGGTGCTTGTTAAGTTGACTTAAGCACTTCCTTAAGTCAACTTAATAACACCACCTCTGAAGGTCGATTTAAGGCTTAAATCGACCTTATTAAGTTGACTTAAAGCCAACGTAGACAGGTATGTCTACACTACAGGCTCCCTTAAGTCAACTTAAAGTTAACTTTAAGTTGACCTAAAGTCGAACTTGTTAAATCGACTTAACAGAGTTGACTTAACAAGTGTAGACATAGCCTAGGAATCTCTGAAAGACATGGACTCTACTTGAATTCACTGTTCATTATTAAGGCCCCAATTCAGCAAAGCATGTAAGAACGTGGGGATGTCCTGCTGAAGTTACTTAAGGGCTTTGCTAAAGAGGGATGGACATGCTTAAAACTGAGAACATGTTGAATCAGGGCCTAAATACCTTGTATTAGTAGATGTCATCAATAAAGGACCCCAAAGCATTATGCAGACTTGTTATAGGGGTCAGGCACTGATCGCTGAAGTACACTGTCCTCTTGGATGAAATGTAGCTGCCAGTATACGCCTCCATCCTGCTGTTGGAAGAATTATTTCCAAATAAATGGGATTTTTTATTTTTATTTTTTTTTTTTACAGAATACAATGACTCCAGTGGGAACTTGGCCATGAAACCAGCAGAACACCCCTTAATTTTCTGGAAAAGCCTGCCATGGATCTTTAATGAATACAAGAGGTCAGATGTCAAGTTCAGGAGTCATGCAACAGACAGAGGTTTATCATAGCATCCTTCAAGCTACACATCTGGTCCATAAACACCTTTCTCCTCTGTGCTTGTATGGCCGACAACCATAGTATGGAAGATGCTCATATACATGGTCATACTGCATAAGGTTACCTTAATCTAAAGCTTCCCAGCTTTATGAGTTTTCCATTTAGACTCAATATGGCAGTCTGTGCTCATAACTATTTTACATCTAATCTTTATGTCCCATTTCTTTCAGGTGTAAAATGCAGAAATCAAGAGACACACCTGGCTTAATTTGTAGCAACAAAGATTTCAATTGGATATTAGGAAAAACTTTCTAACTCTACTGATATTTAAGCACTGGTACAGGTTACCTAGGAACATTGTGAAATCCCCGCCATTGGAGGTTTTTAAGAACATGTTAGACAAACAGCTGTGAGGCATGGCCTAGGTACATTTAATCCTGCCTCAGCAGCGGGGGGGCGGGGAGATAGACTAGATGAACCTTCCAGGTCCCTTCCAGCCCTACATTGTTAGGATTAGAGATGGATCAATACTAAAATAAATAATCCTTGAATGTTTTCTTCTGAATAAAAAGCATGGAATATGGTTTTCTGTTATTCATTCTTTGGACATATTTGGATGACTTCTAGATAAGTCATTTATTATTTTGAATGTTGTAAATTCCAGTGATTTTTATCACAAATTATTATTCCCCTCAAAAGTTCATGTCAGAAGTTTATATTTTTCATCAGTCTTCAAACATTAAATATGGGAACAGAAACAGTACTTTGTAATGTGAACAGCCAGGCACCTTACACAAATAAACAACTGAAGGGAACATATATGACTAAATATATTGGCTGAAAATGCTTGTCTGGGAATGAAAAATACCTGTGTCATACAAGAGTCAGCACAAGAACTCTGCTGTGTTTAATCCCATTTATGCAATCCCAGTTAGGTAGGGTGAAAGAAGGGCTTTGTTGACAGATGAGCAATGAGTCAGTTATGTGTAAACAAGGTTGCTATGAACACTTTTGAGCTCTTTATGCTTCCCTATGAAAATACATTTGACATCTGAAGGTACTTGGCACAATTACTTTACAAAGAATATAAGAAGTTTGATTTTAGGTAAGAAGTTGAGAAGTGAGAAAATGAATTAGCCATTATATGGTTATAGTATGTTGCATGTTAACTTTAGATCCAGTCAGTGTGTGCAGTGACAATTTTAGTAAGGTATACAACAACTCACTTGCCTGCCTTTGGGAGTCCAAAATAATGTCCACCATGTGGCACGCAGCAGCTATGTGGAAGACATCATTCTGTTCCATAAAATGGCCTCCTCCATAGAGACTGGATGAAATTGTCATATGGGCTGGATGCAGCCTGTGGGCCATCAGTTGGACAACACTCAGTCAATCAAGCATGCAGGACAGAAAATGGTGGCCTTGCATACCTAGACGACAAGCCATTGAAGCAAGTCAACAACCCTTACTTAGGCCTTTGCCACGAAAAGAGCCCTAAACGTCAAGGAGACTTTAGCTCAGATAATGATGACTGAAGGATCTGCTTCAGCATTTTAATTTAACAGAGCAGTGAGCATTAGAGCCATGCTGGCAGGGCTTCCTGATACCCATCGATGTTCCAGGGCTATGTCTACACTTGCAAGTTAGTTCAAATTAAGGAACCTTCCTTAATTCGAACTAATAAATCGATTGCTTAGTTCAAACTAACCCTTAATTCAAAATAGTTAGTTCAAATTAAGTCAATGTGGCCATATTAGTTCGAACTAACTGCTTAGTTCAAACTAAATCGGCAGATTGACCTTCCTGCAACTGACTAATTCGAATTTAGCAAGTGCCCTGCATGGCCGTGGCTAGTTCGAACTAGCATTCTAGTGGGGCCATGCTAGCTAGCAGGAAGAATTGGAAGTACTGGCACAGACAAGGAACTATGATATAATTGGAATAACAGAAACGTGGTGGGATAACTGGCATGACTGGAGCACTGCCAGGGACAGATATAAATTGTTCAGGAAGGACAGGCAGGGAAGAAGGGGGGGGGGGGGATGAGTAGCGCTATATGTAAAAGAGCTGTATGACTGCTCGGAGCTCCACTATGAAAGTGGAAACAAACCGGTTGAAAGTCTGTGGGTTAAGTTTAGAGGAGAATGCAACAAGGGGGATGTTGTGGTGGGTGTCTGCTACAGACCACCAGACCAGAAGGAGGAGGTGGATGAGGCGTTCTATGGACAACTGACAGAAGCTTTGAGATTGCAGGCCCTGGTTCTTATGGGTGACTTCAATTATGCTGACATCTGCTGGGAAGGCAATACAGCAGTGCACAGGCAATCCAGGAAGTTTTTGGAGAACATTGAGGACAACTTCCTAGTACAAATGCTGGAAGAACCAACTAGGGGTCTTGCACCTATAGACCTATTGCTCACAAATAGAGAAGAATTGTTTGGGGAAGTAGAAGTGAATGGCAACCTGGGCAGCAGCGACCATGAGATGGCAGATTTCAGGATCCTGATCAATGGAAGGAAGGAAAGAAGCAGAACACACACCCTGGACTTTGTAACATTAGACATCAGACTCGATGATCACATGGGTTCCTTCAGGCCCTGGAATCTCTGAATGTATTCTCATGCTACCAAGGATCATTCCAGTACACTGGAACCCTGATAGAACCAACAAACAAGGAGTTCTGTGGCACTTTTGGAGACTGGTCAATTTATTTATCGCGTGAGCTTTTGTGGGAGAAAATCTTCAAGCGTTTGATGAAGTGGGATTTTCTCCCACGAAAGCTCATGTGATAAATAAATCTGTTAGTCTTTAAAAGTGCCACAGGACTCTGTTGTTTTTCAGAAAAGCAGATTTTGACTCCCTTAGGGAGCTGATGGGCAAGATCCCTTGGGAGGTTGATCTGAAGGGGAAAGGTGTACAAGACAGCTGGCTGTATTTTAAAGAAACCATGTTAAAGACACAGGAAGATACCATTCCAATGTGCAGAAAGAACAGCAAATATGGATGGCACCCAGCTTGGCTTAGCAGAGAACTCTGTGGTGAGCTGAAACATAAAAGGGAAGCTTACAAGAAGTGGAAGCTTGGACAGATGACAAGGGAGGCATATAAAGATATTGCTTGGGACTACAGGGATAAAATCAGAAAGGCCAAAGGGCAATTGGAATTGCAGCTAGCAAGGGATGTGAAGGATAACAGAAAGGGGTTCTACAAGTATGTCAGCAACAAGAAAAGGATCAGGGGTTGTGTAGGTCCCTTACTGAATGGGTCAGGCATCCTCATGGTGGATGATGCGGAAAAGGCTGAAGTACTCAATGCTTTTTTTACTTCAGTCTTCACAGGGAGGGCCAGGTCCCAGCCTACTACACAGGGTAATGCAGAATGGAGAGAAGAGCGGCCCTCGATGATGAAAGGTCAGGTTAGGGACTACTTAAAGAAATTGGATGTGCACAAGTCCATGGGGCCGGATGAACTGCATCCGAGGGTGATGAGGGAGCTGGCGGAAGTGATTGCAAAGCCGCTGGCCATTATCTTTGAGAACTCGTGGTGAACAGGGGAGGTCCCGGAGAATTGGAAAAAGGCAAATATAGTATCTATCTTCAAGAAAGGGAAAAAGGAGGAACTACAGACCGGTCAGCCTCACCTCAATCCCTGGGAAAATCATGGAGCAGGTCCTCAAAGAATCCATCCTGAAACACTTGGAGAAAAATAGAGTGATCAGGAACATTCAACATGGATTCACCAAGGGCAAATCGTGTCTGTCCAACCTGATTGCCTTCTATGATGAGATGACTGGATTTGTGGATGCGGGAAGAGCCATTGATGTGGTATACCTCGACTTTAGCAAGGCTTTTGATACGGTTTCTCACAGCATTCTCATCAGCAAGTTAAAGAAGTATGGGTTGGACGAGTGGACCGTAAGGTGGATAGAAAACTGGCTAGATCATCGGGCTCAGCGGGTAGGAATCAATGGCTCGATCTCTAATTGGTAACTGGTAAAGTGTGGAGTGCCATAGGGGTCCTGGGGCCAGTTCTATTCAACATCTTCATTAATGATCTTGATGATGGGATAGATTGTGTCCTTTGTAAGTTTGCGGATGACACCAAGCTGGGAGGAATGGTAGATACTCTGGAGGGCAGGAACAGGATCCAGGGAGACTTGGACAAATTGGAACAGTGGGCCAAAAGAAACCTCATGAGGTTCAACAAAGACAAGTGCAAAGTCCCGCAGTTAGGACGGAAAAATCCCATGCACTGCTATAGGCTGGGGACCGATCAGCTAAGTAGCAGCACTGTAGAAAAGGACCTTGGGGTTATGGTGGATGGGAAGATGAATATGAGCTAACAGTGTGCCCTTGTTGCCAAAAAGGCCAATGGCATATTAGGCTGCATCAGTAGGAGTATTGCCAGCAGATCGAAGGATGTGATAATTCCCCTCTATTCGACACTGGTCAGGTCGCATCTGGAATACTGTGTCCAGTTTTGGGCTCCCCACTACAGAAAGGATGTGGACAAATTAGAAAGAGTCCAGCGGAGGGCAACAAAAATGATTAGGGGGCTAGGGAACATGACTTATGAGGAGAGACTGAAGGAACTAGGCTTATTTAGTCTACAGAAGAGAAGACTGAGGGGAGATTTGATAGCAACCTTCAACTACTTGAAGGGATGCTCCAAAGAGGAGGGAGCTAGGCTGTTCTCGATGGTAACAGAGGACAGAACAAGGAGCAATGGTTTCAAATTACAGCTGGGGAGGTCAAGGTTGGATATTAGGAAAAACTTTCTCACTAGGCAGGTGGTGAAGCATTGGAATGGGCTACCTAGGGAGGTGGTAGAATCTCCATCTTTGGAGATATTTAAGGCCCAGTTAGACAAAACCCTGGCTGGGGTGATTTAGTGGGAGTGGTCCTGCTTTTTATCAGGGGGTTGGACTAGATGACCTCGTGAGGTCCCTTCTAACCCTATTATTCTATGATTCTAGTTCAAATTAAGTTAATTCGAATGAACTAAAATTAGTTTGAATTAGTTAGTTCAAATTAACTAATTCAAACTAGCTTTTGTAAGTGTAGACATAGCCCAGGATATTACATGTCTGCACGTGCACTCATCTGCAAGGGGCATACCATGAAGAAGAACCAGGCCTGGAGCTCTGTTCTCCAATTTCTGCAGGAGCTCTACGGCAGCTGTTAAGAGCTGGACCTTGGAAGCCATTCAATTGGTGTGATGCAGAGAGGATGCAATATATTCATACTCTGCAAACTATGCTGATTCATACAGACACACTGAAGCCCGTTATCTGGAATAACAGCCTCAGAATTTCCATGCCAGCCGATTGAGCTTTGCGGCATTCAGTGGTGGAGGCAGTTGTTCTAGTGTGTAAGGATGCTATTTCCCAATAATCAGAATAATAAACAACAACCTAAAGGTAGGCGTTCCTTCCCACCATGCATAAATCCACGCTTACCCCAAACGCTGTAGAGGGACTCTGGCAGGTCTCTGTGACAGAGTGTGAGCAGAGCTATGGATGTAGTCCAGCCCCACCCTCTTCTACAAGGAACCAGGGAGTTTCATGTGGATTAGATCATTGTCTCCAAGTGAAGATTTAAAGGGCAGGGGACTGACCTTGACCTGTGTCAAGGTCTTGAAGTTTGGCCTCTATTTTGTTGCTTCAATGCTGTGCATTTTTATACGCCCCATCAGATGGCCAGGCAGCCACTTTACAGCATACTCATTGATGTGACTGTACACATTGCTGGTGTAACACTCACTACAGTGCCAGACTCGCCATAGAACTGTCACAATCAATTCAAAGCACGGCCATGTTTTCACAAATGAATGACATGCCATGCATAGCAAAGAGAAAGGTCTGCTTCTTTTTGTTCAGATCTCAGGACACAGACTGGGCCATATTTCCTGCTGATGTAATGCTTTTGATGTCAGTGGATTTACACCACAGAATTTTTTTTTTCCCCAGTATTAGTCCAGTAGCTGCATACACATTATATATAAATCTCTTGCCAAAGTATTGTAAATGCTATTTGGGATCTGATCCAACTCATATTGAAATCAGTGAGAATCTTTCCATTGATGTCCATGGTGATTGGATGAGGCCTTATCTTAAAATGTGTTTGTGCTGAATGTTGTGTAGTAGAGTGCAATGTGCAAAAATTGTGCATATACACAAGGGGTCCAAATAATGATTGTATGGGCAACTCCATCTCTGGCATTTCCTAACTTTTGAGATATTAACTTTCCTACCTGAACATTTGTTGTACATTCTTGCTTTGGAGAATGGTATAGTATGGTGTATTTAAACACTTCTACTGAACTGACACAACTCAATAAAATAGCGAGACAATGTGTATGAAGTAATCTTTTTAATTGGATCTTTAATTCTGTGGATGGAAGGGAAAACTGAGCAACAGAGAACTCTTCTTCAGATCTGGGAAAGGTGCTCCAAGCATGATGACTAGATGAAACTTGGAGCAAATTATTTAAAATGGGTATTCTAAGGGACCTATTCTAAGGGACTATTCAAGGTAGAGTGGCCCGTTAAGACTTCTGCAGTCATAGGACAAAGAGGGAGAGAGTGGGTTACACATCTACAATGATCAACATTTCCCACAACTCACCTTTCAAGATCTAACGGTCCAACGTACACATACCTATCACAACATGTGGTGAACCTCATCCGTTTCACTCAATGCCCCAACGACAACTATGTCGTTGAAACCACACAGATGAACTCACACCGGGGAAACGATTAAAAAAAAAAAAAACACACTCTCACTTGTGGGTGTACACTTTTCAGAAAGTGATCACTCTGTCTGGACTATTAATCCTCATCCTAAAAAGAAGCCTGCACAACACTTCCAAAAGACAAGTCTGGAGTTTAAATTCAGAATTATAAAAATCATGGACTGAAGAGAGACACTGGATTTATGCTTATTACAACAGTCTGTAACTGGCTAATCCTCTGACACTCTACAATCACAATGAAGCTTGTCTCTGGCCTTGTCTACAATACAAAATAAAGTCAACCTAAATTAGGTAGACCTACAGCCAACACAATCAATACTGTGGATTTTCATGACCACATTAGCTCCTTCTGTCAGTGGTGTGCGTCCTCACCAGGAGTGCTTCCACCAAATGGGGCATTGTGGGACACTGATACCATGGAACATCCCAGGGTTCACAATTGGAGTCCTATCGCTGCATCCCAGTGAGGGATGTGGGGGGGAAGGAGACCTTGAGCCTCACCAACTCCTGGTGAGGGATTAAAGTGGGGGAGAAGAGCTCAAGACAGAGGGAGGGTCAGGAACAGACTCTCCTTCCCCCTCTCCAATCCCTCACCAGAAAATAGCAGTGAGGTTCCAGGCTCTTCTTCTGCCCCTTCCCTGATCCCTCATCAGAAAGCAGCAGTGAGGCTCTGGGCTCTCCTTCCCACCCACAATCCCTCTTCGGGAGGTAACAATGAACCCAGATACAGGCCCATGGGCTCCGGTTGTCACTCCTGGTGGCAGGGTTTTGAGTTGCCAGTCCTAGCAGTGGAGCTCCAGCTATGAGCCCAATGCAAGGCAAAGAGTTATACCTCTCATAGAGATGGAGTTAAGTCAGAATAGCAGAAGACTTACATTATAGTGTACATATTTACAGAGTGAAGTCACTGTGAGCTGCCTTCCGACGAACTAACTGTTATATAGATCAGGCCTCTCTCACCAACAGAAATTGATCCAATAAATGATATTATCTCATCCACCTCGTCTCTCTAATACCCTGGGATTAACACTGGTATAGTTACACTGCTTATAAAATAACAGTCATGACAACATTTCAAAGCATGAAAGAATTCTGCATTACGATTCAGATTCAAAAATTATCTCCAGCATAGGGCCATGGTCATCACTGTACAACACAAACCTGTCTTAGTTTTATAAGCCTGGTGCACCTCCACAGATGCTTGTTTATCCATTTGGACTGGATGTTATCAGGTTTTTTTTCCAATTCTGCTGTCTGTGAATGATTCATTATTAGTGTCAAATTGACAAAATGATAAATTAAACAGTAATAAGGCAGCAGGACCAGACGGCATTTGTCCAAGAGTTCTGTGGGAACTCAAATATGAAGGTAGAGAACTATTAGCTGTGGTATGTAACATGCCACCTAAATCAGTCGCTGTAACAGAAGACTGGAAGGTAGCTAATGTAATGTCTTTTTTTTTTAAAGGCTCCAGAGGCAATCCTGGCAATTTAGAGGTGAGTAAGCCTCGCTTCACTATGAGGCACAATGGTTCAAACTATAGTAAATAAGAGAATTAATAGATGAGCACCATGTGTTGGGAAAGAATCAAAACATCTTTTGCAAAGGGAAATCATGCCTCACTAATCTATTAGAAATCTTTGAGAGGTCAGCAAGTGTGTGAAAATGGGTCACCCTATGAGTAGACGGTTCTTGGATTTTCAGAAAGCCTTTGATGAGGTCCCTCCTCAAATTAAGCAGTCATGGGATAAAAGGGAAGTTCCTCTCACGGATAACTAACTGGTTAAAAGATAGGAAACAAAGGGTTGGAAATAAATGGTCAGTTTTCACAATAGAGGGAGGAAAATAGTGGTGTCCCTCAAGGATCTTGAATGAGACCAGGGCTTTTCAATGTATTCATAAATGATCTGGGAAAAGGGGTAAACAATGAGGTGGCAAAGTGTGCAGATGATACACAATTACACAAGATAGTTAAGTCCAAAGTGGACTTCAAAGAGCTACAAAGGAATTTCATTAAATCAGTGGTTCTCAACCTATGGGCCAAGGGCCAAAAGTGGGTCATGGGGGCTTTCAAAATGGCCCACAGCTCTCTTCCCCTCCTGCTGGCTGCAGAAGGGAGCCACTACCTAAGGATTCAGATGGGACATGTTTCCATGGTACAGGCTCCTCGCTGAAGTCAAGGGGATGGAAGATCAGCACTCCCTCCCACTGGCTGTAGCAGGGAGTATGGCAAAGTGCTCCTGCTAGATCCATAAGCACTGGGGTCCTTGCTGGAGTCAGAGGAAGGGGAGCACTGATCTTCCATCCCCCTGGCTTCAGAGAGAAGTCATGCCTACCGACCCAAGTGGATTTCACAAGGCTACAAGACATGTGCAGTTTTCCTGCCACAGCCAGAGAGATGGGAGATCAACAATGAGGTAGACTGCTTTGCAGGGGGACCTGCTGGTGGCTTGTCAAGGCTGTAAAAATGATATTTATGGTCCCTGAGACAAAAATGTTGGGAACCACTATACTAAACTGGGTGTCTGGGCACCAAAACGGCAGAGTAAATTCAATGTTGATAAGTGCAAAGTAATGCACATGGGAAAACATAATACCAACTAAGGGTGCATCTACACTGGCAAGTTAGGTCGACTTAAGGACGCTTAAGTTGACCTAAACAAAACTGCGTACACACGGGCTTTTCTTAAGTTGACTTAAGCATTTCCTTAAGTCAATTTAATAACACCTCCTTTTTAGGTCGACTTAAGCCTTAAGTCGACTCCTTAAGTTGACTTAAGCCCAGTGTAGATGGTGATTAACACTAAGTCGACTTTATTAAGTTGACTTAAAGCCAATATAATGGCTAGCTCTGCTGTTAAGTCAACTTAACAAAGTTGATTTAACAAAGTCGACTTAACTTTGTAAGTGTAGACATAGCCTATGTGTACAAAATTGTGGGGTCTCAATTAGTTACCATTATTCAAGCAATATTATAGAGTCTTTGTGGCTAGTTCTTAGAAAACAACTGGTCAATATGCAGCAGCAGTCAGAAAAGCTAAAAGTGCCACAGGACTCAGATAAATTACAGACGATAATGTAATAATACTTAGAGACGAATGCCACTAACCTGTACATAACCAGAGACAGGGGATTAAAAATGAATAACCAAAAGACCAAACTAATGATAACATCAAAATTTTGTAATTAGACTAAATTTATCATTAAAGGTGTAGACATCAAATATAACACATAATAGCCGCTATGAAAACAACATCAACAGGAAGAGAATTATTTCCAGGGGAACTTTCACAATAAAAATGTTTGGAACCTTAAAATCAGAGCCACAGCTTCTTCAGTCACTTGTTCTTCGGGGTAAGGAATTGATACACAGAACCTATTTGGCCCTACGTGGTTGTACTGAAGACCTGGAAAACTAGCCCAGACACCTAAGGGGTGTTCTAACTCCCTTGTGCAGATATGTAGTTGAGACATGAGATAACCTATAAGCAGTAAAGTCTTTACTCCCAAGAGCTGGTAATCTAGATAACTCTTCTAGCCTCTCTTGCTGGATCGCTCACCTCTGTGTGTTACGAGATGATTTACATTCATGGGATAAATATGAGCCGAGCCCACTGGCCCTGTTCATGCTAATCAGGCTGTGCAGATGGAATTGTCCCTGCTACTAATTAGCCAGATGGCATTAAAAATAATGTTTTGCTTCATTAAGGCCGGTTTTTTTTCTTCTCTCCACTTCCACACACACATTGCCCCTGTTACCCTGGACCCCCCTTCCTTTCAGACCAGGATTAGTCAGTAGTTTAGGTAATAAAAAGAGAGCATATTTTTAACTGCTACCAAAAACTTCTCCTCTGAACAGCTGTTCTCCCTCTCCTCTCCCCTCCTGCCCTCATTATACAAGAAGGATCTAATCTAAAAGTTGTGTTTGTTTGTTTTTGTCACTGCTAAGTGTCAAGGATTTGCCTGCCCGTTGTTTTTGAAGAACATGACAATTCAGCTTCATGTTTCAGACAATCTGTTTGGCCATGTTGAAAATCACCCTCTATTTTATGTAGATCACTCATGACCACAAAGACTTGACACTTGTTAGCGCCTCTTTATACCAGAGATGCATGGACTCGCACGTCATAAAAATAGCTACAACTCATAACGAGCTTCTGCTCCAAAAGCCCATGCTGCTACCAATTTGAGACAAAGTAGAATCTTCAGTAGTTGCCATAGGAGTAAGACTTATACCCTTGGTAGGCTAAGCTACTAGAGGGCTATGCAATTTCACAGACTGGAGCAGGGCTGGCATTCCATCGAGGAATGGACCTGGTGAAACATACAAACTAGCCAACACTGAACAGAAATTTGATAATAGACAGTTCTTCAGTCTAACAAAGGCATTACCAGAGCTGAAAGTTGAAGCCAGTGGACTGCAGAAGGGCAAACATTGCTCCTACCTTTAAAAAGGGGAACAAAGAAGATCGAGGAATGACGCACGTTAACCTATCTTCAATATATAAAAAGATACTGGAACGAACTAAAGTTTATAAGCACCTAGATGATAATAGGGTTATAAGAAATAGCCAGCATGATTTATAAAAATAAAAATAAAATAAATCATACCAAATCAACCTACTTTTTTCATTGCCAGGGTTACTGGCCTACTGGATAGGGGGAACTAGTAAATATGACATAACTTCATTTTGGTTTGGTGTTTGATACAGTCCCACAATATTCTCATAAGAAAATGAGGGAAATGTGGTCTAAATGAAATTATTGTGGATACACAACTGGTTGAAATACCCTTCTCAAGAGTCATTATTAATGTCTTGTTAAATGGAGAGTGTGTATCTAGTGGGGTCTCAGAGAAGTCAGTCCTGTGTCCAGCGCTATTTAGTATTTTCTTTAAAGGGCTTGGATAATGGAGGGAAGTGGAGAGTATGCTTATAAAATTTGAGGATGACACCAAGCTGGGAGGAGTTGTAAGCACTTTGGGGGTGTGACAAAGCTCGTCCTCTACCTTGGTGGGTCCCGCACTTTCCTCTAGCAGTATGTCAGTTTCTTCAGGCCTCCAGGCCTGGGATAGGTCCTTTGCCCCACCTTTGGACAGGGGTTTTTCCTCCCCCCAATCTTTGTACCTGTGGGGCTCTTCCTGACCAGCATTCTGCTCCTTCTACAAATCCGTCTGTATTCAAACTGCACCTCCTCTCACGCTCTCCTCACTCTCACACTCCAGCCACATCCTGTCTCTGGAGGGAAGGCTTTTTACAAGTTGTGGGTGGGGCCTTAATTAGCCCCAGGCATGCTAATTAATCTGAAGTAAACACTGCCCAGCTACAAGGGGAAAAGGAACTTGCTGAGACTGGGGCTAATATATTGGCTTTCTAGACCTCTCCAGAAACCCTCCAGTCTGACACTATCACAAGGGACAGGATTAGAATTCAGCATGACCATAAAAAATTGGGGAATTTGTCTGAAATAAACAAGATGAAAATCAGCTCCTAGCTGAAGTATTGTGTCCAGTTCTGGATGCCATACTTTAAGAAAGATGGGGACAAACTGGAAAAAGTCCAGAGGAGAGCAACAAAAATGATAAAAGATTTAGAAAGGGTCAAAAAAGCTGGCCATGTTTAGTCTTGGGAAAAGAAGGGAACAGGTTAGTCTTCAAATATGTTAATGGCTTTTGTAAACAGGACAAGTTCCAAAGGGGTAACTATATTAGTCTGTTTTGGCAAAACAAACGAGGAAGCCCTGTGGGACTGTCAGGGAGGGAGCGCTCCGCAGCACCCCCAGGTGGGGAAATCCAGGGTTACGGACACAAAGGTGTCAACACAACTTTGTGGGCTCCCCTCCTCTGAATTACTAAACTGCCCTTGGAACTCAGGGCAGTCTGGCCTAGCAGCCACAGGGTCAATACATCAGCCCTCAGGTCAGGGCAGTCCAGCCCAATGGCCACAGAGTCAATATACAAGTCCCGGGTTGGGGCAGTCTAGCTTAGCAACCGCAGGGACAATATCAAGCCCCTGGATCAGGGCAGTCTGGCTTAGCAGCCACAGAGTCAATATCAAGCCCCTGGGTCAGGGCAGTCTGGCCTAGCAGCCACAGGGAGGGTGGTGCTCGGGTAGGGGGGCTCAGGCCCTCTTGCTCCACTGAGCCCCAGCCCAGGGCCCTATGGATGCCAGGGTTATGGCAGTCCACCAGCGGGGATCCAAACCGAAACACGCTGGCTTCACCCCAGACCCCACAATCCAGGCCCCTGGGCTGCTTCCTACTGAGCATGGTCCTCCTGCATGGTCCTGGTCCGTGTCTCCTTTGGGGCTTCCCCGACTACTGTCTGCATCTGCAGGTGGGCCTCAGGACTCCAGTCGCAAGATGGCTGCTCCTGGTATCCCCACACAGCATCAGTGTCTCCCTCTCCAGCTGCTTGGGGCTGGTCCCACTCCTGGGAAGGAGCTTCAAGTGGAGGTCCTTCCTCCTCCCCAGTCAGCCCCAACTGAGCTGATCTGCCCTCTTTTATGCTGGGACAGCAGTCTGAGCATGTCCAACAGGGCTCAAGGGGCAGGGTCTCCGCTGCCCACAGAGTTTGTTGGGCTTCTTTAGTGAGGGGTAGGCTCACCCCGTCACAGGTACCTTGAAGACTTAACAAATTTATTGGGACATAAGCTCGTGGGCTAGAACTTACTTCATCAGATGCATCTAACAAAGTGGGTTGGAGCCCAGGAAAGCTTATGCCCAAAGAAATTTGCCAGTCTTTAAGGTGCCCCAGGACACAAATTGTTTTTGCTGTACACAGATGAACACAGTTGAATCTCTGCAAATAAATTTGTTAGTCTTTAAGGTACCACAGAACTCCTGTGGGTGGGTTTTTGTTTGTTTGTTTGTTTGTTTGTTTTGGTTTGATTTTGTTTTTTTTAAAAAGAGGACAGAGGTCAATTTTTATTCATGTCCACTGAAGATAGGACAAGAAGTACTCAGGAAGAGAGATGTAAGTAAGATACCAGGAAAGAATTTCTAACTATAAGGTTAATTAAGTTCTGGAATAGGCTTTGAAAGGAGATTGTGGAATGTCCATCAGTGAAGATTTTTAAGAAATGGTTAGACAAACAGCTGTCAGAAATGGTCTAGCTTTACTTGATCCTGCCTTAGCACGGGAGGTAGAACTTGATAACCTGTTAAAGTCCCTTCTAGCCCTACACTTTTATGATTCTATGCAGTAGCAATAGATAGTACATTTTTAATAGTGAGGATAATTAACCATTAGAATAACTTAATGTGATCCTTTATGTTATCTCTGCATTTGGCATTGGTGCAACCTCTGTGGGAATAGTATGTCCAGTTGTGGTGTCCATACATCAAGAAGAATATTGATAAATTGGAGAGGGTTCAGGGAAATGCCACAAAAATGATTAAAGATTGGAACACCTGCCTTATATCTATAGACGCAAGCTGTTCAAGCTATTTATCTTAACGAAGAAAATGTTAAGGGGTGACATGTTCACCATCTATAAGTACCTATATGGGAAACAAAAATTTGATAGCAAAGAAAGACATAACATGATCCAATGGCTTGAAGTTGAAGCGAGACAAATTCAGAATAGAAATAGGTGTAAATTTTTAAATGGGGGTAAGTAAACATTGGGAAAACTTACTTAGGGTTGTGTTGGATAATGTCAGGAATGAGGACTTGCAGCTGGGCCTGGGATTAGTTAGATAGCTGTAGCTGGGCTTGAATCAGTTAGCTATCTGCAGTGGAAACCCTAGCTGGCCAAGTCACCTGACTGGCTGAGCAGTATTGCCCCAACTGCTTTGAAGCCCAACAGAATCACCATAAGAACTCAGATAGTGACTACTCCATGCTTACACCAGATGTGGAGTTAGCTCCTGTGCCTGCCTTGTTCCCAGCCTTCCTCCAATCCTGTTCCTGCCTTTCTCCAGCCCTCTTCCCCTGTTCGGTTTCTGAATCCTGAGTCCCGACTCCCGTTTTGACCCTCGACTCTGACAACTGTTCCTGACACTCGATTCCAACCACTAGGCATGACTCCTCATACCCCAGTCCAAGACGGATTTTCCATCACTGGCAATTTTTAAATGAAGATTGGACTTTTTTTTTCTAAATGTTATTCTCTAACTCAAACAGGAATGAATTTAGTCATGTTCTATGGCCCATGTTTTGCAAACTAGATGATCAAATGCTCCCTTCAGGCCTCAGAATCAAAGCTAATTTTATGTATCTAAGAACCTTCTGGTACCAACCCTGGTGATTCATCTAGCACTGGATCTCATTTATAGTCTGCTTCTAGATGACTCAAGTGAAAGGTTTTCTAACACTTCTTCAGACTTTTCCTCAGCTTAATAGACGATTAGGAAATTCTTCTTAAGCAAAGAGGCCACAGAAAGAATCCTTATCCCCACTAAGTGTAGCTAGTTGATAGTCTTACTTGTCCTTCATAGGCAGCAGCCTCAGCATAATGGCTTTAGTGCCAGCAGAGTTAAAGCAAGCACAGTTATGATTGTGAGCAAACAGGCTCAGCTTGGTTTACCATCTACACATGGAAATCCCCAAAGAAAGCTGTTGATGAGTGACATTGCTCTAATGGCTATTTCCTCTCCCTGGATCCATTTAGTGCATTAATGCATCCTCTGGTGGGAGGTATGCACTGGAATAATAGTGGCTATAATTTTTCAACAGATGGGATGGTGAGAAGACAATGACATCAAAACCAATGAGCAGTTACTTATAGTGGTGGTGTATAAATATCAGGGCTTTTTCTGAGTGCAAACAAGCTACTACATTTTCTCTACTGTGAATATGACCATATGAATCATGCAAAAATAAAACAAAACAAAACCTGGCAGTGCCTAGCTCAGACAGACATCCAGCTTTTATTTAAACATTGTAATGGAGACTAGATCTGGGCGTAAGAGTCTGCATTTGCGTTATTACCCACTGTATTATTGCTTTTCAATTTTTCATATGGATTTAGTCCTGACAAATGACCTTTAGTTAGGTGATATCTCTCATTGACATAGGTTTGGAAGCTTCTGTTGCCACTTTTTGCTCCATGTGTTCTCTATCGAGGAGAGCCATTAATTGGCTCCCATCACCTTGGTAACAGAACACGTCATAGTCAGTAACTCCCCTAGGAGGAAGGGAAACACTCTTATCACCATATCATATAATGGGGACCAAGAGGTAGCAGGCAGATTAAATGACGTACGCAAGGTCACATAGACTATGTCTACACTTGTTAAGTCAACTCTGTTAAGTCAACTTAACAAGGTTGACTTTAAGTCGACCTTGTTAAGTCGACCTAATGGAGCGTCTACACTTAAAGTCTACTTAAGTCAACCTTGTTAAGTCGACTTAACAGAGCCTGCAGTGTAGACATACCCATCCACACTGGCTTTAAGTCAACTTAAATCAACTTATTAAGGTCAACTTAAGCCTTAAGTCAACTGTTGGAGGTAGTGTTATTAAGTCGACTTAAGGAAGTGCTTAAGTCGACTTAACAAGTGCCCAGTGTGGACGCAGAGTTCTGTAGGTCAACTTAAGCATCCTTAGGTTGACATAAGGTGCCAGTGTAGACGCGCCCATAGAATCTATGGCTGGAAAGGATCCTGCATCTCCTAAGTTTCAGGCCACTCATCTTTCTATTAGACCACCCTTCCTATCACAGTCATGTAAGGCTTGTCCCCTATCACTGCTAATAAAGGTGTCAGCTGGGGACATATCCACCAGAAACCATACTGAGACTACTGACTCATTTTTGCTAAGCCACTGAACAAAGCTAAAGCAGCCGAACGGTGTCATTTGGAGCCACTGAGGAAGAGATGACAGCAGCCCATGCTATTATTATTTTTACTGCAGTAGTGGCTAAAGACCGCTGTGGAGACCCAGGTCCCATTGTGCTAGATGTAGTAGAGACATAAACATAGAAACTCTTTGTTCTGAGGTGTGTACAATCTAAATAGACAAGGCACTGGGCTATGGGGATAAGTGACTTGCTTAAGGTCACAGAACAAGTCTGTGGCAGAGTCAGGAGTTGAATCACCTGAGACCCACACACTACTTCAATAAGAAGATCAGCCTCTTCAGTAGCTGGAGCTACGCAAGTTCTTTATAACAATGGCTTTGCTGAATCTGGGTAATTTAACCCTCTTTTCTGTCAGTGAACAAACTTCCAACTCCAGTCAGTATTGAGTAATGTAATGGAAATACCCGGGGTGGGGGGAAGAAGGAATTGTATTAAAAATTGAGTTAAAGAAAAAAGTAAAGTTAATCCAACATTTTCAGACTTGAAACAAAAATTGAATTGCACTTTGGGGTGCAGGCTCATGTTTGGTCCCCTTCTCATTTATTCTTGTTTCATCCATTCACATCCAAATCTGTCTGCAAATCTTTACTTTGACAGAGCCCTCATCTACACTTGCCACAGTTTTCAGTAGCAGTTGAAGAGTGATGCGCAAGTTACTTAAAATAACGTGAGTATCTGTCCTCGACTTCCTTATGCCTACTTACCACGGCATCCCCACTGCGCTTACTTGACTAGAAATGCCCTCCCATCAACTCAGCACTAGACTACTTGGCAGGATGGTTTTAATAGATTAACCTCCAGCTACTTCCAGGTTTGACTGAGTACGTTTTTATGATACTCAGTCAAACTCAGACAATCGATCCTACACTGTCGGTGGTATCTTCATCAGTGTAGCCATGCCCTGAGACTAAAACAGAAGGTTCATGATTCAACAAGGAAGTTTTAGAACTCTTATGAGACCCAGAAGTCATAAGACTTTCCCATCACTCAGCCCTTTCCACTAACCTTTCATGTTTTCATCTCTGTCCCATGCATTCCATCAACCCACTTTTTCATCACTCAGGAGAGGGAGATAATAGAGGGGAAACCAGATATCCCTTTTAGCTCAGGAGCTGCTTTGCAAGTACTAATTCACAACTAAAAATCATTTATGTTCCAGGTACCATTTCCTTTAAGCATCTTATGACTGTCAAATCAGTTAAGGATTTTTCCTGAGAATGCATGTAACTACCAAAAGTGTGAAGACTGTCTAAGGGATACATTTTTGAGTGTTGTACAGTGAAGATGTTGAAAATTTGTGCCCACCCTGTTTTTCACTCTCCCCATTAATCTCATCTAATATGCCCCTTCAAAGTTAGAGACATGGCACAAATCATTCCCACAGGAGAGTGAAAGAGCAAGAAATTAATAGAAAAGAAAGCTACAATACAATGGAGATAAATGTTAGATATCTTTGGTGTTAGTACATTAGGGGAATCGTATTATTCCTTCTCAGTATTCCTTCTCAAGCACAGACTATTAACCTTAACATTTTTACTTTGTTGGCAAGAAAGGTATATAATATGTCTTTTGGTAGCAACTAGAAATTAGACAATTTCTGTATTAAGCTTTCTGAGAACCACTAATATCATTCTGCAGCTCTTGAGTCTCAGATTTTTTTTCCCCACTATTGATAAGTCATCAATGCAAGAACTCAGTTCCAGGCTTCACCTGATTTGGACATGGTGCTTGGTGTATAATTGATAGGAAAGTAATGTATTTATGGTCTCTCCACTGAGCATCTGAAAAGTAGCCCATTGATCACAGTTGGCTTTCCTACATGCCCCACCACTTAGCTCCAGAACCACAAGTCCACTGTCTTGAGCCAACAGAAGATCACCATTAGCAGTACAGGACCTATGACACACAATCTAACAGAAAGTAGAGCTGCACTGAGAGCTCACAAGAATACAATAACATAAGAAAGAAAAAATATAAAAAAGGCCAAACTTGGTCCATCTAATTCAGAATCCTGCCTTCTGATAGTGGCCAATGCCAGGTGCTTTAGAGGGAATCAACAGAACAGGGAAGCATCAAATGATCCATTCCCTATCACACATCACCAGCTTCTGGCAAACAGAGGCTAGGGACACTTCAGATCATGGTTTGCATATCTGCCCACCCTGGCTAATAGCCATTGATGGACCTATCCTCCATGAACTTGCCTAGCTCTTTTTTGAACCCAGAGATAGTCTTGGCCTTCACAACTTCCCCTGGCAAAGAGTTTCACAGGTGAACTGTGCATTGTGTGAAGAAATACTTCCTTCTTTTGTTTTACACCTGCTATCTAGTAAGCTCACTAGGGGCATGTTAACGTAACTTGAGTCATACCTTACTCTCCCAGTAGACTAAACGAAACCAGTAGGGCTATTGAGGAAGAACAGGAGTACCTCACTGAAAGTAAGCAAACCAGAATGTGGTCCTGTATGTGAATTATTTGAGTAGGTGTTCAAGAGCTTTAATGGAGTGGACGAGTGTTCATGGCAAGTTAATAAGGAAGAGAAATGATGACCCTGTGTTCAAGGGGCTAGCCTGGGAATTAGATCCATGATCTGTTCTTGGATATAGTGACCTAAGGCAGGTCGCCTCACCTCCCTCTCTCTTATCACCTGTGCAAATGAGATGAGAATGATTCCATTGACTTTGCTGTTTAGATTGTCTGCTCATGGAGGCAGGCCCGGATTAAGGGGCCTCAGGGCCCTGGGCTGCCTCACCACTCTGGGCCTCCCCCCCAAGCCTGAGGCTCCAGTCTCCCACCATTGTGAAGGCTACCCTGGGCTAGCGCTAGAGGAGGGCACAGGCCACGCACCCACCCTTCCCTGTCCCTAGCTCAGCTGGTCCGCCCCAAGGGGTGGGGCAGGCAGGCCCTGTTCACTTCGCTCTGGTCCGGGAGCAGGGCCAGAGCCGCCTGGCATGCCGTGCACCTCTAGCATGGCCTTCAGGGCCAGGACTCTGGAGGGCCACACTGGAGGCCAGACTGAGCACCAGCCAGCCCCGGTCCAGCCCCACCCCAAGAACGGAGTGGAGCAAACCGGCAGTGGGGGAGGGAAGGGGTGGACCAGATAGCCCAGGGATGGGACAGGAGTGGGGGCCCTTCCCCCCAGCACTAGCATGGCAGGGGCTCTCCGCCCTCTCGTGCTGTGGGGGCTTAGCAGGGCAGCAGAGGGGGGCAGATACGGCAGGGGCTATAGGGGCTAGATCCTGGGGCCCCCTTTCAGGCTAGGGCCTGGGGCTACAGCCCCTATAGCCTCTGAGTTAATCCTGCCCTGAATAGAGTCAGAGCCTGTCATATATAATGCGTCTGTACAGCACCCACCTGTTAGGGCCTCTACTAGGCACAAGCATAATACAAACAATACTCTATTGCCCGAAAAAAGGAGTCCTCTCCGAAAGCACACAGCTCATTTAGCACATTTTGCTATTAACTTTAATTTTCTTATGCCTTTTCTATACACTGGCTCACATTCTAATTTGAGTTGAAGGGGAAAATCTATTACCCCTGCATCTATAAATCTTGCTGATGATAACGCACGTTCTCGTATGCTGCTGTTCCATTTTATTGCTTTGATTGATAAGCTTTTTGGCTTAATAGAATATTTTTCCCCTCTCGGAGCATCCAATTTAGTGCTTGCCTAAGTAAATGTTATTTGCTGCTGCTGTGCCAGAGAGCTGGCCATTTCCAAACCCCTTTCATGGCATATAACAAGGACATGACTTCACATGGGCGGGGTTTTCTGGGTCTTTGAGCAGCTCTGACAATCTGTACTAAGTTATACAGTGGAGGGCCATTTTCATTTAAAAGGCAACATAAGAAAATATCTCTCCTTTTAAACCTGTGATTCCCAGCTTTTCCATACTATGAGACCATGTGACAACAGAAAAAGTTTTGTGGACACCTTCTAGGTAACTGTAAAGACAAGAAAAGTGGTTAATAACCCCCTAAAACCTATTGTAACCCCTTACAAAGCAGGGTCACGTTAAATCTTTGTCTTGAAGGAGGAAGTGCTGATTTCTTGTGGGTGTGGAGGAGCCGAGAAAGAGGGAAAGAGAGGCTCGAGACAGAAGGGCTACAGCGAATGGATCTTCAGAGAGTGAACTACTGAGAACTTGCCTGAAATCTGGGCAGGACAGAGTAACCAACTGGGGACACCCCAAGACAAGCACTGTGCCAGAAGGAATTGCCTGAGAAGAACAAACCAGAGCTGGACTGAGTTTCACAGTTCCCCAGAGCTGTATAGGTCCATAGTGTTGGGAACTGAAATTTTGCACTAGGAATACATAGATGTAGCTAGGTATGTGGGGAGGTTTTGCTCTGTGCGGGTTTACAGAAAGAGGAGAAAAGGGCACCAGAGGGGTTTGCTGGGGAAAGTTCAGTGGCTCTGAAGACAACCAGGAGCATTGAAGACTCACCACTGAACTGGAACGCCTGACCACATTGCTCAGTGTCTGCACTTTCAGCCCGTCAGGTCTTGTGTTGGATGTAACCCTGTTTTACTGCTCCCCCATCTTCCCTCATGTGGTTTTTCTCCATTCATGCCTCATTAAGTGAATATTTCCCTTTCCTATACTCATTGTACTCTTCTAGTGCATGTGTGTTACTCCACAGGGGTTGGAACAGGTGTCCCTTGGGTGGAATAGTCTTTCTTGGCCACATTCCTGCATGCACCTTTTCTCACCCAAAGCTGCCTGAAGAGTAGAACCCAAGTTGGCCACCACCGTGCTACAGTTACACTATTAATGATCAGGACACTTTCCAGGGGCACTCGGGGTCATGAGGCACCTGGCTATCCTCTGCCCATAGAATGAGGAAGCCTTGTCTTTGCCCACTGGACATCTGCTCCCCGATTCCTTGAGTCACAGGTGACACAAGCACTGCCCATTGAGTATGCACAAGACTCACTCTTTCTCTACAGGTTAGCGATAGGCATTCGATAGACACTCGCAGTGCTCAGTTTCATTGACACCAAAAAGTAGCACACCTCAGCTTACCAGTTCCATGTCAAATCACTACTGTATGTCACGCACAGCCCTTAGATACCTTACAGTGAAAGCGAACAAAAGTTTATTTAAGAGAACAGATTTAAATGGCGGCAAGTAGACATATCTGAGGCGAAAGGTTACATGTCAAATAAAATCATAACACACATTCTAGGACCTAGACTTATTTAACTAGATACGTCCTTGTCTTATAGAGCAGAACTCACCTCAGAGTCCTTCCAGCATTTCAGCCAGGCCTGGCTGTGATATTCCATTCATGGGAGAAGTCACCCTGCCAGATTGCCTCCTCGGAGAAAGATACCAGACATAACTCTCCACTCTCAGCTCTACCTCAGCAAACCAATGAAGCTCATCTGCTGTTTATTTCTGTAAGTTTTGTCACTTGAAGAGTTCTCAATCTCTTGATTAACATTTGGCTCAGTACAGGTTTCCATTAGGACAGAGGTTCTCAACCTTTCGTGGGTTGCAACATACTTGGCAGCATTTTACGACCTTACAGGACACATCGGATGAACTGCATCCGAGGGTGCTGAGGGAGTTGGGGGAAGTGATTGCAGAGCCGCTGGCCATTATCTTTGAGAACTCGTGGCGAACGGGTGTGGTCCCGGAGGATTGGAAAAAGGCAAATATAGTACCTATCTTTAAGAAAGGGAAAAAGGAGGATCCGGGGAACTACAGACCGGTCAGCCTCACCTCAATCCCTGGGAAAATCATGGAGCAGGTCCTCAAGGAATCCATCCTGAAACACTTGGAGGAAAATAGAGTGATCAGGAACAGTCAACATGGATTCACCAAGGGCAAATCGTGCCTGACCAACCTGATTTCCTTCTATGATGAGATGACTGGATTTGTGGATGCGGGAAGAGCCGTTGACGTGATATACCTTGACTTTAGCAAGGCTTTTGATACGGTTTCCCACAACATTCTCGTTGGCAAGTTACGGAAGTATGGGTTGGATGAGTGGACCGTAAGGTGGATCGAAAACTGGTTAGATCAACGGGCTCAGCGGGTAGGAATCAATGGCTCGATGTCTGGTTGGCAACCGGTAACGAGTGGAGTGCCCCAGGGGTCGGTCCTGGGGCCGGTTCTATTCAACATCTTCATTAATGATCTTGATGATGGAATAGACTGCGTGCTTAGTAAGTTTGCGGATGACACCAAGTTGGGGGGAATGGTAGATACTCTGGAGGGCAGGGACAGGATCCAGGGAGACTTGGACAAATTGGAACAGTGGGCCGAAAGAAACCTCATGAGGTTCAACAAAGACAAGTGCAAAGTCCTGTACTTAGGACGGAAAAATCCCATGCACTGCTACAGGCTGGGGACCGATCAGCTAAGTAGCAGCGCTGTAGAAAAGGACCTGGGAGTTATGGTGGACGGGAAGATGAATATGAGCCAACAGTGTGCCCTTGTTGCCAAAAAGGCCAATGGCATATTAGGCTGCATCAGTAGGAGTATTGCCAGCAGATCGAGGGATGTGATAATTCCCCTCTATTCGACACTGGTCAGGCCGCATCTGGAGTACTGTGTCCAGTTTTGGGCTCCCCACTACAGAAAGGATGTGGACAAATTAGAAAGAGTCCAGCGGAGGGCAACAAAAATGATTAGGGGGCTGGGGCACATGACTTATGAGGAGAGACTGAAGGAACTAGGCTTATTTAGTCTACAGAAGAGAAGACTGAGGGGAGATTTGATAGCAACCTTCAACTACTTGAAGGGTTGCTCCAAAGAGGAGGGAGCTAGGCTGTTCTCGAGGGTAACAGAGGACAGAACAAGGAGCAATGGTTTCAAATTACAGCTGGGGAGGTCAAGGTTGGATATTAGGAAAAACTTTCTCACTAGGAGGGTGGTGAAGCATTGGAATGGGCTATCTAGGGAGGTGGTAGAATCTTCATCTTTGGAGATTTTTAAGGCTCGGTTAGACAAAACTCTGGCTGGGATAATTTAGGGGGAGTGGTCCTGCTTTTTAGCAGGGGGTTGGACTAGATGACCTCGTGAGGTCCCTTCCAACCCTATTATTCTATGATTCTATGATTCTATGATCAGACCACCCCCTCAGGCCACATCCAGCCATTTCCCCAGCTCTCCGGGCCCCACTTATTGCTGTGGCGACACACTAATGTGTCCTGACATAGTGTTGAGAACCGCTGCATTAGGAGACACCCAAGGCACTGTACACCCAACACAATTAGATTGAGAGAGAAGTGTTTGTTACCTCCTGTTTGGAAGGGACCTATCAGAGACCTGTCACCTACTGCCTTAAGAACATAAGCCTTTGGGGCCAGAATGGAATCCAGTCACTGCCCCAGTCTAGGGGTCTCTAGGCCCAATCTCAGAGCACAAAATGGGAACTACAAAAGGAGAGATCTGTAAGGGAATGTAAGAGGCAGATGCCTCTAGCATACTCTAAAATTAGGCCAACGGTTCCTCCAAAACAACCCTGCAAGAGCAAAAATAATGCAAGTAGAAGTCCAGCAGAAGGGAAGTTATCCAGTTTATTGCATTGAATGCTTCATGTACAATATCCTGCCATGCGGGCAAGTGGCAATCATGTGCATTTGGTATAAGCAATTCATGGCCATCAGAGATGAAGTGTGGGCTTTTGAGACTAGAGTGGCTGAACTGGAGGAGCTAAAGAGACAGAGAGGTACACAGAGGAGACTTTCTGAGCCACAGCATAGCAGTTCCACCCCCAAGCTGACAATCACATACTGCTGAAGATGATGAACATCTCAGGGAAAGAGAACATCAAGTTGGAGTGAAGAAAAATGATCCCATAGCTGGGACTCTTCTTTTAGATGATGATATGGCATCCTTTCACACTGAGGATACCCCTCTCTGTGAGGACATCCCATTTTTAACGAAGAGACCAGTAATAATAACGGGGTCGACTTAACTTTACAAGTGTAGACATAGCCAAAGTATGTGTTAGACAGGCAGAACTGCAAGGTCTCAATGTGTGGATGAGATGATGGTGTTGGGAGGAGGGACTTAGGTTTATTAGGAACTGGGGAAACTTTTGGGAAAGGAGGTGCCTATGCAGAAAGGATGGGCTCCACCTAAAGCAAAATGGAATCAGACTGCTGGCATGTAAAATTGAAAAGGTTATAGAGGAATTTTTTAAAATGAGTACTGGGGGAATGCTGACAGGTGCAGAGAAACACATGGTCTGGGCGGATACCAGCTTTACAGGGGGATTTATTAAAGGGAAAACTCTATATCTTAGAAAAGAGGAAAGGATAGTAGATAATAAAGTAAAGGTAGGAACAGAAAAGAACAAGTCAAACAAAAAAGAGTCTTATTTAATTACATCACATAAAGACAGACAACTAAATATTGACTAATTTTGTAAGTGCTTGTGTACAAATGCATCAAGTCTCAGTATTAAGATGGGTGAACGTGAGTGTCTGGTAATAAATGAGGATATTAATATAACAAGCAAGGTAGAATGATGGTAATCAGTGGAAGACGGTCATAAAAGGGTATAAAATATAGAGGAATGACACAGTCAGTTGCGCTGGTGGGAGTATGAAAGAAAACATAGAGTCAAATGAAACTAAAATATTAAATGAACAAGCTATAGCATAAAATCTCTATGCACAGAAATTTCATGCTTGAATAAAAAGAGTTTATAAGTAGGAATATACTACCTACCACATAGAATCATAGAACTGGAAGGGACCATGAGAGGTCATCAAATCCACTCCCTTGCACTCATGGCAGGACCAAGTACCATCTTGTGATGGAGATTCCACAACCTGCCTAGGCAACTTGCTTCACTGGTTAATCACCCTGACAGTTAGGAATTTTTTCCTAATGTCCAACCTAAACCTCCCTTTCTGTAATGTAAACCCAAAAATGTTGTTCTACCATAAACAGTTAAGGAGAATGATTTTTGTCTTTCCTCTTTGTAATAACCTTTAATACTTGAAAACCGTTATGTCCCCTACCAGTCTCCTCTTTTCCAGACTAGAGAGAGACAGTGCTTTCAATCTTCCCTTGTCAGTCAAGCATTCCAGAGCTTTAATTATTTTGGTTGCTCTTCTCTGGACTTTCTCCAATGTGTCCACATGACCAAGACGATGATGGTGATTGTGAAATGCTTGGGGAGATTGTAGAGGTTACAGAATCAGAAAGCTCAATAACAACAGGGGATTTTGACTAACTCCCATATTGACTGGGAGCATGTCATCTTGGCAGGTGCTGCATAGATAAAATTTCTAGGCACCATTAATGATGGCTTCTTGGAGCAGTTAGTCCTGGAACTGAAAAAGGAGACAATCCAGTCTTCATTTACTCCTAAGTGGTGCAGACAATCTAGTCCAAGAGGTAAATAGAGCTGAACCACTCGATCATAGTGACCATAATGTAATTTAATTTAACATTCTGCTAGGGGAGACATATCAAAGAAAGCCACCACAGGAGAACTTAACTTCAGAAAGGGAAACTACACAAAACTGAGGAAGCTAATTAAACAAAAATTAAAAGGAACAGTCACAAGGGTCAAAACTTTATGGAAACTAATTAAAAACATCATGAGAGAGGCTCGAACGATACGTATGCCCCAAACAAAAAGAAACATTAAGGGGACCAAAGGACTGCCGCCATGGCTAAACATCAGAGTAAACACGGTGGTTAGAGGAAAAAAGGCAATCTTTAAAAATTGGGAGTCAGATCCTTCTAAGGAAGTTAGGCAGGAACATACATTGCAAGTCAAATGTAACAAAAACAAATTTGAAGGGCCACTACCAAAAGACACAAAAACTAACAGTAGTTATAAAGCCTCAGAAGCAGAAAGCTGGACAAACAAGCAATGGGACCACTGGATGATTAAAGTGCTAAAGGAATGCTCAAGAAAGGCCAGGCCATTGCAGAAAAGCTACATGACATTTTTGCATTAGTCTTCACTGCAGAGGACATAGGGGAGAGCCCCAAAAACAAGTCACTCTTTTTTGGGTGAACATCTCAGATTGAGGTGTGAATAGAAGAGCTTTTATTCTCAGTTGATAAACTTAACCAAAGTGATTCACCAGGACCCAATGGTATTCATACAAGAGCGCTAAAGGAACTCTAATGAAATTGCAGGAACTCACTGTGGTGTGTACTTTGTTGCTTAAATCAGTCTCTATACCAGATGATTGAAGGGATGATCCTGGCAATTACAGGTCGATAAAGCCAAACTTTAGGACCAGTCAAATTGGTTGAAACTATAGTAAAGAATAGCTGTACCAGACAACACAGATGAACACAGTATGTTAGAGAAGAATCAATAGGGTTTTTGTAACCTATTAGAATTCTTTGAGGACATTGACAAGCATGTGCACAAGAGCAATCCAGTAGATATAATGGACTTGGACTTTCAGAAAGTCCCTTACCAAAGGCTCTTAAGCAAAGTAAGCAGTCATGGGATAAGAGGGAAAGTCCTCTCAGGGATCAGTAACTTCTTGAAAGATACAAAACAAATAACGGATCAGTTTTCACAATAGAAAGAAGTAAATAGTAGAGTCTGTTCTGGGACCTGTGCTGTTCAATATATTCCTAAATGGTCTGGAAAAGAGGGTGAACAGTGAGGTGGCAAAGTGTACAGATGACACAAAATTACTCAAGACAGTTAAGTCCAAAGCTGTGAAATTTGCAAAGGGTCCTTAGTGAAGCAGGTGATTAGGCAAGAAAATGGCAGAGTAAATTCAACATTCACAAGTGCACAGTAATGCACCCAGGAAAACATAATCCCAACTATACATAAAAAATGATGGGGTCTAAATTAGTTGTTACCACTCAAGAAAGTTCTTGGAGTCGTTGTGGGTAATTCTACGAAAACACCTACTCAATGTGGTATCACAAAAGCTAACAGCATGTTAAGAACCATTAGGAAAGGGATAGATAATAAGACAGAAAATATCATAATGCCACGATATAAGTCTTTGGTACACCCACACCTTTAATATTATAAGGAAAGATTAAAAAGACTGGGACTAATCATCTTAGAACAGAGAAAATAAATGGGGGATATGATAGATATATGTAAAACTCAAGAATGGGGTGGAGAAAGTGCATAAGACTGTTATTTATCCCTTCATATAACACAAGAATCATGTGTCATTACCCAATGAAATTAATATAGAACAGATTTAAAACATGCAAAAGTCTGTATTTCTCCATAAAAGACAGAGTCAACCTGGGTAACTCATTCCCGGCGGATGCTGTGAAGGCCAAAAGAATAACTGGGTTCAAGAAAGAATTAGGTTCATTGGGCATAGGTCCTTCAGTGCTATTAACTAAGATGGCCAAAGGCAGAACACCATGGTCCAGGTGTCCTTAAACCTCCAGCTGCCAGAAACAGTGGAAGGATTACACGAAAATTGCCCTGTTCTGTTCATTGCCTCTGAAACCACTACTGCCGGAAGATAGAATACTGAGTTAAACAGTCCATTAGTCTGACCCAGCTGGACTATTTTTCTATTCTTATATTCTTTCAAAAATGTGGCACCCCTGGGGTAAACTAGGCAGACAAATTCTCCTGTTCTCTGTTGACACTGTGCAAAACATATACTCAAATAAGCTGTCACAAACTATGCAAGGATGGAATATACCTTCGAAGGTCACCAAAATATTCCAACAAGTATGAGTTTCCTCCTGGGGGAAAGACGTCTATGGGGAATCCCTTATCTGACACTCCCCTGTAAAAGACAATGCTTTCCCCACGGAAAACGTCTCCATGGGAAAGGGTTCTCGGAACCAACTTCCTCCTAATGTAAAATACCCATAGGGTCACCCCTTTAATTCCTGGCTTCTGGGAACCAACTGCCTTCTCAATTTCCCCAACAACTCCATCACCCTCCCTGTCCCCCAATGAGTCTATTAGATTGAAAAGAGAGGTCAAACTAGCCCTCAGGTGAGATAAACCCTCACCAATCCAGCCTGATGAGATCTGCTATCTGGACCCAGCTGTTCCTTCACTTCTAGCTTGCAGGGAGCTGTGTGGTTATGAGTTAATTTTAGTGGAATGCCAGACAGGAGCCATTCCAGGCTCTACACTGCCCTGAAAGTAGGCTCAGGCCCACAAAGATATTAAGGTACCTAAGTCCCAGTCTTGGCTTCACTGCAACCCACACAACCCCCACCAAACCCTGTAGATACCTAATCTTTCAGGATAATAGTTCCCTTGGCACCTAAGTTTCAGGGGGTGTCTACACTTCGAAGTTAGGTCAACTTAAGGATGCTTAAGTTGATCTAAACAAAGCCATGTCTACACTGGGCTTTTATTAAGTCAACTTAAGCATTTCCTTAAAGTCGACTTAAGGAAAACTTAAGTCAACTTAATAACACCAATTTTTAGGTCGACTTAGGGCTTAAATCGACTCCCAAAGTCGACCTAAGCCCTAGGTCAACCTAAGTGGCCTCCAGGCTGGAGGATGGGCTAGGGAGAAGGGAGCTGGTGGGGTTGCCAGTTCCCTGCCTTGCCAAGGAGCCCTAGCAGCAGAGAATCCTCCACCACACTGGGGCTCCAGCCGCGCAGGGCTGCCAGCTACGCCCCACAGCTGGAGCCCTGGTCAGGGCAGCGGAGGAATCCCTTGCTGCAGGAGCCCCAGCAAGGGAGACACACATGGCTCCCTTGTCCCCGGGAGCCCCAACTCCCTCACAGCTCTCCATCGACCTAGCCAGTCAACTTAAACATCTAGTATAGACTCTCTAAGTTGACTTAACAAGGTTGAGTTTAAGTCGACCTAAATATCTAGTATAGACACGCTAAGTGAACTTAACAAAGTCGACTTAATTTAACAAGTGTAGACATAGCCTCAGTGTCTAAGTATGCACACTGCTGCCTCCCACTAGGTGCCCAGGCGCCCATCTCCCCACCTAAGCCACTAACTGATCCACAAAGCAGAAGAAGACACATGTTCAGCTATCTAAGTCATGTGTTGGGCCTGATTTGGTAGGTGCGTTCAGAGGATATCTGCTGAATTGGATCCCACTCAAAATCAATCTGTCATTGCCATGTGACAATGATCAACCCAATGATTAGAACACTCTCCTGTGATGTTGGAGACCCAAGTTCAAGTCCCCCATCTGTTGGATGGAAAGAAAAGAGGTAAGAGACCCCATTCAATTCCAAGAGAGTGCTGTAATCACTGAGCTGTGAAGTATTCTGATGTGAGGGTGGGGAAGCTCCCACAGTCCTTACTATGGAAGCTGTTCCCCCATGGATAATTAAAGAAAGAGATTGGAGCAGGGGGACTGGACTCAGGGCCTCCTGCCTACTAGGTGGGAGGCCTAAGCATTGGACTGTAGAGTCATACTCTCTTGCTCTCCAGGGCCCAATTACTATTCAAGTATTTAGTCAGAGTGGAACAGTCATTATTGGCAGGAGTGCAAGAGAGAGAGAGAGAGAGAGAGAGAAATGCACTGCAATTCCTTAACTCCAGAGCTTAGTAACTAAATGGCACACCTGGCCTGCCACAGTCCCTTGTGATTGTGGAGGGTTAACCTTAGTAATAGATGCTCAGTTCATTCTAAGGTGTTTTAAGAGCTGTGCACAATAATCATTTTATATGTACAGTGAGAATAGATTTTACTGGTCCTATGAATCCCAGGACTAAGGCTGAAGATTCATGAGCACCATCAACAGGTTCTTTATTGGTCAACATATTGACAGACATCTCTTTTATAGCACACTCTTGTAACGTGGTACTCCTCCTAGATCCCCTCCCACTTCAACACTTGAGCATCTCTGAGCAGGAGCCTTTAAAACTGATGGTGAAGATCTGTTCTAAGTAGGCCAGTTTAAGATGGTGGCTTATGCTTAAAACTTTACTATGAAAACTTCTGTCTTCTTAAAGCAAATGTGTCTGCTTTTAACTGGGCTTGGGAAGTTGTCCCATAGATCTGATGTATGGCAAAGATTATGATATTACTCCAAAATATTGCAACCTCTACTGAACAATGACCTTGGCCAAGTGATTAGTGACTTTAGGTGCCCAACCGGAGAGAACTTAAAAAGGGTCTAATTTTCAGAAAGTGCTGAGCACTCTTACTCTGAACATTGAGCTCTTTTAAATAAAGCCAGTTGGGAATTTTTGAGTGAAGAACATAAGAACAACCACACTGGGTCAGATCAATGATCCATTTAGCCCAGTATCTTGTCTTCCAACAATGGCCGTGTCGTGGGCTTCAGAGGGAATGAACAAAACAGGCAATTGTGAAGTGATCTGTACCCTATCGTCCACTTCCAGCTTCTGGTGATCCAAGGCTATGGACACCCAGAACTATGGGGTTGCACTCTTCACCATCATGGCATAGAGCCATTAATAGACCTATTTTCCATGACATTTTTCATTTAATCAGTATGAAATATTTTGCAGAAGCATTTTGGTTTCAGTGAGGATGGAGAGATATGATTGCTCTCTATAAATACATCAGAGGGATAAATATCAATGAGAGAAGGAAATATTTAAGCTCAGCAAAAATGTGGGCACAGAACAAATGGATATGAATTGGCCATCAGGATGTTTAGAAACTTACTTCCAATTTCAAGTCTAATCAGAGGAGTGACATTCAGGAACAGCCTTCCAAAAGTAGTTGAGGAGGTAAAAAATCTAGCTGGATTAAAAACTGAACTTGACAGATTTATGGAGGGGATGGTCTAATGGGACAGCCTACTTTGGCAACTGACTGATCTTTCCTACTAGCAGTAAATATTCCAATTGCCTATGATAGGATGTTAGATGGGGTGGGTTCTATATTACCACAGAGAATTCTTTCTTGGGTGTCTAGCTGGTGAGTCTTGCCCACATCTCAGGGTTTAGCTGATCATCATATTCGAGTCCGGAATGAATGTTCTCCCAGGACAGATTGGCAAAAGCCCTGGGAATTTTTCACCATCCTCTGTAGAATGGGGCATGGGTCACTTGCTGGTGGATTCTCAGTACCTTGAAGTCTTTAAACATGACTTGAGAACTTCAGTAACTCAGTCATAGGTTAGGGGTCTATTACAGTGGGTGGGCTAGGGGTCTTTTACAGTGGGTGGGTGAGGTTCTGGGGCCTACCTTGTGCAGGAGGTCAGACTAGATGATCATATTGGTCCCTTCTAAACTATCAAGTCTATGAGTCTATAAACTTTTATCAGAAAGGTTTCTTGGATACAGGATGCAATTTAGGGAATCTCCTTGAGACATAGGCAACTCAAATCCAAGTCCCTGCATTGCACTTCTACCTAGGTGAGTGTTCTAACCACAGGGCTACTGGCTAATTTAAGGGTACATACTCTTTTTTTTCATGATTTAAAAAATAAAATCTTGGTGTTGCTTGAATACATTTAAGGACACTTTTTCATTTCCTACCCACCTCTTCTTTTAAGGTGTCTGTTAGAGGTCACCCAAACCTCACTCATCACTTCTGAAAATGTTGGCCCTTAAAGAGAAAAGATGGTGGGTGAGGTAACATCTTTCATTGGACGACTTCTGTTGGTTTGAGAGACACCTGTCAAGCCTCACAGAGCTCTTCTTCATTTATGTCCTTCATGAAAGACTTGTGAGCCTCTGGCTGGGTTAATTTATAGTCATCATTGTACCATGGAATTCCTATTGAAGCTTTGCACTCAACAATTTTTTTTAAATGAAATGTTTGAAAACAGAAGAAAAAAATAGTTGCCAAGACATCATCTTAATATTGCCTTTGACTGGACAGCAAAGCAAAAGGATCTAAAGCGTTCTCTATCACACACATTTCTAGCAAGCCCTAAGGTGTTGCAGCAAGCAAGTTTTGATCTACAACACCTACAATATACATTAAGTCCTTTAATGCAGTAGATGGGAAAATAGGAACAAAGGCAACCTTCTGACTGACTGCAGACTCCCTTAGCTTCGAAGGCTACTGGAAGCAACAAAGCTGTCTTTCCCTCCCCTCTTTTCCAACGTGTAGACTTTAAGGCCAGAAGCAACCACCATTATAATTTAGTCTAATCTCCTGCACATCAAAGGCCACAGAACCTGACCCACCTACTCCTACAATAGGCCCATAACATCTTGCTGCATTACCGAAAAACTCAAATCTCGATTTAATGACCTCAAGTTATAAAGAATCCACAATTTGCTCCACTTCATATCAGCAAATAACATGTCAGATGTCACAGAAGGCAAAAATTCCCCAGGGACTCTGTCAGTATGACATGGTGGACAATTTACTTCCTGATCTCACGTACAGCAATCAGTTAGACCCTGAGCATGTGGGTGAGACTGTATTATACACCTCAATATGATCGATTAATATTTGTTTTTTTGATTCTTTGCGCCTGGAGTGCTGTGACATGATGCAGCCCATCACACCCCTGCAAAATAATCTCTGTAACTTTTCTGTTCACCTTTGCAATGTAATTGCATAGTTTAATGCAAAATATGCCAGGCCGGGGCCTTTTTGAATACTTATGACATACTCTGCATTATTGTTATAGTACCATGTTTCCTCCAGCATCGCATATGTATACGGTTGTGAAACATGTCCCCAAGGGTTTCACATGGCTCAGGTGGAGGCAGACAAACAGAGCCGTCCCTCAGCACATACACAGATTGGACACATAGCAAAAACTATGCAAACTACATGCTTCAGCCAGGGAGAAGAAAAAAAGAGGGAAAACAGAACACTTGGAACACGTTTAAGACTTTTTGCCAGAGAAACTCCATCTTGAAATAACTCCATTTCAAAGCAACCATGTAAGGACTGTGCCCTGCCCATGGAAGGGCAGAGACTGGCTGAAAACCAGGCATGTGGGTAAGACTGAAATGGGCTACAACAATAAACTTTAGGTTAGAATGCATATTTCCTTTTGCCTGGTAGTAGTTAATTCCTTACTGATTGATTGATTGATTGATTGATTGATTGATTGATTGATTGATTGATTGATTGATTGATTGATTGATTGATTGATTGATTGTGCATTGATTTGCTATATACCCACTTACAATCATGTTTTAATCAATCAATTAGTGTTTTTTTACCTAAAGCTGTGTGGATTTTGGAGAGAGAATGAATGTGTGGACTCTTAATTTAAAGCAGCAGATGATTGCATATCAGTTTCTTTGTTAAACTGATGGACCAGAGTATATGAGCCTGCAGTGATCAGGGAAGGGACCCAATCCCTGCAGAATGGAAATTCCTGGTGTGGTATCTGGAGGCTGGGGGTGCTTCCGTGGGGACTATCCCCTGAGTGACCAGTGAGTGCCCATCTACTGCCTGGGACCAATTGCACGCTGATGGGGGCTGGCCCAGGAGTGGGTGCCATCTTGCAAAGTGGGGTAAGTCAGGGTCCAGGAGTTGGCAACCAGGGAGGCACAGAGGCATCCCAGACCGGATTGCAGGAGGGGAACGTAACAAGGTATGATTGAATGCTTTGAGGGATTTCATACTTAGCTCTCAGTGATCACCTGGAACAACAGTTCAGCATTTTTAGCTCAACTGCGAGATGCAGGAACGGCACCCAAGTCACTCTATAAAATAGGACTTTTTAGGTCACTAAAAAACTAGTCATCAAGACTAACGGTGTTTGAGGAGCCATTTCACTTGCCAGATTGTAATTATTATGTACTTTACTGTAGTACTTAGAGTCTTCAACTAAGCACCCTGTGAGGTAGGAACTGTACATAATAAGGGAAACATCTCCCGTCACAAAAAGATTACAATCTAGCCAGACAAGAATGAAAGTATTGTCATTCCCACTTTTTCAATACATATAGCCAGGGAATCTGAGGCTCCGAGACTTTGGGACTTGTCCATAGTCACAGATTGTGTGAGGCAGAGCGGCAATACATCCCAGGTTTCCCATACTGCAAACATAAAACCACCCTAAATCACAGGACCATCCTTCCTTCCTTCAGTGCATTACCAGCAAAAGATCCTTCTCCTTAAAGCTTAACAATTCATAAGAACTTTCAATTATAAAACAAGCTTCAGTTGGACATTCAGAATGAAGGGCTTGATCCTAAAGACCTTGCACACACGAATGCATTTTACAACCAAAGATTGACTTCAGTGAGACTATTCCCAGGATCGAAGGTCACAGGATGAGGCCTTAGTGTCTGTTACCATGGGGAAACAGTGACAGGAACAAATGCTAAAGACCTTTGAACCACTGGTGCCTGAAAAAAAAATCAATTTAACTTTGCTAATGTTTCTTGAACTAGCAATAATGACTTTTTAATACCCTAGCAGAGAAGAACCAGCAATATGTTGTTTCTAGCAATAAATGGTGATGTATTGTGTCAAATGCTTTGCTAAGATCTTCACATAATGCATCAGCCTTCAGATCCTTATCAATAACAGAACCGGTTTTTGTCAGCTTAATAGAGCTGAACGGACTGGCAGTTCAGTTCAATTGGTAAGATTAGGTAAACGGTTAGTGTTCGGGCTGATGGATTTGGTTTGCTTTGCTTTTTGATACAGGCTAGCAGATAGTGACTTCTAACGCAGAGTGCAATGAGAGATCTCCATTTCCACACCAACTGAATGTAAATCCAATAGGAGATTAAAAAATATTTGTGAAGATTGCCATCTTAAATGCTATTTTCATTAGTCGTGGTTTATTCTCTATTTGCCAACGGCATCTTCAATCCTTTCTCCTCTGTTGCTGTCATGGTGAAAGAAGATCTCTGCAGTAATTCTAATATGGTCCAGGCCCCTAAATGTTTCCCCTATCCTGAAGAAAGTGTTCGTTGACAGGCACTTTCTGTGTTATTACATGGAATTCGCTCCACAGGTAAGGAACCTCTGCATGAGTTCAAAGCTCTACAGCTTCTGCAGAACATCTTATTACTTATTACACTTTTCAAAGCATCTAACAAAGTGGGATTTTCTCCCATGAAGGCTCATGCGATAAATAAATTTGTTAGTCTTTAAAAGTGCCACAGGACTCCTTGTTTGTTTTGCTGAACTGAACTAACACAGCTACCCCTTGAGAATTTACTAATCTGTGTTGCTCTGCTCCTATACAGACAGGTGTTAAAAGCTTCTTAAGGCAACCTTAACTCTGCCCCCCTTGTGTTTGTGTGTGAGGATGCTGTCTTTAATTATATGATCCCTATAATCAAGGTCCTGTGTATTACATGATTCTATGGCCAATGAACTGGCTGCAGAGTCCAAACCAGCCCACAGAATCATGCTCTAGAACCTAAGCTTTATGATGGGTGAATTTTTTTAAATCACTCTGCTGCAGTCAAACTGTACTCCAATTGATATCAAAATGACTCCCAGAAGTGCAATGAACCATGTCAATACAGATGCTGTTGTCATCTATTGGTCTCTATCAGAGTGCAATCACCTCTTGTGGCCATAGAATGGTCCTGAAAGCAGCTCCCTGCCTTGATTTCCCTCTTCCAGGCCTTATCCTAGGGGCTGATAGCCTGCCAGTCTTCCCCATGTTATTGTTATAATGTGGCCTCTTGATGGCAGGCTGTGGCATGACTGATCCTCCTGCCTCAGTTTCCTGTTTCTTCTACATTCCCCAGCAACTCTAGGCAAACATTTAGCACACTTATAGCTCCTGGTGGATCAACTTTTTACACAAACTCCCACAGCCATAATCCAGATTTCCCCAGGACAGTCCAAAGAGGACATTCAATCTTTCAAATCCCAGGAGTCCATCGATTTACCAAATACAGATCCGGCATCTCTCACCACACTCTAGCTCTCTGACATGCCTCACTCCAGCTTTTCTAGCATTTCCTTTGTAGGTCTGGATCCATCTCTTGCCCAGAGACACCAGCAGGTGCACCTCTCTGTCATTCAATGGCCTTCAGCTCCTTCTAGATCTTCAGCTTCAGCTCTCCAGATGAGAGATCCAGCCATCATTTTCCTAAACTGTTCTTGGAACATGACATTCTACTCTAGGGAATTTCCAGCAGGTAGCCGTCTTAGACTGTGTACAGCAAAAACAATGAGAATCCTGTGGCACCTTAAAGACTAACAAATTTCTTCAGGCATAAGCTTTCATGGGCTCCAACCCACATCGTCAGATGCCCTGGGGAAGTTTGCAGGTGACCCTCTACCTGCTTTATCTGGCTCTGATGACTAGGAACACCTGTCACTCAAGGACATCCGCTTCCTGAAGCTTTGCTCATCTTTAGAGTTATCTCTCCGCTCTCAGAACAATGGACTCAACTCTCCCTTTCTGGACTGTGGATTGTGAAAACGCACAGACTCAGGATTCTGGAGCCCTGTGTTCCCTTTGGGGTCTCTCTCATTTATAACTCCCAGGGGCAGCACCATTGTCCTCATCACACCAAACTAGGGTGCACCTGGGCTGGAATGGGAAAGGTGGGCCCAATTTCATTTAACAGACCAACTACCCTGTGACAGCATCTCATTGGTCATAGTTTGGCTTGGAAAGAGTAGGGTTTTAATTGGTGTATGTCAGTAAATATTGATTTTACCATGTACACATTAACTGACAAAAAATTGTTCCCATTGATAATAATCGACTTTTACAGAGAGGCAAAGTAAGAAAAATGCTACTTGAGAACTTATTAGGGATTGATCTAAGGATATTTATGTCATATTTTGATATCTGATGTTGATAATGCATGTTTTAACCATTATAAATCTTAATTTTCAAATCCCAACATCTACTAGCATTAAGTAATTATTGTCTGACCCCCTCCATTTCCCAAAACTGTGAAACTTTAAATCAATAGACATAAAAAAGGCCTAAAGCTAAACATCAATATGATGCATCATAATTATAAAAAATAAAAATAGAATCATACCAAACCTAGTCACGTTAATCCTTTTGAGACCACTTGAGGTTCTCACAAACTGGGGACTGACTGGCTAGGCAGCAGTTCTGCAGAAAAGGACCTGAGGATTACAGTGGACAGGAAGCTATATATGTGACAATAGTGTGCCCTTGTTGCCAAGAAGGCTAACTGCAAATTAGGCTGCATTAATAGGAGCGTTGCCAGCAAATCGAGGGACGTGATTATTCCCCTCTCTTCGGCTCTGGTGAAGCCTCATTTGGAGTATTGGTCCAGTTTCCCCCACTACAAAAGGGATGTTGATAAATGGGAGCGTGTCCAGTGGAGGGCAACAAAAAATTATTAAGAGGCTTGTAAGGAGAGGCTGAGGGAACGAGGCTCGTTTAGTCTGCAGAAAAGAAAGGTGAGGGGGATTTGATAGCAACCATTATCTACCTGAAAGAGGTGTTCCAGGGAGGATGGAGCTAGGCTGTTTTCAGTGGCGACAGGTGACAGAACAAGGAGCAATTGTCTCAAGCTGCAGTGGTGGAAGTCTAGGTTGGATATCAGGAAAAAACTTTTTCACTAGGAAGGTGGTGAGGCACTACCAGTGGTGAGTCTTATATTATTATACAGATTAGATTACTATTAATCCACCACACCTATATCTACCCCTCTTCTCATGTGCCCGGCTTTGTACCACCATCATTGCGATTTCCTCTTGGACGTCCTGCTTCCATCTCAAACACACCAAAGCTTAATGTTCCTCTTAAACCTGCTCCTTTCTCTATCTCCACTGGAATAATTTCTGGCTCATAGGTTTGCATGGTTCATCTAGCAAGATGGAAGGTAAGGTGGCCAGATGGCCACATTTTATAGGGGCTGTACCAATCTTCAGTGCTTTTTCAGTGCACCTATTATCCCCACATCACCCTGATTTTTCACACTTGCTATCTGGTCCCCCTAAAGATCCATGTCCCCTATGATGCATTTCTCTCCTCCTTCGTCCCCATTTTCAAACCGTCGCTTGGTCCTATCACTTCAATATCGCCACAGCCTGCCAGGTACTCATTATTAAGATAACTGAGTGAAATGTAAGACATTGAGATCAGACAAGGATCATCGAAAGATCCTCTTTGTTCTTCATGCTATGAATCTATTTCCACATAATCCTCACCACCAACTCCTTGTTTACTGTTGCTTGTCTCTCACATTTAGTTCTATATCTTTTTCATAGAACGTTATGCTTGGAAGAGACCTCAGGAGGTCATCAAGTCTAATACCCTGCTCAAAGCAGGACCAACCCTGACCCTGTTGTCACTTCTCCCCATTCCAGACAAGCCAAAACCCTACTGCACCAGTCACCTCATTTCTTCTTTGAAGGCCTCCATCAAAAGCCCACTAAAGACAATGTTCTTCATTATTTTGTATTATTGTAGTACCTAGTAGCCCCAGGCATGGACCTCAGGACACCATTGCACTAGATGCTGGAAAAACACAGTCCAGAAAGACGGGCCCTGTCCCAAAAAGTTTACAGTTTAAGTGTAAGTCAATATGCAATATGTGAATATAGACATTTGAGGGCACAAGGAAATAAGAAGACACTAGCAATTAGTGGTGTCAGCAAGCCAGGAGCCTAACTGTAAGTTTATTGTAGACATCTCAGTAAAGGAGTTTCAAGGAGGGATTTGAGGGAGGACAATGAGTTGGCTTTGTGGATGTCTACAAATATGTATAGGCATCTCACAATTGACTTCCTTCCACTGACTCCACTAAGTTTTGGATCAGGTCCCATTCTGTAAGTCCCCCATCTTCAAAGCGTCTGACGAAATGGGATTTTCTCCCACAAAAGTTCATACGATAAATAAATGTTAGTCTTAAAAGTGCCACAGGACTCCTTGTTTGTTTTTCTCCGTCCCTCTATTAGTTTTCTGTCTCTTTCTTCATAACATGAATATGACGGTCCATATTGTTGCCACTGTATTCCCGTCAGAAGCGAATGAAAATAAATTTTATTGACAGCAATTTCTTACCTAAGGGCATGTCGGAGATTCTCTTGTTTTCTTTATGAACTTAGAGCGGAACCAACCAACACTCCGCCCTGAAAGCTGTGTTATATTAGTTTGAAAGCTTTGACCTTTCTATAGTCACTCAACTCTGCAGAACTCAAATTAAAGTCCGTCAAGTCATTTCTCAGGCACAGCACATCACGGGTTGTTCTTTTCCTAGCATGCATTGTCTCAGTGCTTGGGTTCTACCAGGGCACTGCTGCATTCTGCTTCTTAATGCTTTGCCTAAGTGGAACAAAAGTAAAAAAGAATGCAAGACAGGTAAGAGGAGAGCACCATTGTACATATTACACTAGGTTAGGTAAAAGAACAAAGAATGAACACTAGAAATACAAGTTTGAAGAACACTGTGGAGGGAGATGAAATGTTTTGCATTGGAAAAAAGAACCTAGAACAACAGGGTCCTGCTCCTCGATGGAGGCTCTTTGGCTATGTCTACACTGGCAAGTTAGTTCGAATTAAGGAGGCTTAATTCGAACTAACTAAAGCCATGGCTACACTAGGCTTTAGTTAGTTCGAATTAAGGGCTTCCTTAATTCGAACTAAGAAGTTCAAATAGGGCTTTAGAAGTAAGGCTTTAATTCGAACTAACTAGTTCGAATTAGCCAATGTGGCCATGTTAATTTGAACTAATTTCTTAGTTCGAACTAACGGGCCATTGAAATGAATGGGGATCGCTAATTCGAACTAAGCAAGTGCTTGCTTAGTTCGAACTAACGTTCCAGTGTGGCCATGCTAGTTCTAATTAAGCTAATTTGAACTAACTAAAATTAGTTCGAATTAGTTAGTTCGAACTAACTAATTCGAACTAATTTTAGCAAGTGTCGACATAGCTTTTGGGTTATGTCTACACAGCACCACCATGCCCGAGCTCTGATGCCGGTTCAAGCCCACGTCATTCTTCTGTCCACACACTGACTTAGGTCAGCAATCATTCAGGACCTAGGTTCTAGAAGTGGGTCAGAGTTTGAGCCCTGTCGTGGCTATGGCCTAACCCTCTTCATTCTGCAGAGTAGATGCAGGTTAGGCTGCAGACCTGAGTCAGAAGGTCTGCATACTGCAGTCCAGACATGATAATACAATTGAGAGATCCGTGTCCAGCAATCGTAAACCCAGGGTTACAAAGCAGTATGAACCAGGGCATCACTGATGTTGGGCCATCAGGGCTCCTGCCTGAAGCCCTGAGCTGTAGCCATCTCTCTGTCTGCGTTAGCCAGGCTGAACTCAGGGAGACTGCTCTGTGCTCTCTGTGTTAAGTGCTCACATGCTGGGAGCTGGGGACAGGGTGTTTTAAATCCCCTGCAGGCTGCTGTCAGGATTAGAAAGCCTTACACCTGGTGGGCATTTAAAAAAAGGACTTGTAAAAAAGGTAAGGTGTTAAGTGTTAACTATTTTGCAAGTCATTGCTATCTGAAAGTCTGTGTACTGAGTAAACTTTAACCCTTTCCTACCTAACCTGTCTGAAATTTCATGGGGTGTGGGGGGGGGGGGGGCTTTACTATTTTTGGGAGGGAGCAGGGCCTGAGCAGTGAGCACCAGCAGGGGCAGTGTTCAGTGGGTCCCTCTATGCTCCCTGTGCAGTCAAAGTGCTGCTGTACCTGGAGTCCCTGGACCCCAATCCTGCCCGTGTTGGGTTCCTACCATTCCCCAGCCTTCCCCATCTCTTCCCACTGTGCCTCCCAAAGAGCGACACTGAGATATAATGATGTTATTGTATTCTTTATGTTGTTTTTAGTGGTGTCAATAAAAAGTTTACCATGTCAGTTAAAAAAAAAAAATCAACTTCAGCTCTTCATATCATTAAAACGTAAATTCAAAATTGGCAACCCTGGGTCACTGTTTCCAAATGTGGAAATGTTGGGCTGACCAAGGAATGGGGATACTCTGGGGAAGAGAAGGACAGATGGGGGGCGGCAATGTAAGGATGACCTCCCCAGAGGGATGAGGTAGCAGAAGAAAGGGAGCAGGGTAAAAGGAAAATGGGGGAGGCTTTTAATTTGGAGGGTCTCTGGGGGAAGATGCGGAGAGGGTATTCACAGAGGAACCTAATGGGAAGGAAGTTTTGGTTACTGGAAAATAGAGCTGTGAGAGGAAACTTGGGGGTTTGGGTACACATAGGGCTGAAATATATACTTCCCTATATACCCTATGGGTCCGTGGGGGAGGGAGTAAATGAGGAGTGGGGGATAGATTGCACGCTCAGTAAATTCGCGGATGACACCAAGCTGGGGGGAATGGTAGACTCGCTGGAGGGCAGGGACAGGATCCAGGGAGACTTGGACAAATTGGAACAGTGGGCCAAAAGAAATCTCGTGAGGTTCAACAAGGACAAGTGCAAAGTCCTGCACTTAGGAAGAAAAATCCTATGCATTGCTACAGGCTGGGGACAGATCGGCTAAATAGCAGCTCTGTAGAAAAGGACCTGGGGGTTATGGTGGATGGGAAGCTGGATATGAGCCAACAGTGTGCTCTTGTTGCCAAAAAGGCCAATGGCATATTGGGCTGCATCAGTAGGAGTGTTGCCAGCAGATCAAGGGTTGTGATTATTCCCCTCTTTTCGGCACTGGTGAGGCCTCATCTGGAATACTGTGTCCAGTTTTGGGCTCCCCACTACAGAAAGGATGTGGACAAGTTAGAAAGAGTCCAGCAGAGGACAACAAAAATGATTAGGGGGCTGGGGCACATGACATACAAGGAGAGAGTGAAGGACCTAGGCTTATTTAGTCTACAGAAGAGAAGATTGAGGGGGGAATTTGATAGTCACCTTCAACTACCTGAAAGGGTGCTCCAAAAGGGAGGGAGCTAGGCTGTTCTCAGTAGTAACAGAGGACAGAACAAGGAGCAATGGTTTCAAGTTACAACTGGGGAGGTCGAGGTTGGATAGGAAAATCTTCTCGCTAGGAGGGTGGTGAAGCATTGAAATGGCTTACCTAGGGAGGTGGTGGAATCTCCGTCTTTGGGATATTTAAGGTCGGGTTAGACAATACTCTGTCTGGGATGATTTAGTGGGAATGGTCCTGCTTTTAGGAGGAGGTTGGACTAGATGATCTCATGAGGTCCCTTCCAACTCTATGATTCTATGTGGGAGCCAGGAGTAAGAGGTTTCATCTAGAGTGAGAGGGAAGTAGAGGTAGCTGTGGGGGCTTAAGAGGGGTCTGGAGGCTGGGCCTGATTCAGATGGGATCTGTTATGGGGGGATATTTCCAGTGTATTCATGGGGGCTGATGAGATGGTCCATACCAGCAGGAGTGTAGGTAGAAAGTCTGGATGGCCGGGATTTATTGGGAGTTTAAGGGGAAGATGTATGGGGTATAGGCTGGGGGGTATATTACAGGGTCTCTGGTGTGTATCTAACTAACTTGGAAATGAAGTGAAGACAGGAGTGTTTGGGGGTTGCTGTGGCATCTGTTCTTGGGACAATGCAATGGGAGGTGCCAGCTGCCCAGTCTAGGGGGTGTTGAGGGGTGTGCTGGAATTGGAAGCTTGACATGACGTTTGGGTGGCACGGGGCAGCCCTCTCCATCTTGCCCTCACATGGTGGAAAAGCTGGGAGGGGGCAGCCTTGGGCTTGCATGAAAGCCAGCTGGGTGGGGGGGTCTGAAGCCAGGCAAGGTGGGGACAATATTGGTGGGGGGTTCAGAAGCTGGGCGAGGCTGGGGATGGGAGGGTGGGGGTTTGGGGCCTGTGCCCCAGATCTTTTTCTTATACAGCAATGCTCTTGGTATGAACACTCAAGCAGGGCTTGGAAACACTGGATTTAGAGTGCAGTGTAGACATACCTCTAAGTGCTACTGCTATAAAAATAATAAATAATGAGAAGATAATGAGTAATGTGAGGGAATTGGGGCAAAGCCATCCTTTTGTCCTATGTTAGTGCAATGCCTAGCATATTGGGGTATGCTCTAGGGTTTCGGGTCCTGGGTAAGGAATAAAAACTAAAAGGATCACTGAGGTTGAATATCGGGAAAAGAATGCTAAGAGGCAGATCTTGCCAATGCCCACACAAGCCACATTGTAAAATGGGGTAGGAGTTACTCCATGTTCCACCTTGAGGAGCTGGCCCTATATTCTAATCCAGTTTTGGATCCTTTTTCCCCAGCATGGGTTTTTCCCAGATGACTCTCAGCTTGCTGTTTCCTGCCTGTCCTATTGCAATCTCTCTCGGACCCTTTGTGTTTTCTCTGGATATGTCTTCATTGACAGTGGAAAATTTGCCACCCTCAGATTGATTTCTCAGGATCAATTGCTTGGAAGTGAAAACCCACTCCATTGTTCTGGAAATCAACTTCATAAATCCACCCTCAGAAAAAGAGTAACGCTGGGTCGATGGGAGCACTTTTCCCGTCAGCTCAGCATAATGGAGACAGCATGCAGAACAGACTTTAGGAAGTCAAGAGAAAATCCAGGAGCTATTCTACGTAGCTTTTGCATCTCCAGTCAACTGTCACCATATTTGCCAGTAAGAGTTGACCAGAATTCCAACTTGTTTGCGGATTATCCAGCTTTAGTGCTTGTTCTTTCAGCTGCAGAGTGATCACTTTGTGCTGTCCCACTGGCAAATTCTGGTATGATAGCCAGAGTAAAGAGAGTTATCCCCATGTAGAGGAATCTCCCATGCAGCATAAAACTCGTCATGCTCCTGTTTAAGGTCCATCCCCGGGATGTTATTCATCGGGGATTGCGTGGGGACCAGGGTCCTTTTGGCCATGGCGGTTATAGCGCCACTTTTGTTCGGTGACTGATTGGAGGCTCTTGATATGAGACAAAGGATCAGAAGGTATGAGCAATAGAGGATTGAGCCAAGCCAGCCGGTGACCCAGACCAGCATCAGGGGGACCGAGTATTGCTCATATGCTGGGAGAAGGGGGAATGCAAGGGGTGCTAAGGAAATTAGCAGGAATAAGAGTAGCATTAAAAGTGTCAGGGCAGTTATGAACAAAGGAGGTTTATTTTCATTTACCATGGTTACAAGTTCCTTATTAGAAAAAGCTTTCAAAGGGTTACAGTTAACAGAGTGCGAAAGAGTTACAGTTGACAGTGTGCGATAGCTGTGATACAGTTTCAAAAAGCAGAAGTCTGTGTGTGGTGTCTATGCCTTTCTATGTTCCTTATGCTGTAATGCGGTTTCTTTTATATTTCTTAGGCTGCAGCAAGTCTTAAAGGCAAAGGTTATATGTGGGACTTAATGCCCAGGTTAAATGCTAAAGCTACTCTTATTACACTGCTGTTGCCCCTACCTTTAAAGGGGACTGCAGTCTAACCAACCTGTCCTCCCAGGCTCGGGGTTCTAACCTATGTGTTCCCTAACCTTATCCCTAGCCAACCTGTCCTCCCAGGCTCGGGGATCTAAACTGCTTTGGTCCTTGCCCAAGGACCCTGGGTACTAGATACTTCCCGTTACTGCTTCAAAGGTCTGTAGTTACCATGAACCAAAAGTCACCGAGGTCTCTGTGTGCTTGTAACTAGTTACTCACCAAGCTCAACGCCAACGTGTCAGATCTGTCACACCTAGGATCGTGGCCTGACCTTTCTGATCCGCTCCTTCATGCCTGTCCCGTCACCTGCCTGGATCGGGGGTGCTGACGCTTCTGCCCTGGCTACCGTGGTCCCCACTGGCTACCAACCCAAGGGCAAGCCCAGAGATTGGGGCGTCCTGGGACCACGAAGCGTTCCCCTCTCCCTTTTTTGGGGATGCGGGGCTATATTTATAGGGTTTTACTCCCTTTTGCCCCCACTTTTTGGTCTCACACCTTTTTGCAGACGAGCTGCCCTTTTTGCGGATGTTTATCACACCTTTTGCAGACGGGCCCCATGCGACCTAGTTTTCCGAGTTGCGGGCGGCCGATTTTTCGGTACAGAGATGCCGCGTTCCTGGTAAAGCGACAGCCGAGTTCTTGGCATAGATACAAGAGACTTGGTGCTGGGCAAAGAAAACAGAGACCTTTGATAATTGGTTCATGTTTGGGCCTATAGTCATCCTGAACCATCCCTACTATGCCTAAAGCTTTAGCAAATACCCTTAACAAACCCTAATAAATTTTCTACAAAAACTCATAACAATAATCCTCAGCTCTTACAAAATGCTTTTCATCATCTATCTCAAAGCACTTTACAAAGGAAGCTGGTTCCATTATCTTCACCAAGAGTAGCAGCCTCAGGGCTGGCCTACAAGGAAGGATCTTTCTTGTTTATTGAGCGTTTGGTCCAGGCTTTATGTCTTGAAACTGAAGAGGATAGCTGACGTTAAGCATGTCCTCCGTTCTACTCCTTCTGACTGGTGATCTCTTGGGCATAGATGATCATCAGCTGCAGAATAAATAATTGGAGAACAGCCTTTTAGTTAATCTGTCAGACAAGTGAATAAATTATCAAATTACTGAAATGACAGGAGGGGGAAAAATGCCTCTGCACAACATCATGCTAATGAGGAAAACCCCACAGGCTGTGTTCATCAATTCTGTAAGTTGATTGAATTTTCACTAGTGCTTTATGTAGAAGATTAAAAGCTTTGGTAGCTTATGCTTGTCAATTAGCATAGCCATAAAATTCGCTTTGGTGCCTTCATTGCACCATATTGATTATCAAGCATGAAGGGCCTGTGAATCACCTGCAACTTTTAGAAATCATTTTTTACAGCAGTGTAAAACTTCCATACATGAGGCCAGGATTAAGCCTTTTGCCTATCATGGTACTCAATACCATAGTATTATAGTACGCATGATCTTTAATGCTTCTGCCTTCACAGAATTCCTCTGGGGTCAGGCAGTGCTATAATATGTGGAGAACTTAGGTACAGAGAGATAGTAACCCAGATCCTCAAAGGTATTGAGGTTCCTAACTTCAGCTGATTTAAGATCTGGGCCTAAGAAGCTTGCCTAACATCACACACTAAGTATACAGTACAGCAGAGACTCAAACAGCTCTTCCCAGACTGGCATCCTAATTGCTAGACCCTCCTTTCCATCTCAGAAGTCGGAATGGAACTAGGTTGAAGACACCAAACATGCCAACCATTTCCAGCATGGCTTCTGCTAAATAGAATCAACCGTGAGTAACTTCGCTTAGCAGAAAAAAAAAAAAGTCTGTATACATCAACAGCCCACTCTGCCTGCTTTATTAAAGGTCAAATCCTGGAACATTCAGCCCCTCTTTGGCCCAAACATTTTTTCTGGTGGCAGTTTTGCATAAGAAAAGAGTGAGGAAGGGCAACAGGGGCAATCCACCCCCGTGCAAAGGGTCAGTGCTCATATAAGGCTTAAGTGCGACCAGGTCTTCTGCTGGTTGTCCACACAGGGCCCTTTTAACACCCACTTTTATTATTTTTAAATCTGATTCATCTTGCAGTGACCAATTCACCAGACATCCTGTGTTCCACGTTCTCCATTGCGCCACTCGTTCAATATAGTCAGTATCGGCCGAGCTGGGGGTGTTGAGTGTGTTCTATAATTCTTCAAGTGTCTGACGAAGTGGGATTTTATCCAAGGAAAGCTCACACAATGAATAAATGTGTTAGCCTTTAAAAGTGCCACCAGACTCCTTGTTTGTTTTGCTGGACTAGACTAACACGGCGACCCCTTTGGAACATGTATAAGCTTAGTTTCCTGACACTTCCCAGTCAAGGCAGCTTTGAGATGCTTATAACTTTGCCAAACTGTAACTGGTCCAGTTCCTATTTTCCATGCAAGATGTCCACTTCAGGCTTCCTCCCCCACCCCAAGTTTCAGTTGCAACTCAGGTGAGAAAGCACAGTGCTGTTAATCTACAGCCTGGAACATTGTAAATGCCCAACATGGGGGACATGTGATTCCAAGTAACGACATTTTCTTTCTTTTTTTTTTAAATCAGAAACTTTCATCCACAAAATTATTAAAGTGGTGGATGGATGGATGGATGGATGGATGGATGGATGGATGGATGGATAAGCAGATGAGTAGCTAGAGAGGCAGGTGGAAGAACAGGTATGTAGACAGACAGTTATAGGTGGACAGGGGAATAGGTTGAGAGTTACATGATGGACTGCTGAGCAATAGGTAGACAGCTGTAAAGGCATTTTGTCCTGACAACAGAACCTAGGGGAATTAACTTTTGTGGTTGTCTTTCCACTCCTAAGAAACCACAATCTCCTAGAACAAATAAAAATCAATTATTTGGTGCTTAGAACCTGGAAACACTGCCTGCGTGTTACATCTATAATTCTGGTTCTTTTGGGGCCTTAAATAGGATTGCATTCGATGCAGATGCCAATGCATCCCTTATCTATTTTCTGCAGTCTCCTTTCCATGGATATCTATTTAGCTCCTTGATAAGACACACCAACCCAAAGCAATGACTGAGAGAGTATGGCATAGAGACACCAACACATGGATTAATCTTGGTTCAGCTTCAATGTAACATAATATATCAGTAGCTTTGTGGGTATTTGTATGCGCTAAATGAATGATACCCACCTGGCAACAGGGAGCAATATCTGAAATGGTACAAAAATGGTACAAAATAGTATAAAAACTCCCTTCCTGCCACTAAATTTGTTGCATCTTATTTCTGTTTCTCCCCTGACAACCACCGTAAATTATCAACCTAGAAAGAAGCTAATACAATTGGAGCACTCCATCAAATGTGTGTGGCACTTAACTTTGCCCTGCAGTCTTAGGGCAAAATTCCCTCTGTAGCCCATTCACAAAGTGACCTTGTGGTTAGGGAAGGATGCTGGGAGAATCTGTAATTCTGACTCCTTGGTTTTGTCCTGAACTCTGCTGTTGATTTACCATGAACTTGAATGACGTTTCAGAGAGGCACCATACAAACATGTTGCAATGTTTAAATTAGTTCTTGGCTGCTGTAAAATATATCATCCTGAACTCTAGGACATGGAAAAGCAATAGATTAGATGCAAAAAAGAACAGGTTCAGGAGGAGATGAGGAGAGACTAAAGGAGCTATATATGTATTATGATAAAGGCTGGCCAGATGGATACCGGAGGGTATGCCAGGGCAGATATGTAAGCCTTAGTCTGTTAAAAGCCCTGTTCCCTGTAGGCAGAGTAGAGGTTACTGCAGGGCAATTGGGAGCACCTGGGCCCAATTAAGGGCTGCTCCAGGCCTATAAGAAGAGTCTGGCCCTGCTAGGGGTGTGGGAGTTTGGAGAGCAGAATGGAATGGGGGAGCTTCCAGGAGCTCTGGGGGCTTCCCTGAGATTAAGAGGAGGTAGACCTTTCTCCCTACAGAGAAAAACAGGGGAGACAGAACATAGCACTGTAGAAAGTGGGTTTAGTTAATGGGAATTTTTATTATTAGGGATATAAAGTTTTCGGGGTAGTAGTTAGTAAGAATAGGTTTATGCCTGAACCAACTTTCAAAGGCCTTAGCATAGCAACTCATGTGAACCAATGCCAAGAACTCAGACGTCACATAGCATGCACCTGCAACCTTGAATACTATGCATCCAAAAAGCTAAGAAACTATGTTGCAAAGAGCTCCTTGCATTTAGTGTATGTATGGGAACTGCTGAAGTTGTTGCAAAACGTGGGAACCTCTGGACCAAACAGGAGGGGCATGGGAGACTAAAACTCCATAAAATACCAGCCCCGGAGACAGTCAAATCAGATAGTAGGCTGGACTGAGTCAAGACGCCCCGAAGCTTTGGCTTCGATAGCCAGTGGGCTCTGTCCATAGCCAAAGGCACGGTAGAGTCAGTGGGCTCTATCCGTAGCCAGGGAAAGGTCGGGACCCGATCCTCAAAGGTGAAGGAACTGGCATGTAGGTCCGAGCTCATTAGGGAAAGGTCAGCATCTGCTCCTCAAGGGTGACGAAACTGACACATCGGTAAGAGTTCGGTGAGTATTAAAGAACTGCAACAGGCCTCGGTGAAGGCTGGTTCAAAGTAGCTACATGAAATAGTAACTGAAGTCTTAGCACCCCGAGTCCTGGTGTAAGGGCTAAAGTAGTTTAGCACCCTGGTCCCCGAGGGTACGGGGGGATAGGTATAAGGTTAGGGACCAAGCAGTTTAGCACCCCGGCCTGGGAGTACAGGTAGGTTAGACTGCAATCCTCTTTAAAGGTAGGGGCAATAGCAGTGTAATAAGGATAGCTTTAGCAATTAAATCTTTAATGCGCATTTATTTCTGATTTTTTGTCTTTAAGACCTGCTGCAGCATAACACCACAACAGTATAAATCTATGATCATTTAACAGTCAAAGTTGTGTACTAAATATTTCTTCAAAAAGCGCTTAAGGTTCATTGTACTCATGATGATTAACAATAAATATCTTTTAATAATTCTCCTAATTCTTTTAATATCCCCTCTGTCATTTTTAATCTCTCTTACCCTTCTCTTGTTAGTTCCCCTATGGGAACTGTATTCAGTTCCCTTAATGTTTGTCTGGGTTATCGGCTGGATCGGTTTAACCCTCTATTATTTGGTCCCCCTGACCACTGATGTACCTGTTAGTGCCTCCTCCCTTCCATCAGATCAAGGCCGGGCTATTATCCCGGTGGACAAAGAACCCACCATCCGCCCACAACCCTCGATGAATAACACCCCGAGGGTGGACGTTAAACAGTGTAGCGGTTTGGAAGCACCAGCCATGGGGAAAGATCAACACCCCAAAGGGCCCTGCTTTAATCTCAATGGACTAAGACTGGTAGCCTCCTCTAGGAGCTAAAGGGGACCCCACTGGACCCGGAACAAGGTCTCCCCTGTTTCCACTGGCGGGAAGGAAGTTGGACCAGGCTGGGTGTGGCACAGGACTCTATTGCCAGTGAGCCACTTGCAGCGAGGCAAACCACCCCCCTGTGAGGGTACCTTGCCACAGTATATAATCAAGAAAGGAGACGGTGCAATCTGGGGAAAATGTGGTCATGGTCTAGGTCTTCAAGGAAACAACATAAATAATGAGAATTATTCAAACTCTCACAAGGACAAGAAGCAATGGCCTGACACTGTAGGAACAATGGCTATGTCTACATTAGAAAAGTTAAGTCAACTTTTGTTAAGTCGACTTTAATAAGGTCAACTTTGTAGACTTAAAATCAACTTTATTACAGTTGACTTAACAAGTGGCAACACTTTAAGTCAACTTAGTCCACTTTGTTAAATCGACTTAACTGCCCTTAGGTCGACTTAACAAAGTGGACTTATGCGTCCACACTGGGCTTAGGTCGACCTAAAGAAGGGTTAGGTCGACCTAAGGAGGCTTAAGTCGACCTAATGAGTGGTAGTTATAAAGTCGACTTACACTTTCATTAAGTCGACTTAAGGAATTTCTTAAGTCGACTTAATGAAAGCTTAGTGTGGACGTGGCTTAATTTAAGTCGACTTAAGCCTCCTTAAGTCAACTTAAATTGCCAGTGTAGACATAGCCAATGGGATTGGAGCAGATATTAAGGAAAAGTTATTTACAAGAACTGATCAACAGAACAAGACTCTGGTGAGCTATTACAAAACTGGTTACATGAAATGAATGCTGTTTTCAGTTCTCTGTTCTTTCCTTGATCTCTTGTGCTTCTTTAAAATACCATTTGTAACCTAGACTGTAGGCTCCCTGAGGCAGGGGACTACCTTTTCTAAAATATGGGTTTGTACCGCACCTGGCACAAGGGGACCCCAATCCTGGTTAGAGGGTTCTAGGTGCTACTGTAAGGCAAACAATAAATAATAAAATGGCAACAATGTCTCCTAAAATTGGATAGAACTTCCTCCTCACTGGGTTCCTTATCCTGCTGTGAATTGTGTTATGGACCATTTGCTTTTTGCCTTCCACCCAAGATAGCTCCATTTCAGTTGACCTATTTATGTATGTGTACTTCTGTACCTTAGTATATCTCCCTAAGGCTACATCTAGACTATGAAATGTGTACCTGTACATTTTTCTCTCCCCACATCTAGAGGGATAGGTCCTTGACATGCCTCGGCAATGTCCTCACTGTTGGTATCTGTGCTACTGCAGCTACTCTGCTACTTATATATATGTAAGCTTCATGAAAGCTAGCATGAGTACGTGTACATGAGCAACCTCAGCTCATAGTTGTGAATATAACCAATATGTGCTCTTAAAGTATTTTTGTATCCTTCAGTATCAAAACAGTATAAAGGTAAATTATTATTAATTAAATCTCATGCTTCAGGGCATGTGTACTGGTCAGGAAGGAATTCCACCATCACCACCACTGTATACAACCTTGCACAACAGACAGGGTGCATTATATAATTGTTTAATTTCCCTTTGAAGCATCATAGTGTTCCCTTTTGGATGCAGGATCTCAGACTTTAATGATAAATAGTCTGATCTGATATTGATAATCCCATGGTGTTAAAAGATTGCAGATGGTGCTTAGCAATGTTTAAGTTTAGGATCAAATCCTTGATCTTTTTATGTTTTATTCAAATAATGCTGACTATATTCTTCTGAGCATTTTGAATAATGAAAATCACACAGACCTGCAGTGTGCTCCCGACTCTCTGTTGCAGTCTCATATCCATAACAGGAAAGAAATCAGGAAGTGTGTAGACTCTTGTGGGATTAGGAGATTCAGAAGTAGATAAAAAGGATTAAAAATCCCATAGTACACACATTAAATATCAAGCACAGTCAATATTTAGAAAGTATAAATGGCCAAGTGCTTAAACTGTATTTTCAGTAAAGAATTTTCGGCTGTTTAGCTTCTTAAAGACACAAAAGCTCATGAATATTCGTATAAAATCCAATGAGCAAGATACAGTAGGCCAAATCCCTAGGGAACAATTAAGAGTCTGACCCAGTATTGCTGTATTTGTGAAGTACTTTGGGTGTGTATGTGCATTTAAAAACCTTTCAAACTCTGAAACAAATATAGGAATTATTTCAACTCTTCCATAAGTCAAGGGACATACATGAAAAGAAATTTTAAATGTATAATTGGTGGCATTCACAAGTAGGGTTAATTAGTTGTTGAAAAGCCTCTTTCTTCAGCTAAAATTCACTCATTTGCAGAGGGTCATCATTAATTCTGTGCACTATTTAAGTTTCACTACTTAAATCACCAGTTGGTCTAGATAGCCCATAATGCACTGCTCCCCACAAGAAAGTGTATCATGGTGCATCATGGGAGATGGGAGTCCTGCCAGGGAGCCAGGCCCGTAGGAACATAAGGCACTTGAACTGCAACTCCCATGAATAGCCATGGGGGTGGCATTTCAGAACTGAAATAGTTCGAGTTTGATTTTTCACTGAAAATTCAAAATGTTTTGAAGGGGGAAAAAATGGCTCTTTTTTTTTTTTTTTTTAAATATATGCCACTGTTCTTAAAGGCCTGATTCTGCACCACTGGAATTAATCAGACTTTGCCATTAACTTCAAGAGGTGCAGGATCAAGCCTTATGGCCTCAAAACAGGTCTTTGGTAGTGAAATGGTTTCTCTGTATAGATGAATTTCACTTTCTACACATAATGCAGTTGTGGAAGTCACCAGCATTCAGAAACTGTTATTATTATCCAGATGTTGTATTTATATAATGTCTTTCATTTATATAGATCCCAAAAAAGTACACTTACATAGGGGTTCAGATCCTCAGCTGGTGTAAATCAGCATCTTACCATCAAGAATCTTGTCCCTAAAGAACCACACGACTGGGGCTATGAGATATCAGAAGTGCCTTTTATTATGCCACGGCCAATTTTGCTGATAACTATGAATTTAACTTAGCTGTGAACCAGGGCTGGATTAAGATATGTGAAGGCCCTAAGCTATGTCAAGATTCAGAGGACCCATACTATAAAAAGAAAGAGAAAAAAGTGTATTACACTGTAACAGAAAAGGTAATGAAAAAATAAATGATAAACAATTGTATTTGTATATACACGTAGGCAGAGATGCAACAAAAAACTAAATAAAGCATACATCTTGCAAAAAGCCTTATTTCCATTATCAGTTTCAATTATGATAAATCTTAGTTAACTCTGACACTGTTAGAGGCCCCTCATAATGGCTATGTCTACACTGGGTAATTTAAGTCGACTTTAACTAAGTCGACTTAACTAAGTCGACTTTAGGTCAACTTAGTTAAGTCGACTTAGTGTATCTCCACTTAAAAATAAAGTCGACTTAAAGGGGAACTTAAAAAGTCGACCTAGAGCGTCCACACTGGATGCCTAGGTCGACTTTGTGAGGCTTAGGGGGACCTAGGGCAGGTCCACGGGAGCAGGGGGGCACCCCTTGCCCAATTCCAGGGGCTCAGCCTTTGCCCCATTGTACCTAGGTACAATGGGGCAAAGGGGGACAGGGATCCTGGCAGCGCATAGGGCAGGGTGGGCAGGGCTCTGCCCTGCCCTGTGGGGGGGCATGCCAGGCTCCCTCTGTGCCCCCCCCAGCAGGGAGGGCATTGGTGTAGCCCTGGGGTAGCCCTAAGTCGACTTAGGGCACCCCCACGGCAACACTGGCTTAAATCGACTCTAGGGAGTCGATTTAAGCCTTAGGTCTAGTGGAAAGGAGGTTTAATAAAGTTGACTTAATTTTAATTAAGTCGACTTTATTTTCCTTAAGTCGACCTAAGCAAGCTGCTTAAGTCGACTTAAGGAAAGTGTAGTGTCGACGCAGGGTAAATTAAGTCGACTTAAGCAAGCCTAAGTCGACTTAATTTACCAGTAGACGCAGCCTATGTGAGGTCCTAAGCCATGGCTTACTGCTGTGAACCTAGGATAGGATCCAGGAAAGTACACAGATGCCTAAGCTTCAGAGTTAGGTGCCTGCGTCCCAATTTTGACCATTCTGAAATCCACAAAATCCCCGATGACCCTTGCAGATCCTTGCACTCACTTGACACCTAAGTTTTCAGGATAAATGTTCCCTAGGCACCTGTGTTTCTGCCTGAGCACGTGCATAGCTGCCTCCTGTGGGTGTGGAAAAAGAAGGAGGCTCAGTGGTGGGTCAGGTGTACAGTGAGCTGGGGGCAAGATCCAGGTAAAAGTTCTCCGCAGAAACCCCCAGCTTAGCAAGAGGAGGCAGGCACTCTCATATGCTGGTCGCGCAAAGCTGCTTAAGCAATTAGCAATTAAGTACATCTAATGATTAGCTCTCAATCCTGAAGAAGGAGGGCCTCTCGTATACTGGCCACAGGAAAGCGTTTAAGCAACAAGCAGACAAGTACACATCCACCTACCCGTAAACCAAGCTGAATCCTGTACCACAAATGGTAGTTATACTTGGGTTAAGCAAGTAGGCCACTAAAGCTATGTCTACACTGGCAATTTAAGTCAACTCCTTAAATTAAGCCACGTCCACACTAGGCTTCCATTAAGTCGACTTAAGAAAATCCTTAAGTAGACTTAATGAAAGCTTAAGTCGACTTAGTAACTACCACTCATTAGGTCAACTTAAGCCTCCTTAGGTCAACCTAACCGTTCCTTAGGTTGACCTAAGCCCAGTGTGGACGCATAAGTCCACGTTGTTAAGTCGACCTAAGGGCAGTTAGGTCGACTTAACAAAGTGGAGTAAGTCAACTTAAAGTGTTGCCATTTGTTAAGTCGACTTTAATACAGTTGACTTTAAGTCTACTTAAAGTCGACCTTATTAAGTCAACTTAACAAAGTCGACCTAACTTTTCCTAGTGTAGACATAACCTAAGTTAGGAGTGGGGAAAGGGTCACAAGCAGCTAGGCTTATGATAGCTGGGAAAATAGGAATGGCTCAGCTAAAATCCCAGTGCAACTCATGTCCACAAGCTTCCAGACTTCCGTGCAAAAGAGACTAATGAAGTAAGTAATATTAGAGGCAGACTTCATTATATTCACCACGAAGGCTAAAACCTGGCCAAATATGGCCAAGACCTAGGCAACACCTCCATCTACACATCTGCACACCTATCTTCGCGAGTAAGACCCACAGAAATCCATGAACCGGGGAAAACAGGCATTCCTCTACATAAATTGTGTGTGGGCTCTATCTAGGAAGTATACTCAAAATCCAAGCAGACGAAGAGATGTTGTTGTTTCTGGTGCTCACTTTATAATCTGGGTTAGAAAGGAATGTGGAAGGTTCAATTCCCTCCTCTCTGCTCACACTGTCATTCCCATGCTGTCTCTCTCCCTCGGGCCCAATGACTATTTAAATATTTATCCACAGTCATTGGGCTACTGAGAATGAATCTGTTAACCCACAATTGCTCCCTCCTCACCTTCAAGCTTCCTGGTTGGAGTGCTGGCTTTTGTAGATCACATTCTCAGATTCCTATCTCTCCCCATTCATGGCACAGGGGGTTTAGCCACCTAGCTCAGCTATGTAGATTGCTCTGTGTTCCTGGACTTTCTAGGCTCCCGAAACTCAGGTGCCATGATGCTTAGCACTGAATGTCTAAGCTCCTTTGTTGATCCCACCTCCAGTGGCCTATATGTACATTTTCACTGTGGCTGAAATTAATCTCTGCGTAGAGGGCCAATTTTTAGGATTTAAGCAGTGCACATGGATTCATTTGACCCTATTATTCTATGTTCCGTAGCTGGGGTTAGAGAGTAAATGCACAGTGAGGCAGATTTCTAACTTTGCACATGCCAGCCTACAGTGGTGTAACGAGGGAGTCCGGCACCTGCCGGCAACCCGGGCCAAGCCCACATTTGTGCTCCTCTGAGCACCCCACCCCATCCCATGGCTTGCAGTTCCCTCCCTGGCCTGGCACCCCCTGCATCCCGGCACCCCAAGGCTTGTCTCCCCGCAGCGTCCCCTCCCACACCCTTGCTACACCGCTGCCTGCCTAACTATGACATTTTCAGACAGTCAAGTGCTTGCTAACAATGCTCTTTGTTGTAGCATTCTAGATCTTTTAAAACAAAACAAAAATGGAGGAGAAAAAAAAGAAAAGATATAATCTATATTTTATTTTATATATGTTTTAAAGGTCCAGTCATTCAAATAATACAGCACTTAAACCATGGCTCCTTGCAGCCACACTGAATAGCATGAGTTTGTTCATATCATAATGTTAGGTTAAAATTTCCATGCAAGCACACTAGGTATCATGGTATAGATGGTGCCCAGATATATGTTAGACTTTAACATTTCATTCAATGGTTTCGTCACTGTAGAAAGATCTTGTAGGTTATCGACCAGGGTAATTCATCATCCCCAGTACATGTGTCTGTTCTGCTACATTAGTTGGTGGGTTCAATTCTGAAATTGCTTTCACTTTTTCAGAGCTAGGACTGATTCCCCTTTGTTTATTGTTTGTCCCAAAAACTCAATTTGGGGCAGGCAGAAAACACATTTTTCCTTGTTTAGCTTCAGTCCAGAGTGAGTGATTAGGCTTCAAATTTTGTTGGGGGTTTTCTTGTGTTCTTCCATCAAAGATTCTTCTACCAGAATATTGTCGTTATTCATATATCAGACTATCATCCAGATTGTGTTAATTAACAATTCTACTATCTCTCTTTTTAAAAAAAGGAATTTGTTAGAATATGCTCAAGGCACCCAGCATGGAGAATACTAACGCTCCTTTCACTTTGGAGGGGAAATCACCCAAAGTTGGAAGGATATATCTTTTTCTCACAACTACTTCATTAAGCATTTTAAAATTAGAAATGCAGTAAGAGGACAAAAAAAAGTGTCACTGTAGTTAAAGGACAAAGTAAAAGAAGCAGTTACAGGCAAAAACTCATCCTTCAAAAAGTAAAAGTGAAATCCTATTGAGAAAAATAGAAAGGAGAATAAACTCTTGACAAGTGAAGTGTAAAATATAATTAGGAAGGCCAAAAAAGATTACTGAGACTAGCTAGCCAAAGACTCAAAAAAGAACAGCAATTTTTTTTTTAAGTACATCAGAAGCAGACAACCAGTGGGGTCACACTGAATGACTGAGGTGCTAAGGAGCGCTCAAGGAAGACAAGTTTATTGTGGAGAAACTAAATGAATTCTTATTGATCTTCACAGCTGAAGATGTGAGGGAGACTCTCAAATCTGAGACATCCTTTTAGGTGACAAGTCTGAGGAACTGTCGTACATTGAGGTGGCATTAGAGACATTTTATAACAAACAGATTAATTAACTAGTAATAAGTCACCAAGACCACATGTTATACACCAAGCGTTCTGAAGGAACTCAAACGTTAAGTTGCAGAACTACTAATTGTGGTGTGCCAAACAAACATGGAGTCCTGTGGCACTTTTTGGCTATGTCTACACTTACTAAAGTTAGTTTGAATTAGTTAATTTAATTTAATTTAATTCGAACTAGCAAAATTTAGTTCGAACTAAGCAAGTGCCATTCATGGCACCTGCTTAGTTTGAATTAGCGAATTGCATTGAGTTCAATGGGGGTTAGTTCTAAGCAATTAAGCAATTAGTTCGAACTAACATGGCCACATTGGTTAATTCGAACTAACTAGTTCGAAGTAACCCTTAGTTCAAATAGCATATTCAAATGTATTAGTTCGAATTAAGGAAGCCCTTAATTCAAACTAATGAAAGCCTAGTATGGCCAAGGCTTAAGTTAGTTCGAATTAAGCTTCCTTAATTCGAACTAACTTGCCAGTGTAGACATAGCCTTAAAGACTAACAGATTTATTAATTGCATGAGCTTTCGTGGGAGAAGGTCCCACTTTGTCAGACTCTTTAAATCACCTTCTGTACCAGGATCGCTAGAGGAGAGCTAATGGAATATCAACTTTTTAAAAAGAGGGAAACCCGGCATTAACAGGCTGGTAACTTCAGTACTAGGCACATTGGTTGAAATTATAATAAAGAACAGAATTATCACACAACATAGATGAACACAATTTGCTGAGGAAGTGTGGACATAGGTTTTGTAAAGAAAAATCATTCCTCACCAATCTACTAGCATTCATTGAGGGGGTCAACAAGCGTGTGGACAAGGGTGATCCAGTGGATATAGTATACTTAGATTTTCAGAAAGCCTTTGACAAGGTCCCTTACCAAAAGTCTTAAGCAAAGTAAGTTGTCATGGGAGAAAAGGAAAGGTCATCACCTGAATCAGGAATGGTTAAAAGATAGGAAAAAGGGGTAGGAATACATGCTCAGTTTTCATAATGAAGAAAAGTAAATTGTGATTTCCCACAAGGGTCTGTACTGGAACCAGTACTGTTCAACATATTCATAAATGATGTGGGAAAAGGGGTAAATAATGAGATGGCAAAAAAATCAAATACAGAGCCACATAAGACTGCTAAGTACAAAGCAAACTACAAAGAGTTTCAAAGAGATCTCACAAGACTGGGTGATTGGGCCACAAAATGGCAAATAAAATTCAATGCTGATAAATGTAAAGTAATGCGCATTGAAAAACACAAACCCAACTATACATATAAAATGATGGGGCCTAAATTAGCTCTTCCCATTCAAGAAAGAAGTGTTGGAGTCATTGTGGATAGCTGTCTGAAGACATCCACTCAACATGCAGCAGCAGTCAAAAAAGCTAACAGAAGGTTGGGAATTATTAAGAAAGGGTTAGGTAATAAAACCGAAAATATTGTATTGCCTCTTCATAAATTCATGGTATGCCACATCTTGAATAGTGCATGCAGATCTAGTCCCCCTATCTCAAAAAAGATATTTTGAAATTGGAAAAGGTACAGAAAAGGGCAACTAAAATAATTAGGGGTATGGAAAAGCTTCTGTGTGAGGAGATATTAATAAGACTGGGCCTTTTCAACTAGGACAAGAGACTACTTATGGGAGATATGACAGAAGTCTATAAAATGATGACTGATGTGAAGAAAGTAAATAAGGAAGTGTTATTTACTTCTCAAAACACAAAAACTATGGGTCATCAGATGAAATTAACAGGCAGCAGGTTTAAAATGAGCAAAAGGATGTATTTCTCCACACAGTGCACAGTCAACCTGTGGAACTTCTTGTGAGAGGATGTTGTGAAGGTCAAGACTATAAAGGGATTCAAAAAAGAACTAGATACAGTCATGAAGAAAAGGTCCGTGAATGGCTATTAGCTAGGACAGGGAAAGACTGCTGTTTGCCAATGGCTGGGAATGGGTGATGGGATGGATCACTTGATTCGAACTCGTGAAATTGATCCTACACTCACAGTGGTGCCACCAGCAATGGAGACATGGCCTCAGTGTCTGGACTCTTATCTCCCAACTAAGTCCTAAAGCAATTCACAAACCCAGAAAGATAGGTGCTCATCAGCTTAAGCCACATGTCGGGCCTAGTCTTCCTACCTTTGAAATACAAAAAATACTGCCCCACTCCACAAGGCAGGCCTTCTGCAACCTTAACCACAAGGCAACTCTGCAACTCCAACCCCCCTTCAACAGTCACTTATAGTATCTAGAGAATCATAGGATACAATGGGTCTTGAGAGATCATCTAGTCCAGTCCCCTGCACTTAGGGCAGCACCAAGCATTATCTAGACCATTATCTAGGAATAATACATATAAATAAGACTGATAACATCCCACCAGAACTCCTTGCTTTCATGTGACTCAAACCTTCTCTCACACATATGCATGGTGCTCTTGCGTGTTGATGGGCAAGCAGCTGCTATATTTTCAAAAGTTTTGATCTGTTATCACTTAAACTGTGGAACTGGGAACACTGCAGCATCTTTAGCTGGACACGGGAACTTTTAGCATTTGATATCACAGTGTATTGTGATGATAATGAAAATATTTAGATCCATGTAAAAATGCAAATTAAATTATTTGTCTGGCAACTGGCAAATCCATAACAAAACTGGACAGGTCGGTCAAGTACCAACCAGACGGTAACTCTATTGAGTCCCAATCTGTTAGGTGGCATTTGAGCAAGTCTATCAGGTCGAATCCCATTCTAAATCTGGCTGTAGGAAGAGGTGGCAGAAGCAAACTCCTAGGCCATTGGTTAATCACCTGGGATCCAGGAGACCAGGTGCATCCCCACTCCTCTGCCACTAGTGAGGGATAAAGAATTTGAAGAAGGGTCTCCTGTATCATAAGACCATGCTGTGACCATTGAACAATAGGATGTAGGGTGCCCTCCATCTCCCCTACTGAAGTTGTTCCAGTTTGGATAAATAATTAAGGAGTTATTGAAGCAGGCCCCAGGTCTCCCATTTCTTGGGTGAGTGTCCTAACCACTAGGATACAGAGTTATTCTCACCAGTGCCAGATTTAGGCACAAGCCAAGGCTTATGGCCTCACATTATGAGGGGCCTCTAAATATGTCGGAGATAACTAAGAAGATTTATCATAAGGTATTTGATCATGCAAATAAGGCTTTTTTGCAAGATCTATGCTTTATTTAGTTGTTTTTTGTTGCACCTCTGCCTATGTATATATGCAAATATAATGATTTATCATTTATTTTTTCATGACCCTTTCCGTTATAATGTAATGCACTTTTTTTCTCTTTATTTTTTATGGTATGGGGCCTTTGAATCTTGACATAGCTTAGGGCCTCGTCCTATCTTAATCTCTGATTCTCACGCTCTCTGATCCAATGTCTCCTTCAGTTCAATGGACAGAAGCCTGTGACATTTTCTGGACCTGGAAAACCTGGTCTCTAATCTCAACTCCCTAAATGTACGTATCACATATTTGCATCCAAATCATGCTGTTGACTGCAGCACATGGATTTACTAAAAGAGTCTGAACTCATCCCAACCCCAACATTTGGTGGAATTTGGATTCATATCTTAATGTTGTCCCTCAGCTCTATCTCTCTACACTTTTTTGGCTTGTATGTATGTACTATGCACAATATAAACACTTGGATTGTTTATAAACCATCCATAGGCTTGCCAGAGTGCATTTAAAAAAAAAATTGATGGCTAACATCAATGTTTATTTTGAAGCATTTTTTCCTATTTTCGCTTCTATAAATTTTCACAGTTGCAGCAAATTATGGGAGGGTGTCAGACAATCATTTAATGACAATAGACATTGAGTTTTGAAAAGTTAAAGCTTTGTAAACTGTTAGAACACAAACTGTCAACATCACATGTCAAAATCTATAAAGTAAATATCCTTAAATCAGACCTGTTCCCACTCTTCTTTTACTAGACTATTTGTAACTAGCCTAATTCAAAAGTCTATATTGCTGGATTTTGACTGTAATAAATTCTCAGGCAGCTTTTTTATTTTATTTTATTTTGCCTTTATGTAAAATTTTGATTATCATCATTGGAAATATTTTTGCTGATTTCCATCCATATGATGAAATTGACATTCAATCTAATCCTAACTATACATGATGTACCCATTAATCATGATGTATAAACTATACTTTTTATTTAGATTGCAAGATCTTTGGGGCAAGGACCATTTTTTGTTCTCTTTGTATACAACCTTGCACACTGGGGACATAGTCTGTGAATAGGGCTCTAAGGCATTACTACAATACAGATAATAAGTAATAATGTAATCTATACTGCAAAACCCACTGTAAAATCAGGGGCTCCAGAGTGAGAAAAGATATACACTTGTGAGGTTCAATTGGCCCTGGCAAATCACAAGTACAAAGCTGCTACATATATATTTCCCAGCAGTCCTAGACACAGGGCAAGAATGACTCTCAAGCAAAGCATTTCATTCTCTGCATAGCACAGACCCTTATTTAGTTAGAAAGTTATGTTCCTTTGGTTTCAAATGGAATTTTAAGGTGGGGGTGAATATTACACTTCAGAGAAAACAAGCATATTAAAAGATGGAAATGGGAAGCCAATGATCCTAAACAACCTTAACTTAACACTGTCTTGCTGCGTGCAATACAAAAAGAATTATGGATAAAGTGTTTGTAATCTTAGATGAAAGGGATTTTGAAAGATTTTCCCATCCACAATCATGTCACTACAGGGCAGAGTTAAGGTTCGTTTGGTTTCTTCATTGTGCATTGCCATGTCTTATATTTGGTAAATTACTAAAAGTTTCTACATGTACATGGAACTAGGAATCCTGAAGAATGCTACTGTGAGATACTGCTAGTTAATTAGAAGATAAGATAGCATCAACCATAAGCCATTTTAACTTTATAGGGCAGATTCACCAGTATCCTCAGGAAGTTCAAAGTAGGCTCAGCACACTGGCTAGTTTTATAGCTACTTTGCATCACTAGGACCATGCAAGTGGAAGTGCATCTGGCCCTGAATTTGCAACTGGCTTCTTGGTTATTTTAGCAGCTTGCATTAATAAGATCAGCACTATACAAGAGCACAATGCACTCTTGTGCCTCAGTTTCCCCTGCACTGATGTCTCAATGAGCAGCACAATTGTGGCAGTCATGTTATAAGGAGCCACTGGCAAGTAATCTGCTAAGAACCCTCATTAGTCCCCTTCACAGCACTGATTTGCTACAACCAATACAAATGCTGTGGGCAAACTAGCTGTGGTTGAAAGGTGATGACAGGCAGAGTTATCCTAGCTGAGGACCTTCACTATGTGCTTCAAAGCGTCTGACGAAGTGGGATTTTCTCCCATGAAAGCTCATGCGATTAATAAATCTGTTAGTCTTTAAAAGTGCCACAGGACTCTTGTCTTTCTACAATAGTTTCTACAATAGACTAACACGGCTACCCCTTTGGAATTAGTAAATGTAGACATAGTTTGAGAGTCTATAAGAACTAATTCTTATGTAAAACTGAAATTACTGGATATTTGCCATAATGAACTGACCCTACATCCATTTAATTGTTCAGTAGGTTTTCAGTGGATTAAAACAGTCAGCAATCACTACAGTGAAGTTTATAGACTTTCCTTTCTAACTTCTTGCTTTCAGTCATTCAGAACTTTCTGAATCTTCAGCTCTTTTTCATGGCCTGGCATCTGTTCCAAGCTGATTTTTTTTTTAAACACTTGAGCAAAACCTACCCCTGGCACAAAGACAGTGGGTGGAGAAAAGCAATACAAGTTACTCTGTTTGGCCAGTCCTCCAGCTTGTACAGGTGGAAGTTGAAAGATGAGATTTTGGTACCAAAACAGCCATGGTGAAGAAGAAATGCACTTGATATTCCAAAGGAAATTGGCTTTGACTTAACTACATTTTGAGGCACTGCTAATGTCACACTGCACATGCTTAATATGCTTCTATACTAGTTTATTTCCAAAGAATGACAGCTTGGATTTTATTAAGTGCCTAACTTCCTTAGGCTCCTTTGGAAATCCCAGCCAAAAGTGAACTCTAAACAGAGAGCACTGAAGTGGTGGCTAAGCGTTGTAATAGCCCTTACTGGGTGTGTAGCTCAGAAAAAGTGCATTCTGTGGGTGTGCATAACTACTTAGCTACAGCTGAAAGAGAAAAGTCTACTGAATGCAGACTTTTGGAAGGTGGAAAGGGATATGGGACAGAAGCTTCATGCTTTGTAGAACAGTGCTTACCTAATGTGACCTCAAATCCTCCTGCTATTTCTGCTTCCCTTTCCCTTCCTTCAGTCAACTAACTTGCAGCCAAAAGTCTAAATAGCATATTTCCTCTTCTAGGGAAAACACAAGTGCTCACAACATAGACAAAAGCTACCCTTAATTTTCATAGTTAGCTAGTGCTCCCTAAAGAGGGTAGTGTTTCCTAGATCTTTAGCATCTAAAAAGAGTCTTATGATACAGCATAGGTCATAGATCCTAACCCTTCCTTGGGGCTTTCCCCAGAACTCTCCCTCACTACCGTAAGGCTTCCCTTTATAACTCCCAGCAGGCCTCATTCTGAGTGACCTACTCCCATCACGTGACCTCTGGACTCATTCCCTTCACCTGGGGCAGTGGGTTAAGCCTAGCATAGGTGCAACTCTGCCTCAGTCCCCTGAGAGTATAGTGCAGTGGTTCTCCACCCAGGGGCTGCTGTAACTCCATCAACACACAGCTGCAGTCCCTGTGACATCCTCAGGGCCATATAGCTAGTATATATATTGTGTGGATGTGGCCCACATCCCATAGAGAGATTTGCATAATGCAGCCCTCAATGGAAAATAGGTTAAAAAAAAACACTACAAGAGCCTCAGTACCTTGAGGAGACAGATTCCTAAACTGTAACCTCTGGGTTCACTCCCATCCTCAATGATCTCTCAAAGATCATCTCTGATAGCTCTTCAGCCTATGCCTTAAGTATTCTGGGATGTATTTCATCAGTCGCTCTCTGCCTCATATTCAAAGACATGGCCTGGAAAGCATTTTTTAATTTGGGGCTGCATTTTGCTATTAGTGCGAGAAGGTTTTTTCCCTGCCTGCCTGCTCAACTTTCAGGTTTGACCCTTTCTTTTGCTTATATGTTAGATACCCAGAGGTGCTTCCAGCTTATTTAAATGGCTTTCCTTTCCACTCAGGATGTCAAGTTGTTTTGTGGGCTGTGAGAAGTGCACGTACAGTTGACTCGCAGGTAGAGATGGCAACTCGTGAACTAAAACACAAGAACGGTCAAGCCATTCCAGACAAGCTGCCACATGACAGCCAGTGGGGGAAAAAACACTATAGATGTGAATATCAACTTGAGCATTAGAACTAAGCCACACAACTGGCGGTGAGCTGCTTATATACAGCTTTGTGTTGCCTAACATTTAGCTGGCCTGCCAACTTGGGGAATGCATGGCCCTGAATTAGGTGCCCTGGCTTCTTATACTGCACAAGAGGAGAACTTGGCACTTGATGGTATTCACAAAACCCAGTACACTGAGAGGGGAGCTGCCTAAACTAGACAATAGGAAATGCTGAGGAGAAGACTGTCTCAAAAGCCCCACCCATCAAATTCTGGTGGCTACATCTGGGTCAGAAGAAAGCAGCTCTTAGGATTCATAGCTATGAACCTTCCCTGGAGGTAAGTCTCTAAGCCAAGTCAGTCCCTTCTTGCAAACAACTGAGATGAAGGATTCCCCCCTGACTACCACTACTTTTATACTTGAATGGTTAGGACACTCACCCCAGATGCAGAAAACCTATGTTCAAATCCCCACCTGGCCTAATTCAAGAACTTGCAGCTGAGTCTCATGCTTCCCAGGTGAATGCTCTAATCACTGGCTATAAATTATTCTGGCCTGGGTCTTTCTCTCTCCTGTTGAAGCAGGGAACAAAAGCTAGCTCTCTCAGGTGACTGCCCCAATTGTTGGGTATAGAGTCATTGGGCATTCTCTTCTTGAGCCAATGACAGTTCATTTCATATGAAAGAAAACTGCTTCTACAGGAGAGACTCAGAGAATCATTGAATTAATTTAGAGGAAAAGATATAGGCCCCAAGAGTTCAAGGTATTAATGTGGCCCTGAAATAGAATCATACAATCATAGGGTTGGAAGGGACCTCACGAGGTCATCTAGTCCAACCCTCTGCTAAAAAGCAGGACCACTCCCACTAAATCACCCCAGCCAGGGTTTTGTCTAACCGAGCCTTAAAAATCTCCAAAGAGGGAGATTCTACCACCTCCCTAGATAGCCCATTCCAATGCTTCACCACCCTCCTAGTGAGAAAGTTTTTCCTAATATCCAACCTTGACTTCCCCAGCGGTAATTTGAAACCATTGCTCCTTGTTCTGTCCTCTGTTACCCTCGAGAACAGCCTAGCTCCCTCCTCTTTGGAGCAACCCTTCAAGTAGTTGAAGGTTGCTATCAAATCTCCCCTCAATCTTCTCTTCTGTAGACTAAATAAGCCTAGTTCCTTCAGTCTCTCCTCATAAGTCATGTTCCCTAGCCCCCTAATCATTTTTGTTACCCTCCGCTGGACTCTTTCTAATTTGTCCACATCCTTTCTGTATTGGGGAGCCCAAAAGTGGACACAGTATTCCACATTAATGGTTCCACATTAAGCCATGTTTCACAAGGTTTGAAGGTTAACACACAGAGACCTCGGTCTGCTTAGCGGAGTGGCAAACACACCATGAAGCATCCTTCTAACTTTTTATTAAAGATATAAAAAAGGAAAACTAGAGAAGGCATTTGACATGTAAAATATTCCTTTTGCTGGAAAGAGCTTTTAGAAGAGGAAAAATCCCACCACCTTGTTTTGATGGTCTTCTAGACAGTTTCAAAGCTGGTAACAGTCTTTTGGGGAGAAAAGAGAAGTTAGTCAAGATGGGTTGGGGCTGTGTTGCTTCTGCTGTTAAAGTCTGATCTCCTTTCCTAGAAGAAGAAAAAACCAAGACAAACACACACAAAAGGGGAAATAAAAAGGTATCAAGGATAGAAAAATGCAGCTTCTGCCTCTGGTGTTGATTCTTACTCACAACCTCATTGCTGGAGAGCTACAGACACAGCTCACAGTCTGATCGGCCATCCTGAAAACAGGCCAACTTCTACCATCCTGGGGCTATTTACGGCACTGCTTTTAATCACCTTTCTGGCCAGAGGTTTATTATTCTCTTGGCTAACTAAGCCAGCCTTTTATTAGCCTGAAGGGATTAGAAGAGGGCTAGAAAAGAAAGGAACTAAGATGAGGTAGGAAAAGGACACATGGAGAAGAGGGAGAGAGACAGTCTCACCTCCCAGCTGGTGTTTGGGATTCAGCAGGAACTGGTGGGGGTGATCACTGGCCCATTTTGATCAGGACAAAGAAGACCCAGGATCCCAGGAGGTGGTGGGGGTGGCACCTCAGGTACATGTATTTTCTCCCCAAAATCACTTGCTTAAGGACCCCAAAAGGGATTGGTGGGTGGAACAGCTCATCTTCTCGTTATTTTTGCACACTGATGAGGCCTAATATCCAACACACCAATTCTGGTTGATTAATTTGGGGCCCTCAGTTCCTCTTCATGACCAGTTATGATCTTAAATGCTGTCCTTGAATTACTACAAGAAGCCTTTTTTACTAATTCAACTTGTTTCCCTTTCTCCCATCAACATTTGCAGTTAGAGGTTATTGTGAATCCTCATGAGCTTTCAATCATTTTTTCCAATTGCACTCACAATCAGGGCAATTTATAGGCCCAGTTACCACAAGAGAGCCCCATCTGAGAAAAGTCTGTAGCTCAGAAGACGTGCCTACAGGGTGGAAGTGTGGGGTTTGAGATTCTGCTCTGAATCAGACAGTGTGAGACCTTGAACCGAGTTCTCCCCCATGCTGAGTGAATGCTCTAGCCACTGAGCTGTAGAAAGGTTAAAACATTTCCCCTTGCTCTCTTTTGTGGTACTAAGTCCCAGAGGTGACTCTAAGAATGCCCATTGGATCAGGTGGGGGAATGGGTTGGATCATCCTGCTGAGGGTTAGTCAGCAAGCTGCATGGTAGCATGGGGATTTAGGTGGCTTTGTGCGTGCTCACCGGTAGAAATATCAGTGATTAGGGGACCTCACCAGAGGAAACCAAGGTGCCTACAGGATTAGGAGACAGCTGAGAAGGGGTTTTGAGAGTCTAAATTTTGGACTTAGGGGCTTATATCCCTTTGTGGATCTGACTCTGGCTGTAGTGCCATTATTTTAGTACATCATCATGTTCCAAGGCATACAGCGGGGGACTCAGAGGCAATCAGAAGGCTCAGGGGCTGTCTACACTTGTTCATTTAAGTCAACTTAACAAAGTCCCCACTCAAAAATTAAGTCGACTTAGAGGGGACCCTGCCAAATCAATTTAGAGCATCCACACTGGATGCCTAAGTCAACTTGTAGGGGCTAGGTGGACCTGGGACAGGTCCACAGTGGCAGGGGGGCATCCCTTGCCAAGTGCCAGGGGGCTCAGCCTTTGCCCCATTGTACCTGGGTACAATGGGGGCTGAGCTGGACAGGGACACTGGCAGGGCATAGGAGCAGGGTGGGCAGGGCTCTGTCCTGCCCTGTGGGGGGGAGGGGCACACCAGGCTCTGCCTGTGCCAGCCACCGTGGCAGGGAGGGCAGTGGGGGAGCCCTGAAGCCCTTTAAGTCAACTTAAAGTCAACTTAAGGCTAATCTGCGTCCACACTGGCTAAGTCGACTTAATAAAGTCAACTTAGCCAGCAAAGTCAACTTAAAACGAGGTTTAATAAAGTCGACTTTAATTTTCCTTAAGTCAACTTCAGCTGCTGCGTGTGGACGCAATGCCTCCTTCACAGGCTGGTGTGAATTAAGAGGTCCACACCAGGTGATGATCTGGCCTTTTGTGTTTGTGAGGCTCTTGGAGATCTAAAGGTGGAAGGCTAACTGACTATATTTTCTCACCTTTAAATCTCCCTTGGAAGCTATCACTGAATGGATTATTCAATAAATCAGTCGACATTTCTCCATATGAAGATTTTCAGTGTGGAAAGTTTGTTACATCAGTATTCATATGAATCCTTTGAAATCTAATTCCAAGCAAAACCCATGGAAATTTTCTATAAGACAAGAGACATAACTAGGTTTTGGTTTATTTCCGTGACGATTTTGCTGCCTCTATTCGACCATAATTATAGGTCATCAAAAAGCCTCTGATCTGTGGATTTCCTTGGTTAAATCTTTTCTATTTGCATCTTTTGGCAAAGGAACGCAGGCTTGGGTAACAAAACTGTGAACTTTCTCTAATTGATGTCATCCACAATTGATTGCAATCAAAGAAAGGAGCGGCCTCATTTTCGGAAGAGATTGGAGTGATGCGGAAGAGCAGAGGATTACTTGCTGTACAGGCTGTATTGTTGGATGTTCAGCAAAGAAGCAGGGAAGAGGGAAACAAACATGAAATACAGGAAGAGTTTTGGAGGGCACACTAAAGGACAAATTTTGTTCTGGGATGCATGTACATCATTTGTTCCAGCTGCAGATTCTCATAGGCCATTCTGACAGATCGGCATTTCCTTTTCTTTTTTTTTTTTTTTCTGCCATTGTTAGGATACTGCAAAGCAGTCTGCATAGGATCAGGGTCTAAGTCTCTGCAATATTTCATGACTAAAATCATCATAAAATATCACTAGTCAAAACTGATTTGGACCAATGTCAATGGGGAGGGCGTGAGCCATCTGAACTCGATTGATGGGATGTGGAGGAACACGCCAATATTGGCAAAGAAAGGGATGAGCAACCCAATTCCATCTCTAGTACCTATGATTCACAGGGTAGAGAACATACTGCAACTCAGTCAGAGGGGCCAATGAATGGGCAGCTTTAATTTGATGATGCCCGCAGCAAGAAATCTTTTGGAAGACATAAGGTTCCCTGCAGGATGAATCATTTACCTACAGAACTAAGTCTGAGCCAGACAAATGGACTCTGTCATAGAATCATAGGGTTGGAAGGGACCTCACGAGGTCATCTAGTCCAACCCCTGGCTAAAAAGCAGGAGCACTCCCACTAAATCACCCCAGCCAGGTTTTTGTCTAACCGGGCCTTAAATATCTCCAAAGATGGAGATTCTACCACCTCCCTAGGTAGCCCATTACAATGCTTCAACACCCTCCTAGTGAGAAAGTTTTTCCTAATATCCAACCTCGACCTCCCCAGCTGTAATTTGAAACCATTGCTCCTTGTTCTGTCCTCTGTTACCCTCGAGAACAGCCTAGCTCCCTCCTCTTTGGAGCAACCCTTCAAGTAGTTGAAGGTTGCTATCAAATCTCCCCTCAGTCTTCTCTTCTGTAGACTAAATAAGCCTAGTTCCTTCAGTCTCTCCTCATAAGTCATGTGCCCCAGCCTCCTAATCATTTTCGTTGCCCTCTGCTGGACTCTTTCTAATTTGTCCACATCCTTTCTGTAGTGGGGAGCCCAAAACTCTCCTGAGGTGGTTCCCCTGAGAATCTTTTCCCACTTTAGTAAGTGACTACCCAACTCCAGGTATACCACTGTATTTTATTAGCTCCCTTCAGCAGTGCTGTTACATACTCTTTACAGTCAGTTGCCCGCTTCTCCCCCACTTGCTTCTAGTCAAGAGCACAACATTATTAGTAGTAACAGCAGCCAGTCGTACATAATCCTGCCTTTTTTCAGACTCCCTACTCTCCTTTCTAGTGCCGCCAGCCCTCTGTTTATATAGTCCCAGCTGCTGGGGGAGAAGAATGTGTCTTCCACCCAATTAAACGCTCAGTTATCTTTGCTCCGTCAATTAGCATCCTTTAGCAGCATTCATTATCTTCAGACCGTGCCTTCTGGATCAGCCATACAAACCCAGCTAGCCTCCAAAGAGGGAACAGAAACATTCTTAGAATTTTAAAAGGAACCCCCACCATCCAGTGAGTTTCAATGGGATTTGGGCCAAACTCCTGTGGGTTCCTTTAAAACTCCACTCTTCTATATGTCCTGACTGGACACTCTCTATGTGTGGCAGTGTCAGACTGTGCTCTATCTGACACTGCTATTTATCTTGATAGTGATATTATGATGATCCTCATGCTAAAGTCTCCCTAATTTGGCTAAGCAACTTTCTACTCTTGATGAGTTGATGGGCATTCCTGTGTGGCTAGAAAGGAGAGGCCTGGTGTTCTGTTTTCCTATTAGGCATTCTTAGTAGATCATAAAGATGGATGTCTACATCCCAGTTCTCTCCCCATGTGTGCTCATTGCCCTGAATGGGGGTTGGGTCTACCGGTGTATGAGACTTTAGAATTAAAAAGCTAAAAGCCACCACTGCTTTCTGGTGATGGATGGGCAAAGAGTCTACCCTGCTTACATATATCCTCTCGGAGCCCAAAATTCTCCCTCCCCAGCTACAGACTTTTAGTGGCTCTAAAGCACTTGCTTCCAATTGGCTTTTATTAGTCTATCTCAGAGAGCTTTATGAAGGAAGTCATCACCCCTCCCCCATTTTACAGATGGGAAAACTGAGGCAGAAAGGTGCCATACCTTGCCCCATCACCCAGAGCTAAGGCTAGAAACCGAAGTTTTCTACACCACAGCTAATGTGCTAGCCCCCAGGCTACTCCACCTTCCTAAATATTACTCTAACCCTCTCTGGACCTCCCCAGTTCTTGGATGGCTGCATTGCGGTATGGGGAACATTCTCTATCTCTTGAAGTCTTCATAGCAGGACTGGATGCCTTTCTGGAAGATATTTTAGTGAAACACAAGTTATTGGGCTCAACGCAGAGGTAGCTGGTGAAGTTTACTTCCTGATGTTATAGAGGAAGTCAGACTATATCTAATGTGCCTTTCAAATCTGTGAGTCTATTACCACTCCACCCCACGCCGCACATCTCATCTCACCTGCACTGGAGTAGCTCTAAAAGCCTATTGCCAACGCTTCCTTTTTCCTGACTGAGAATCTAATATACATCTCAATGGGGAAAAAAAACAGCAGGAGACTCCAAAAAGTGCTGATAAAAGCGGAACACAGCAGCTGGCCTTGACAAAAGATGAGAAGGCCCAGGGCTCTGTCTCAGTGGGGCTGCTTGTTTGTGGAGACTGGCTAAACTCACTGGCAGGTTTGCTGCTCCAGCGGCAAGTCAGCCCCAAAGAAGTGGCAATAAAAATATTCTAAGGTCTCAGCAATTAAATATGGGCAACAGTGAAAGAGATTTCTGCTGAGTTACTCAGAGCATCCAATTCTGTGAGTCTGGTTGTGTATTGGCTAAACTGGCTGCCACAGATTCTATATTTAGGAGTGACAGGTCTCAGCCTTCTGCACAGAATAATGGGTGGGATGAATATATTCACCTGCTTCTTCCTCACTCTCCAAGGAGCCACTCTGTCAAAGCCCTACCATTAATGCTGGGATAAGGCACAGGTTCTTAACAATGACATGATTGACCATCAGGGCCAGGTTCGGAGGCTGTGCCACACATCAGCCAGCCCTGCCCTTGGGGACAGACCAGATGGACTGGGGCTGGGGTGGGAGCACAGCAGAATGTGACCTCTGGCACCTCCAGCACTGGCCCACTCATAGGCCACTGCGGTGGAGGGTTGAGGCCTCAGGCTGTCGGGAAAGGGCCCACAGTGGTGGGCCAGTCAGGGGCCCTGAGGCCCTTTAATCCAGCCCTGATGATCATTGTAACACCTGTACTAGGGATGTGGTGGGTTCCCCATTACCCAGAGTCTTTAAATTGAGAGCAGATAAAAGGTACACTGTAGCTCAATGAGAAATTATGGGAATCCCTTGGTGAAAGTCTCTGGTCTGTGGTAACTGAAAGGCAGACTAGAAAGTTGACTTGTGGTCTTAAAATGGACAAATAAAAGCCTCATCCATACCAATGTGCAAATCATCTAGTATTGCCAACACTCTAGGACAGCCCTGGAGTCCCCAGGAAATAAAGATTAATCTTTAATTAACGTTTGTCACGTGACGAAACCCAGGAACACCTCCAGGCAAAACTGGCAGCTCTAAAATCCCCTCATGTCCTCCTTGCACCTTACTTCTACCTCCCCTCGCCTCGCTGCATGGAGCCATGCTATGGACTCTGCTCTCAAGTCACTGCTCATGCCGAATGCTCTAAATTGACTTGCTCTTTTCCCATGGGTGCTTCACAATGGGGTGAAGTTGGAAGTAGGATTGGCCTACAGGGAAGACACTGGACTGGGCCTGGGTGTATCCAAGGGCTGCATTTATTAATGGTGACGTGACGATCCAGAAAGAACACTGCTTTGTATGGCACAGTGAGCAGGGCCTAGATATGGGATTGTGGAGAACCGAGTTCAATTCCTGGCTGCTCATTTCTTGTGAGACTTTGGGAAAGTCTCTTAGTCTACCCTGTGCCTGTAAAATGGGGAAGGGGAAGGGTAGCGCTACGTGAGCCTTGTGTGGGAAAAATCTCATGTTGACTATGAAATGCTCCCACACCATGGGATGAGGGACATGTAAATAGAGATGTAGTCTGATCCCAGGCTAAGTTTACAGGGCTGGCAATGAGCACATGTCTAGCTCTCCAGTGAACAACCTTGGGCTTGGTGGTACCTGAAACTCAGTGAAGGTGGGAAAAAATGCCAGGGTGCTTTGTCACCTCACAGAGCAGAACCGTGCTTTAGACTGGATTCATTCCACCTGCATAAGCCTAGAAATCAGGCTCTGAGATCTCTGCAGGTGGACAGCGAGGTGGGGGAAACGCCAGCCTGGAATAATAGAGCAGGGCTGCCGTGTAGCTTCCTGCACGTATACCAGCCTATGCACTAAAACAGTAGCTGCAGTCCCCACCCCCCAACACACCCAATGTGTGTTTTCTAAATACATATCCCCAGCTCTCCCCCAAAGCTGCCTTCCATGCTGGCATTTCATTTCCATGGGGCATCCAGGCATCTCAGTACCATCTCTAAGACTTTGTACAGCAGCTGGAAGGACCCCTCCCAGCACGGATGGACAGACAGGCATTCACTATGCTGAAGCTCACAGGCCAAACATAAAGAAGGAGTCCGGTGGCACTTTTAAAGGCTAACACATTTATTTATCGCCTGAGCTTTCATGAGAGAAAATCCCTCTTTGTCAGGTGCTTGAAGATGGGGAATTTACAATCTTTAAAAGTGCCACAGGACTCCTTGTTTGTTTTGTTGAACTGGACTAACTAACCACTTTGTTATAAACCTATTCAGTTTAACCTTGATTACTTTCAGAGTGACACTGGCCCTTTAAGAGGAAAGAGTCCAAAGTACCTCTGATTGGTCAGCTGACCTCAACTAGGCTTAAAAGAGGGCACTTGGGGTCTAAAGCAGGATGATTGGCAACTGAAGGCTGCCTGAGATAGGAGGTTGGAGAAGGCATTGTGGGGCTTCCTTGGGAAGAGGAAGGAACAGGAAACCGGTAGAGGAGTTAGCATGGTGACCTTCCTGAGTCAAAAGGTCATGGCTAGAAAAGACTGATGGCTGAGAAGAGTAGCTGGAGATTCTGATGGTTCTCTGAACTGGAGAGCTGAAGGCTGAGGGTAGATGGGGTGGGAGATGCTGGAGCGGTATCAGAGAGCCTGATCATGTAGGCAGAAGTTGGGGCACTCTGTATTTGTGTGTTGATGGATTGTTGGGGCTTGAAGACTGAATCTACTGCTTGGACTGAGCTGGAAAATTCTGGATGTGGGACTTCTGTTATTGTTTGTATGCATGGGGCTTTTGTTTATAATTAACCTGTACAGAGAGGGAGAAAGTGTGTCTTCTACTCTCTCTCTCTCGCGCACACACACGTGGAAAGTCTTTGTGGACTATTGTGGGGAACCACTGAAGGAGAAAATAAGGTGGTTGTACCTGTAACATCATGGCCTCTTGCTGAAAGATAATTGATTACCCAAATAGGGAGGGACATATTGAGTAAGTGTGGCTGTTCCATATTTATTAACTCTCCATTTGTCTTTATTTACATGGAAGTGGTTGGGATAGATAAATTGGAACATTCCAAATAATTCACAGATACAGGAGAGAAATAATCCTGTTTTGGAAAGAGTGAGTCTTGGGTAATTGAGCCTCTGATAGGTGAGGATGCACGGGCCAGTAATTTCCCCCTTCTTCTTTGGACATGCAGCTCAAATAAAGGGTGATTCGTCACCTTTGTAAATGTCTCTAGGCAAAAGAAATGCTTTAGCAGCAGGCAGGTGGGTAGCCTCCCATTCATAACACTCTTGCAGTCCTGGCCCACTTTTCACACAGTAGACGAAGCATCCGTCACACCACGTTAGGGGATGTTCCAGGCTGTCAGCATGGATTTGCACTGGTCACACTTGAAAAAGAATATTTATTAAATTTAACTTTGTCTTGTACATACAGCAGTTTGTGAAACAGAAGCCCAGAAGTGCTTTTCCCTCCAGAGGAGGGCCAGGTCTGTGAGTTCCCCACTAAACTGCAGAGATCCCTGGGGAAGGAGCTCTACATTATGATGTCTGGAGGAGGAGAAGTAACACATGATATTTTCCTCTAGTCTTTGCTGTACAATAATACCATGGCCATGCTGCTTGGATCTTTGGAGTGGGGCTGTCTCTTTGGTCTGTGGCTATGCAATGGGGATCGGATCCGAGAATGGGGCCTCTTTGACACCGCTGTGGTACTAACAATAAATACTAATAGAACTTTGAAGAGGACACTTGAATGCATGAAGTAGCCATGTAGACGACACAGCTGCATCTGTGGAAATACCCTCAGGATCTTCATCTCTCAGAATTAAACACCTCTACTGCCTGAGCCAAAGAGAACCTGTTTTATCTGTAGCAATTCCATAGCTGAGCTGTAAAATCACCATTTAGGCTCCCACTAGGGTGACCAGATGGGCAAGTGTGAAAAATCAGGACAGAGGTTGGTGGGTAATAGGTGCTATATGAGGGGGGGAAAGAACATATATTAGGACTTTCCCTATAAAATCAGGACATCTGGTCACCCTAGCATCCACATACCCATGTGAGATTAGATGTTGTTCTAATCTGAGAAGTGATTATGAATTAGTATTAATCATGTTTATTACAGTAGTGCCTGAGAGCCATCCAAGAATTGCCCCCTGTTCTGCTAAGCATTGTACGAACACAGCATATAAGATCATCGCTGCCTGAAGGGGTTTATAGTCATAGAATCATAAATTAAGGTTGGAAGGGACTTCAGGAGGTCATCTAATCCAACATCCTGCTCAAAGCAGGACCAACCCTAACCAAATCATCCCAAGCCACAACCTTAAAAAGTTATAAGGAGCGGAAGATTCCACCACTCCCCCTAGGTAACCCATTCCAGTGCTTCAGCATCTTCCTAGTGAAAGATTGTTTCCTAATATTCAACCTAGACCGTCCCCACTGCCACTTGAGACCATTGCTCTTTGTTCTGTGATCTGCTACTACTGAGAACAGCCTAGCTTCATTCTCCCTGGAACCCCCCTTCTGGTAGTTGAAGGCTGCTCTCAAATCCCCCCTCACTCTTCTCTTCTACAGACTAAACAAGCTGAGTTCACACAGCCTCTTATCATAAATCAGGTGCTCCACCCCCCTAATAATTTATGTTGCCCTCTGCTGGAGTCTCTCCAATTTGTCCATGTCTTTCCTTTAGTGGGGGCCCCCAAATGGGACACAATACTCCAGATGCAGCCTCACCAGTGCCAAATACAGGGGAATAGTCACTTCCCTCAATCTGCTGGCAATGCTCCCACTAATGAAGCTCAAGATGTCCGCAGTCTTCTTGGCAATAAGGGCACACTGTTGACTCATATACAGCTTCCTGTCCACTGTAACCCAGATCCTCTTCTGCAAAACTGCCACCTAATCAGTTGGGTCCCCAGTCTGTAGCAGTGCATGGGATTCTTCCGTCCTAAATTCAGTACTCTGCACTTTTCCATAGAACTCATCAGATTTTTTTGGTCCAATCCTCCCTTTACTCTAGGTCACTCAGTGTCCTATCCCTTCCTTCTTAGGACTCCCCCGCTTTGTGTCATCTGAAAACGGACAGAGGGTGCAATCCACACCATACTCCAGACCATTAATGAAGAGGTTGAACAAAACAGGCCCCAACACTGACCCCTGGGGCTCTGCTAATCAGGTTAGAGCAGTCAGACACAACGTAGGGAAGAGGTAGAATGTACAAGCAGACTGAACAATGTGCTAGTATCAAACAGCATGTTAATTCCATGATGTTTTCCAGTGGGTTTAGTTAGCAGGGGATTAGCTAAATGAAAATCAAGAGGAAAGTTGGGTGACTGGGACAGAGCAGAGGAGAAATGGGACAGGTGTGGACTGGAGTTGAGGTAAAGGGACTGTGGGAAATGGTTGGAGAAAACACTTTATCAGTGTAGGCCATGGAAAGTCCAGTTAAAACTACAGGAATTTATCTGAAAGTTTTTGCTTTGGCTGCTGCTACAAGCTGGGGCCTCTCTGCTGTTTTTCCCCTAAGCCCCCTGGATGAGGAGGTAGGGCCCACTGGAGTGAAAAACAGAGAAAAAATGGCACCTTCTTATTCATCTGATCAGCCCCCTCATTGAGGCATGCAAATTTGAAAACAAGGCTCCTCAAATCCCAGCCAATAGTGTCTGTGTTTGTTTGGACACCCCGGGGGATTCTCACTGTTGAATAACAGGAGGCTGAGATATTGCCAGAACATCCCGTTACTCAACAGTCACCACGTTTAGTAACACAACAGGCCAGCCAGCTAACTCTAGCCTCTTTGTAGAAGAGCTGCGTTCCAAGCCATCTGTGCTAAAAGCCTAATGGACTGACAAGCCAACATGTTCCTGAGTTTTATTGATAACACTGAAACCATTTAGAGCCCACTTGGAATAAAATTCTATCCATGCAGGATATAGTTCCATCTCTTTAATACTCATTTTGAAATATTTAACTGCTCTCATTTAAAGTATTTTCTTGACTAGATATTGTTTAGGTCCATGGAACACCTAACTTTGAAAGGAAAATATGGAATTAATTACTATTATTTTAATAAAGCAGTTTCTAGAGGCCTTAAATGAGAGCAGAGATCTATTGTGGTAGACACTGCATAAATACATAGAAAAAGACAGTCTCTGCCTCCAAGAGCTTGCCATCTAAGTAGTAATAGACCCTAGCTCTTCTATAATTGTTTTCATCAGTAGATCTCAAAGCACATTGCAGTGGAGATCAGTATCATTTTCCCCATTTTAAAGGCATGGGGAAACTGAGGCACAGAGCAGTGTAGCGAGTAGTGGTCAGTGGTGAGGCCAGAAATTGAACCCAATTCTCCCGAGTCCTAGTTCAGTGTTTTCACCATGAAGTGAAAAAAGGTGGTAAGGGAAACAAAAGGGAAGGATCTTATCCATGGTCACTCAGAACCTCAGTGGTAAAGCTGGGAATAGAAGCTGAATCCATGTGTCCTGAGTCCCCTGGCAATGCACGAGCCACTTGCCACTCCGTGTCTCAAATACTTACAAATGCCTTAACTTAAGTCTCTTCTTCATCCCCTCCAAATGGAACTCGTCATCCCGTAATCGCAGTGGAAAAGGCTTATTTGCTCATCTAGGCTATTTCCCAAGCAGTGCTGACGGAGGGGAGGGGCGGTGAAAGGTGGCTCCATATGGTGTATTTCTCAACAATTACTCTAGCCTAGTTCTAAGTGACTGAGGCACACCCCAAAAAACTGAGTGGGACGAGCTGTTATTCCTTTGCATGTGCATGAATGAGCCCTGGAGAGCTGACAATCAACCCAGCCACCACCACGATTATTATCAGCAGTGTATATCCTCCTCCAGTGGGTACCAACAGGGTCCAGTCTTTAATGCAGAAAAGTAATGATAAGTCTGTTCTTTCTACTACAAAGAGCAGACCTAACTGATGGTGTCCGCCCCGCCTCGCCCCCCGCGCTGAACACACTTTTGTGTCTTCATTTAGCACACAGACAGCCAAGACCCAAACCAGGATTGGATGTAGGCCTACGCGGCAAAATTCAGAAGCACAGCTGTACCTCAAACCCCACAATGGACTGTGGCTTTGATTTAGCTCTCTACAGGGAGCAGGCACTTGTGTGAGACTCAGAATCAGGTCTGAATTCTGAACTCTTCTCCTAAATGAGGAGCAGGAAGATGGGAAACTCACCTGAGAATTAGGAGACTCACTTTCCAGTCCCTTCTTTGTCCCCAACGTCCTGTGTGACCACAGCTAGCCAGTGCCCAAACTCCCCTTCTGTAAAGTGGGGAAAGAAGCACTGCCCCATTTCACAGGGGTGTGGCGAGGCTAAAATACTCAAAAGATCGTAAGGCACTCAGATACTATGGTGTAATTGCCCCTGATGTCAAGATAGTCACAGTTGGTGTCATTTGGACCAGATCCATTTCTAACTGGGACATCAGGTGAGCTAGGAAGGAGTCTTCAGTGGGCCAAGCAGCATGCGTATCACCTGCAAGTGGCTCATGGCATGTCTTGTTTGAGCCTCTGTCATCAGCAAAGGTCATCTACTGGAGACCCTTCATTTAAGCAGAGGGCTTCCAGCTGCTGCTGTTGGGAATCCACATCACAAGGCTACCGTGGCACAAGAAGGGGATGTGATCTGCAGTCACCAGAGCATTAGACTTATGCCGGCTTAGAGGGCAGTACCCATATCTGACGCTGTCCTTTATCTCACCTCTGATTCTGGCCCATTCCATTTTGCAAAGTACTCTTAATAAATCCCGAGCAAATCCTGTTGTTTAGGCTGACAGTACGTTGGCCATGTCCCTGTAAAGAGGACCGTGTTAAAGTTGCACTTAGGTTTTATGCGTATTGCAGTCTGCCAAGCAGTCTGCCATTGCCCAAAGAATATGAACTGCTGCCTATGAATTGGTTAGCATCTGTGATGAGGCAAAGTTTTACACTGTGTCCTTTAGGGAGGGACTCACAGGCTAAACATCCTTAGACAGTTACATTTTCCAAAGCAACAAACTTCAGCTGAACCAATATTTATTATGGGACTTTGCATTCATGGCCTGAAAAATAACAACAGCTATCTACAAAGCTGCACGAAGAGCAGCAAGCATAGTTGAGATTTGTGGGATATGAATGGCCGTACAGTATTTGTATGAGATTGTTGCTATTTACTGGAATTTGTTCATTATTTTCATAGCTGGATTAAACTCAGACAGGGTCTCAAAAGGCCTAGGCATAATTAATATTATCATTAATTTGTATTATTTGTATTACTCTACCGCTTAGGAGCCTTAAGTAAGGGCCATTGTGTTAGGTGTCTTTCAAACATAGAACATAAAAAATGGTCCCTGCTCCAAAGAACTTTCAGTGCCTTAAATCCATAACGTAGGTTATAAGTGGTGCATAGGCCTTGTATATGTATATGGAGAGCGATGTTTTTGTCGATCTAAAGAAAGTTCTGAGAGCTTCTGGGCAGGGAGAGACTCTACTAAAACTAAAAATGGTCATACTGACTCATCCTTAGTGGTATCATCAATCGCATGTCTTCAAAAATCATGAGCTTGGATTTTAAAAATCTTGAGATGTAAAAGAAATTGGGATTCTTTTTCCTGGCCTTCTGTTTTTTTTGTGCCTGAAAGGTTCACTCGGGTCAATGTTCAAACTTTTCTCCACAGTTCTGCTTTTTAATGAAAGCTGAGACTCTGAAAGCTGAACATCTTGATTTGAGAAGCTGGAGTTTTAAGAAAATCTAAATATCGTGAGACTCAATACACCTGTGAGAGCCGGCAGTGGTGGTCAGGGTCTGCCTGTGACTTGGAAAAGGAGACAAGGCGAATATCAGAAAGACCATGCTGTTTTTCTACCTTTTATATCTTATTTGTAAAAATAGTTAGTGTGGGTTAATCCACGTTTGTCTTTCCAACACATTCTCCTTGGCAGAACTGTGTTTTTCACCTCACACTCCATAACTCAAAAAACTCAGGGCAAATTAAATAAAATATGAATCCTATGTCCGATAATTTTTTGCAGCCTTCTGAAATGATGCAACCCTGTTAGAGCAGAGACACGGCATATTTTATAATACATTCTACATTGTTTCTATTTGAAAAGCAAAGTCAATAAATAATGTCATGACACACAAGTGCAGCAGAGAAACAGCTGAGCTAGGATACTACTAAGGATAATACGGTACCTTAACTTGCAAGTAAATAAGAAAGTATTATTTACTCCTTCTCATAACACAAAAATTGGGAGGACCAAATGAAATTAATAGGCAACAGGTTTAAAATGGATATAAGGAAGTATTTCCTCACAATGCACAGTCAACCTTTGGAACTCATTGCTAGAAGATATTGTGAAGGCCAATCACATGGTTCAAAAAAGAGCTAGTTCCGTTCACGAAGGATCAGTCCTCCATTGGTTACTAAGCAGGGATTGCTGTTTGTCAGAGGCTGGGAATGGGAGAAGGGACAGATCACTTGATGATTACCTGTTCCAGTCATTCCTTCTGAAGCACCTGGCAGTGGCCACTCTTGGAAGCCAAGCTACTGGGCAAGATCGACAATTGATCTGATCCCATACTGTTCTTATGTTCTGAATAAGAGGTAGTCTTTAAAGGTAAAAATGGAATCTTATTCAAGATGTGGAAAAAAAATCGAAGGCCACTAAAATTTAACTTATGTCAACTCATGTTGACATGTCAGGCCGCATCTGGAATACTGTGTCCAGTTTTGGGCTCCCCACTACAGAAAGGATGTGGACAAATTAGAAAGAGTCCAGCGGAGGGCAACGAAAATGATTAGGAGGCTGGGGCACATGACTTATGAGGAGAGACTGAAGGAACTAGGCTTATTTAGTCTACAGAAGAGAAGACTGAGGGGAGATTTGATAGCAACCTTCAACTACTTGAAGGGGTGCTCCAAAGAGGAGGGAGCTAGGCTGTTCTCGATGGTAACAGAGGACAGAACAAGGAGCAATGGTTTCAAATTACAGCTGGAGAGGTCAAGGTTGGATATTAGGAAAAACTTTCTCACTAGGAGGGTGGTAAAGCATTGGAATGGGCTACGTGGGAAGGTGGTAGAATCTCCATCTTTGGAGATTTTTAAGGCTCGGTTAGACAAAACCTTGGCTGGGGTGATTTAGTGGGAGTGGTCCTGCTTTTTAGCAGGGGGTTGGACTAGATGACCTCGTGAGGTCCCTTCCAACCCTATTATTCTATGATTCTATGTTTATTTCAAGAGCCTGCTGCTACTGCCTGCAAATTATTTGGAAACGCCTCTATCCAAAGATTTCTGATGCTCCTTGCTTCCAGATGGGGTTCAAATAGCATGAACTCTTCATTTATGCTATTTTGGCATTCTTATTTTGGTGCTTCCTGGGGGAATTCTGTGTCACTGTGCCATGCAGAAATTGATGTTCTGTGCAGAGTTTCCTTCCCCCTCTGCTGGAGAAATGGGCTGCAGAGCTGCTGGCCACAACTAGGGGCCACTGGATGAAGCAGAGCCCAGTTCCCAAATAGAAGACACTGCAAGGGAAAGGGGTCGGAGCTGGAAGGTTCTGGGCAGTTGCAGTTACCAGCATGTCCTCAAGGAAGGAGGTGGCATGCAGGAAACTGCACAGAAGCCCAGGACCCAGTGTCAGATTTTCCTTCCCTCTGGATCCCTGGGCTGTCGGAGGAGGCAGAGTGAGTGTCTGAATGGGGGAGTGCCCTGCAGTTGAGATCTGGGGGAGGAGGAAATATGGGTGGCTGGGCTGGTGGGTGCCTCCTGGCAGGACTGTATTGGGGGGATGGGAGTGTCTGGGCCCTGGATGCGCCACTGACCCTCTCGTTCACTTCTGTGTGTCTGTTTTCCTTCCTTTCCAGTGTATTGAGTGCAAAGTCTTTGGGAGCAAGGATTTTCTCTTGCTCTACATTTGTACAGCACCTGGCATGATGGGGCCCTGATGTTCCTTAGGGCCTCAACCTGCAATACAAATAAAAAATAATAATAGTATTTAGTGTCACCTGCATGTATTCCCTATCAATCAACTTTGGCCAAACTTCAAAAGTTTTTTTGGAGTCCAGTAATGGTTTCAATCACATATAGGATGGGTAATTTAGAGTTGGCATAGGGCAAACCATATTTAGGACAACTGGAGGCAGAGTCCATGTCATTGAACTCGATTTCCTTCCTGATCTTGTTTCCTCTTGCTTTTGAGATTTGATTTGTCCACTGGCCTCAAATCCTAATTTTCCCAGCTGTGGTGGATTTTTGAAGGATGGAAAGTTTAGTTACTGAAATGTTTCATTGCTGAAGGTAAACAGAATTGTTGATATGTTCAGATTAGCTGACATTAAACAAAGGCAGATGCTTCCATGCAATCCATGTGGCCAATACCAATAAAAGAAGGAAATTGTGGGGCATGGTTACACCAGCAAATAAGATGGTAGTTTAATTTTGCCCTTTGCAACAGTTGTAAGGGAGGGATAAATGAAGAAGGTGTAAGATTGTTTAAAAAGATCAAACCAGCCTGAATTGCCAGACCTAAGCCCTAAATCTCAGCCTCCACCCACAGAAACAGTTTTCAGGTATAGAAAAGAAGAGTGAAGCAGAAGAAGAGCTGGTAGATTCCGGGGCCACAAAGCAACCTCTGAAGTGAGAAAATCTAGTAACAGATTCCAGTACCATCACACTGCATAACAAGTCAAAAGTGGCTTTGCAAACCTGGAAAGACTGAACTGAACCCTCACGGTCATGTAAAAGGAGAGTTGGTGAGTGCAACAAACTATAAACTAATATTGGTGAGGGAAGAAGTGTGTTGGAAGCCATCTTGAGAAGGGATGGATAAGTGAGGACGTGGAGCATGGCAGCCATCTTGAGAGGAGCCAGACAAGCAAGTACATGATGTGGTGGTGGCCATTTGGTGAGGCGACTGACCAGAAAGGAGAAGGCAATCCCAAAGCTTTGAGGGATTAACATCTAAGAGAAGCTAGATGTCTGGAAAAGGAAGAAAATCTTCCCATGTAGAGAACTTCCCCCAAATCTAAAGACACCACCATGAAAAAAAGGTAGTTCCTCTTCCAGCAGATAAACTATGGAGGCAGAAAGAGAAAGACCCATCACCAAGGCTGAGGCGAAGGATCTGCTAGCAGAAACTAAGAAGATGAATAAGGAAATGAAAGAAGAGCTTCAGGCCAATATAAAAGATATCAAAGGTGAAATCAGAGAGACTGAAAAGAAAATAACAAGGTGGCAACTGGATCAAATGAGCAATCAAACAGTATTAACTATCTCGGTGAAAGACTCCAAAGAATGAGGGGGGGAAAGAGAGAATTAAAACTGGAGGACAGAGAATGCAGAAATAATCAGGGCTGTCTCATGGGGGGAGCGGAGCCCAGGGACAACTGGCCTAGGCGGGGCCCCCGCCCCCCGTGCTGGAGGGCAGGCAGGCAGCTCCACCCCTCTAGGGAGGCAGCCCGGGCGGGGAGGCTGAGGCCACCGGCGGGGAGCTGGCTCTGGGCCCGGCCCCGGAAGTGGGGGCCACCGGTGGAGGGAGTCGGCTGCAGCCAGGACCCAAAGCTCCTGCGGCCGGTGCCCCAGCCACGGACTCGAGGCCGCCGCCGCAGAGGTGGGCCCCAGCCACCTGCTCCGCCCCGGGGGCGGTGAGGGCTAGCCCAGAGGCCGGGCTTAGTGCTCCCAGCCCGCGGAGCAGGGAAGAGTGTGGCCGTGGGGCCTGTGTAACCGCGGGGCCCGGGGCGATGGCCCCATTCACCCCACCCAGGGACGGCCCTGGAAATAATCTAAGAGTTATTCCAGAGGACTCTGAAGGAACAAATCTTCAGGAATGCTGAATGGTATTTCCCAAGTTATGTTATACTGGGCTGCAAGAAATGCATTCACACTGAAATGGCTCTTTTACCGAAGCACTGCATAAGCTCTAGACCAAGAGCTGGAATTGTCTATTTACATAGCTACCAAGATCAGAGAAAAATCCTGAAATCAAGGAGGAAGAGACGTGAACCACTGATGCCCAATCAACCCATAAAAATCTTTCCAGATGTGGAAAACTCATCCTTTAGTAAATGAAGGGTAACCACAATTCTCAGACAAGACAAATGTGAAATACAAATATAGTTTCCCATTTATGCTGTCCTTTAAATGGAAAGGCAGTTATGTATCTATCTCAGACCTAATGGAGGGAAAACAGATACTTATGGGTTTGTTAATAAGTGAATCAGATCGGGAGCGAGAGATTGAACAGGAAAAAAGATATCAGATTTAGAGATTACCAAAAAGTATGGGAATTAGTTAGATCAAAGAGAGAGAATAATACAAAAAGATGAACGACTAGGACAGTAGAACAGACCTGAAATCAAAATAGTAGTGCAGGGTACATGAATTAGATTAGAGCATTGATTAAGGCATTATTCTAAGTTATATTTGTGTACGTACGGTTGTAAGGAGAAATGAATATAGTGAAATGGAAACTGAGCTGGGTAGGATCCAGGACATTTCAGATGGTTACAATATATTTCATTCTGACCGAAGTTAATTATAATAATTTAGCAGCTCTTCCCTAGTGAAATAAGCCTGATTTTAGAGAGATGAATATTTGAATGTGGGTCACATATAATGGAAAAATTAAGAATAATGGAATGTAAGATTATATAACAATTTTAGAATGACATGCTATTAATTACTTTATTGATTTGTACTATAATGGCACCTAGGAACCCCCATTGCTCTTGGTGTTGTACATTGGACATGGGCTGGGGTGGGGGGCTTACATACATAGATCCCCTCTCCAGCAAGGAGCCAGCCACCCTTCAAGGAAGAAAAAACAATACTAGGGAATTCATTTTAATGGTTAACGTGTCAGACCACCTTACATCAGGATCATGTTGATGATATAACATGTGCATGCCGTTTTTGGAATCTGATCAAAATAAGTATACACATAATGAAGTGGCAGGCCAAATACAAATGGGCTTCTAAATAGAAACAAATGTAGGTTTTGAATAAGATTTAATACTTGTATGGAAAGTTGAAATATGTTAGTCATGAGAAAATAAGCTAAAATGAAACGGCTGCTTTTAAAAAAAATTGAAAAGATGCGTAGGAGGGTATAAAGAGAAGCGGAAATCAGAAACTGAACAGAAAGCAGAAACTGATCTCCCACACCCAGGAAGGGAGAGGGAGTCAGTGAACCAGAGCGTGAGGATGGAATGGTCTTACGCTGAGGCGGGAATCTTGGTGAAGGCAGAACAGGAAGACTGGGAGATTCCACTTGGACAAAGGCACAGAGGGAGTCAGAGAACCCAGACCCAAAAGGGGAGCAAGTCAGGGGACCCCATAGGACAGGTAGAAGAGATCCAGGGCAAGCTGAAGAAGGCCAAGCAGGCACAGCGGTATGCCTAGGAGGAGCTAGAATACCTGTGGGAAAGGCTAGACAGAAAAGAAGAGAAAATTGGGAAACTGGAAAGCCAGCTCTGGACCTGGAGGATGGGCTTACACCCCTCCTCCCTCCCCCCCATATCAGGTTTGAGTGGGAAGGCTGTGTAGCAGAGAAGCTTCTCTGCTCTGGCCAGGCAGGGGTTAAAAGCCTCTAGAGGGGAAATGACCAATAGGAGCAGAGGGCTGCGTGACCAATCAGGGCGCAGAAGGCAGTAGAAGGCCAGGGCTGCAGCTCCTGCTTTGGGCAGTTGGCCTCAGACCGAGGAGGAGACAGGTTGTGCTGGGAGCAAGGTTATGGGAAATAGGACCCTGGATAGCTCCCAGGGGCATTGCCAAGCCCAAGCCTTGCTATAAGGGCTGCAGGTACCTAGAGGAGGTGTATATGTCTCTGGGGACCTGTTGAGGCTGAAGATGGAAGAGAAGTGAGGGGATTGAGAGAGTGCTCAACTGAGCGTATAGGTCCCTGGGCTGGGGAGCAGAGAAGTGGGTGGGCCTGGGTCCCATATGGCTCCCCCAGACCGCCAGTAGGCAAGAGACCACAGGGAGTGGTGTGTACTGCTAGCCACTGATGCTGGGTCTGGCCCATACCCCAGAAGAGGGGAACTGAAAGCTCGGCTGAAGGGCTGAGGCCTTACCACAAAGGCAAGTGAGCAGTGAATGGACTAGCGCTGGCCACTGACTCAGAGTGGACCAGGTTGGACTGGATTGGACCCCCAGAACAGGGGGGAACTATCCAGGACTCACCCAGAGAGCTGCGATCCTGATCATGCCAGAGAGACCAAGCATGCCCCACCAGGAGGAGGCCCACTTGAGCAATACCCCATAACACCACCAGAAGGTGCTCATCTGGTGGGTCCTGTGCGGAGGAGGTTTACAGTTCCCTTTTTCTCTTAATATTTTTTTCCTTTTATTATATACAGACTCAGTGCTTGTGAGAGGGTAAGCATTGCCTGTGAGAGGCCTACAGTGGTGGTGGTTAATTTTCCCAGATTACTGGATGGGGGCTTTAGCCAGTCCTATTTGGCAATGTCAAGAGATAAAGAACCTGGCCCTTGTTGCTGTCAGACCACCCGGCAGAAGGTTGCAATAGAGATAGAGGTTTTGTTAATCTTTTCCTGGAATTTAACAGAGAATCAAATTCCTTCTACAGAATTAAACCTTGTGGTTTTAAAAAAAACCCACAAACCATAGAATAGAAGTCTACAGAACATGACTGTCATTCATTCTTATTGCATTCATTTGCCCATGTTGATAGCTGGTGTAAATTGGTGTGGATGCATTATAGAATCATAGAATCATAGAATAATAGGGTTGTAAGGGACCTCACGAGGTCATCTAGTCCAACCCCCTGCTAAAAAGCAGGACCACTCCCACTAAATCACCCCAGCCAGGGTTTTGTCTAACCGAGCCTTAAAAACCTCCAAAGATGGAGATTCTACCACCTCCCTAGATAGCCCATTTCAATGCTTCACCACCTGCCTAGTGAGAAAGTTTTTCCTAATATCCAACCTTGACCTCCCCAGCTGTAATTTGAAACCATTGCTCCTTGTTCTGTCCTCTGTTACCCTCGAGAACAGCCTAGCTCCCTCTTTTTTGGAGCACCCCTTCAAGTAGTTGAAGGTTGCTATCAAATCTCCCCTCAGTCTTCTCTTCTGTAGACTAAATAAGCCTAGTTCCTTCAGTCTTTCCTCATAAGTCATGTTTCCCAGCCCCCTAATCATTTTTGTTGCCCTCCGCTGGACTCTTTCTAATTTGTCCACATCCTTTCTGTAGTGGGGAGCCCAAAACTGGACACAGTATTCCAGATGTGGCCTGACCAGTGTCGAATAGAGGGGAATTATCACATCCCTCGATCTGCTGGCAATACTCCTACTGATGCAGCCTAATATGCCATTGGCCTTTTTGGCAACAAGGGCACACTGTTGGCTCATATTCATCTTCCCATCCTCCATAACTCCCAGGTCCTTTTCTACAGCGCTGCTACTTAGCTGATCGGTCCCCAGCCTGTAGCAGTGCATGGGATTTTTCCGTCCTAAGTGCAGGACTTTGCACTTGTCTTTGTTGAACCTCATGAGGTTTCTTTCAGCCCAGTGTTCCAATTTGTCCAAGTCTCCCTGGATCCTGTCCCTGCCCTCCAGAGTATCTACCATTCCCCCCAACTTGGTGTCATCCGTTATGCTACACTGATTCACACCAGCAAAGGGTCACACCTTCCAGGATCATGTGACCTACAAGACACAATAGCTATGTCTACACTAGCAAGTTAGGTCGACTTAAGGAGGCTTAAGTCGACCTAACTTAGTCCCTGTCCACACCAAGCTTTCATTAAGTTAACTTAAGAAATTCCTTAAGTCGACTTAATGAAAGGTTAGCTCGACCTAACCCTTAAGTCAACTCCTTTGGTCAACCTAAGCACAGTGTGGACACTTAAGTCCACTTTCTTAGGTCAACCTAAGGGCAATTAGGTTGACTTACTAAGTCCTCGTTCAGGGAAACCACTTTATTAAGTCGACTTAATAAGGTCGACTTTAGATCTACCTAAAGTCGACCTTATTAGGCCAACTTAACAAAGTCAACCTAACTTTTTGTAGTGTAGACATCGCCAATGCTACTTGCTCACTTTTGTGAGGCACGTGTAGGTCTAATGATGAGAAGTGCTAAGTCTTTGTTGTTATTAAGCATTTTATAAGAGAATGAAATGCTTTCAGTTTCTGTGGCTTTGTGTATACTTGTTATTTGGAGTTAAATCAGTTAGCTTCCCAAACTCTAGCTCCTTAATCATTTACTTCAAAGAAAAACTCAGTTAAAACCATAGAGTTCCACCTGGTTTTTCATTGAAACCACCTGAAAACAAGCTTTGACATTCCACTACAAATCAGCCACCGATACCTTGGGGTCCAGAGAGCACAGCAGTGGACACAGGAGAAAATCTTGACTAGAATAGAGTAAGTGAAAAGTGTGCAGACCTTAGGGTGCATCATTTTCTTTACCCTCTTATTAATTCTTTGGCAAAGATTTTTTTTTCCAAAGTAGATTTCAATGAACTTCACACTTGGAGATAATCTGCTCTCCCAAAATAACAGGGTGTAGTTTTATGAAGGTACTGCTTGTGCACCATAAATGTTCTAAAGGCTTAATGCTACCCAAACATATGGGAACAAAATGCAGTCAATAGGGTTTGGAGAGAGATTATTTTATTGCTAGTGTGTACTGTGTCATTATCTTTGAGGGAGAAGAGGATTAGAGTAGACACATTCTTCAGGATGAGTTAATTTTCTGGAATTGATATGCCTCTGCGTGTACACCTTCACAGACACTCACACAATACGCCCAATTTAATCCACATGCCAAGAACATTTTGTTGGTATTTTTGATGACTTGCTGAAACTTTAACATCTTTTCTGGATCCTAATTTCTCTCTTCATAATGGAAAATAAAAAGACTTTTACGTTACAATTCTTTTTTAAAGTCTTTTCTACACAGTCATTACAGAAATAATTTATGGCATTGTTGTGCAGAACCTTTTCTTCCATGGTTTAACAAACTGATTAGTGCCAGAAAACGCACTGCAAATCTTACACTCTAAGAATGAATGAATAATATGCTTAGTGCTTTTAAATGACATGCCTCGTGCAGTCTAGGGCTCATTTATAATAGCCTACAGATGTGGGTAAGTGTTGACTGTTACATATTCCCCACTGAGAGCTCTTTTTGTTCACAACTTGCTGTCTTCTGGCTCATCAGTTGGTAAATACATTGATTTTACCTTAAATATAGTTTGAGAAATGTTTTAATGTCTCCAAAATGATGCCTGTTGGGCATAGCCACAGATGTTCTTATGTCAGATAAAAGACTGCAAAGTCTGTTGTTAATTACAGTAAGAAAAAATTGGTATTAATAAAAAAAGACTTCTAGTTGTAAAAATCTAGGTCAGAAAGAACATAGAGCTGCGGAAAAGAATTTTTTCTAATCATTTAAATGGCCTGTACACTGAAAATGTTTAGACAAAGATTTTGAAATCCCATGGCATGAAGATTCCTTGTGTGATTGCCCCAAATTTTCTAGGAAAGTTCTCCCTTGTGATAAGATGGGTCTCGTGATGTTCAATGCCCATTGATTTCATTTTGCAAATGTTGGAAGCCATTTGTCCTGTGTAGAGGAGTAAGAACATGGCTAGAAGGGTAAAATTCAACCTTGTGCTGAGGCCCTGTTTTTAGAATTTAAATGTGATTTCCTGGTATACAGATCTTGAGCTGGGGTAACTTTCAGGCATAGTGAGAAGCTAATTAATTGTGGAGAGGCAATTCATCCCTACATAACTAACTCATACCCAGAGCAGGGCAACACTGTTCATCTGAAACTTTTTTAAAAAAAAATTAAAAATGCAGATCCAGGACAACCAAAATTTTTGGTGAATTTGTGTTGCATTCAGCAAATTGTTTTGGGGGGAAAAAAATCCAGAAAAAATAAAAATGTTATATTTGCACAGTTTCAAAATGAAATCTTTTGACTTTTTTATGTGAATTAATATTTTCTTAACAAATTTACTTGGATTTTATTTCTTAAAAAATGTAGAGGCTCAAAAATGAAACTAAAATATTTTGTTTGCGGTTGAATTGTTTCTTTGAACCTCACCCCAAATCCTTTTTTTTTCTATTTTATTTTTCATTTCACACAAAATTTCAAACTTCCAGTTCAACCTGAAATGATATCCCTACCCCACTGCCCCCGATACAGCTAGCAAAATGAAAAATCAGGTATTTGTGCTACTCTACTGAGAATAAATGTGAGCATTTAATATCAAGTGAAAAATAAATTATTTTCCATCAACTGCCAACTGAAAAACTGTTTCCCTCAATGACCAATCCTTAAGTGTCAATTGAGAGCCCATAGGTGTAACCACATTCCATTAACCTTACATTTCTACCAAGAACCATGGACAACCAGAAAGCTAGTAAAGAGAACTTGACACTTGCAGATAAGCTGATCAATAAAATGCCGAAAGCTGACCAGAACTAAACAAAAGTCTGTGTCCTTGGATATTTTTGTAATATAGGCAATTAGGGTCCATCAATGCAGCCATAATCTGAAACAAATGGTGAGACTGTACTATGGGTACATTCTTCAACATGTGAGTGCATGGGATAGGCAAAGATACATGAGGCACTCTGGGAAATTAAACTTGCAAAGTTCCCAAGATATCAGGTGATGCTGTGGCAGGCTTTTCAGAACTGTGTCAGAGATACTGGCCAAGACACTTCTATTAGAACAATGTTCTGAGATCTCAGGACATGGTGAGATTCTAGGACATCCACAGCTTCCCCATACTGGCCAGAACAAAAGCTGTGCCAAGAAAATTATTTGCCAGACATTTTTGGCTGAGATTTGTCTGTATTACTTCCCCTTTGGACATATAATCAGATGTCATATGTTCAGTCTAGCTGTGTGTCCCTTTATGTGACACAGAGTATAATGATGTCCAGCTTAGTCTCAGCATTGATTTGCTTCCATTTCAGGCCTATGGATTCAGATCACTTACTGAAAAAATCTCCTGCAACATACTAAGGGTTTGGGGCAGGGATAGGTTGGTAACAGAAGTGGGATTTTCTCCCATGAAAGCTCATGCAATAAATAAATTTGTTAGTCTTTAAAAGGGCCACAGGACTCCTTGTTTGATTTGGTAATAGTAATAAGTAATAAATACCTGGCTCTTATATGCTGCTTTTCATCTGTAGCTCTCAGGGTGTTTTATAAAGGAGGTCAGTTTCATACAGCCAAGGCATTCTTTCCACAATAATTTATCTTAATTGTAATGTTAACTCTTGTTCAGAAGAGAACTGCCAAAAGGGAACTCTTCAGGATCTCAGTGCAGAGAGAAGTTTCCCGCTATCATTTTTTTCCCGTACTTTTCACAGAAAAGACAAGACCAGCGATTTTCAAGCACATTTAGCACCTTTAACATTCAGCTTATGCCTGGCTCCCCAGTCTCTTTTTTAGGAAGGCTTCAGATGAGCCCAACACCTAACACTTGAAATGACCTTTACATGTCACCAGAGAAGAGTCACTGCGAAGAGCCAATGATATCAAACATCTCTCAACACAGCAAATGTCACCTTGTTTCCTCAAATGTCAAGTAGGCAAATCCTTTGACAGGAGTGCTGATATCCAAAGTCAATTGCTCCATTTTTGAAAGCTTCCAGCATGCTTTATTTTGCCTTCTATTTTCCCAGGAGAACTAGAGGAGTTAGGACTTCAAATCAGTGAGAATGGAGTGCTTTGAAAACCCACCCTTTCAACTGACGAAACCAGAAAGAGTGGTGAAGGTGGCTTCATTTAAAGGCAAATTAAACTAATTAAACTCAAATGAGCTAAAGTTTGAGTCATAATTTTACATGTCTGCTTAAATGGTTAGCCCAATGCTAGCTGGCAGTTCTCCATTTTTCTGCAAATAACCATTTAAAATAATAATTTGCTGAAGTAATCTGACCTGATGCAGTGAAAATTAATCACAGGATTTATCTTCCCTTCCCTTACTGTAAGGTTTTTTTTCAATGTAAATTTTCTCCACTCTGTCATCTGACAAAGTGGTATTTTGCCCACGAAAGCTCATGTGAAAAATAAATGTGTTAGTCTTTAAAAGTGCCAAGGACTGCTTATTTGTTCTACAAATAATGAGTTCTGTTACAACCTGAATAAGTCTTCCTCCTAAGTGAAATGTGTATGCTATCACAAAACCAGTCCACAAAGGTTTTATTTCTCTACACACTGTTTTTTTTACATCAAGAATTGCTGTGTTTGAATATAATCCCAACACGGCTCTCAGAAAAAAGAAACATCATAACCCTAGCAGATTATAATTGTTCTGTCTCTACAGCCTTGCTCTTGGTCTTTGGCACTAGTGCGAAGCAAGTGTAACTGCAGTCACGATTAATGCTCACTTTGCACAGACAAAATGATGGAACCAAATACAAAAATGTGAAGAATTAGGCTGATTAGACCTGATGTCCAGCTTGTGTGAATCCTCTTACCTCCTTTGACTTCAATGGAGCTATACTAATTTACACCAGATGAGAATTCAGCCCACTATAAGCAGTCAAGTGTGTTTATAACAGAAATAATTTATAATGCCTTTCCTGTACTTTGACTAAATCTGTCTATGGCTCATAGCAGTTAGGTAGAAATATCAGGATTTTGCTTCTTTGTGTCCACCTACCAGTGATTAATGTCACTCTGGTTAAGGTCACCATTACGATCCAGAGGCTTTGTAAAACAATACTTCCTGTTGTCTTTGAGTGACAAAAATTAAATATTTTAGCAGACAAAACATAGAAATAAGACATACAAAAAGAGTCATCGCCTGGAACACTGCCAGTTCCTACCTGCACAGACAATTTCAAAGGAGAAGTAAGCTCAACTCTTCCAGATGTCATTTTATAATTATGATGCTCAGCTACATGAAAAAAAAAAACATCAAGGCAGAAATTTCTTGATGTACAACAAGAATAGCAAATATGGCAGGTGACCAGCTTGGCTGAACAGAGAAATCTTCAGTGAGCATAAACAGAAAAAGGAAGCTTACAAGAAGTGGAATCTAGGACAAATGACTAGGGAGGAGTATGAAAATATTGCTCAAATATGCAGGAGAGAAATCAGGAAGGCCAAAGCATAACTGGAGCTGCATCTAACGAGGGGTGTGAAGGGTAATAAAAAGGGTTTCTATAGGTATGTTAGTGTAACCTATATGCCTGAAAAGGCTATCTCTGAGAGACCTGCTGAGGGTGGGTTACTGTTGTTGGGCAGATTAGCGACCCACAACTGGAAACTTCCAGAAGCAGGGAATGGTAGCATTTTGAGCATGCTCCACAGTGTACCCTGCTGGTGTGATGGGATGTTGTCAGTCAGATGACTGGAGAGCAGCAGCCTGAGCAGACAGCAGGCAGGAGCTGCCTTGAGGGGAGACCATGTGCTCAGTGTTCTGGAGAGGAGCTGAGCCAGGAGTGAACAAGATGTTTTCTCCATGTAAAGGAGTCATTTGCGACAGACCTTGCAGACATGCATATGGGACTGAGGGCTGGTTGCAGAGGAGAAGAGAAAGCCTGCATGGAATGCTACAGAGGATCCCAGCAAAGAAAGAAGAGGACAGCGATTTCTTGCCACTCAATGTTCCACACTGGAACAGAGACTGTAGCTGAGAGTTGGGTGAACTCCACACAGACTTTGGGACTCTTGGGTATCTTTCATGCAAGGGATTGTTCTTGGTTAATTGTAGTTTGTTTTCTTAGGATAAGGTTCATTTAGTTAGTAGTTAATAAAGTTCATTGTTATGTTTGTTTTTAGTAGTATTTTAATGTGTGAGTGTAGCTCTGAGCAAGCTTTGCCGTGAGTCCTGTACAGACTGGATCCTGGGTCTCCAGCTGCTTTCCCCATAAGGGTTGCGTTTGATTTCTGTGGGGCACTGGAGAAGGGCAACTAAATGAATTCAGCCCACCCGAAGGTTACATTAGCAACAAGGAGAAAGTCAGGGAAAGTGTGGACCCCTTACAGAATGGAGGAGGCAAACCGAGTGACAGAGGATGTAGAGAAAACTGAAGCACTCACTACTTTTTTTTCCTTGGTCTTTACAGATAAGGTCGGCTATCAGACTAATGCATGGGCAGCACCGTATGGAAGGAAGTGAGCAACCCTCAGTGGTAAAAGAACAGTTTGAGGACTATTTAGAAGCTGGACGTGCACAAGCCTATGAGGCCAGGTGCAATGCATCCGAAGGTGCACTGCTGAGAGAGTTAGCTGATGTGATTGCAGAGACATTGGCCATTATATTTGAAAAATTGAGGTTGTCAGTGGAGGTCCTGGATGATTTTAAAATAGAGAAGGAGGAGGATCTGGGGAACTACAGACCACTCAGCCTCACCTCACTCCCTGGAAAAATCATGGAGCAGGTCTTCAAGGAATCCATTGTGAAGCATTTGGAGGACAGGTGATCAGGAACAGTGAGCATGGATTCACCAAGTGCAAATCATGCCTGACTAATCTAATTGTCTTCTATGAGAGATGACTGGCTCTGTAGAAATGGGGAAAGTGGTGAACATAATATAACTTGACTTAGCAAAGCTTTTGATATGGTTTCCCCACTATATTCTTACCAGAAAGTTAAAGTATGGTTGGATGAACGGACTATAAGGGGGTTAAAAAGCTGGCTAGATCATCAAGCTCAACAAATAGTGCTCAACAGCTCAATCTCTATTTGGCAGACAGAATCGAGCAGAATGCCCAAGGGGTCAGTCCTTGAGCCGGCTTTGTTCAACATCTTCATTAATGATCTAGAGGATGGGGTGGATTGCACCCTCATCAAGTTTGTAGATGACACTAAGCTGCGGGGAGTGGTAGATATGACAGAGGCTAGGGATATGACACAGACAAATTGGAGGACTGGGCCAAAAGAAATCTGATGAGGTTCAACAGGGACAGGTGTCAAGTCCTGCACTTAGGACAGAAGAATCCCATGAACTTCTACAGACTGGGGACTGACCAGCTAAGCAAAAGTTCTGTGAAAAGGGACCTGGGGGTTACAGCGGACAAGAAGCTGTATATGGGTCATCAGTGTGCCCTTGTGCCAAGAAGACTAACAGCATATTCAGTTGCATTAGTAGGAGAATTGCCAGCAGATTGAGAGAAGTTAATATTCCTTTCTATTCAGCATTGATGAGGCCACATTTAGAGTATTGTGTCCAGATTTGAACCCCCCACCACAGGAAGAATGTGGATAAATTGGTGAGAGTCGAGCAGAGGGCAATAAAAATGATTAGGAGACTGGGGCACATGATTTATGAGGAGAGGTTGAGTGAACTTGGCTTATTTAATCTGCAGAAGAGAGGAGTGAGAAGAGATTTGATAGCTTTCAACTGCTTAAAGGGGGGTTCGAAAGAGGACAGAGCTAGGCTGTTCTCAGTGGTGGCAGATGACAGAACAAGGAGCAATGGTCTCAAATTGCAGTGGAGGAGGTCTAGGTTGAATATTAAGGAGAAATTTTCTACTAGGAGAGCGGTGAAGCACTGGAATGAGTCACCTAAGAAAATGATGGAATCTCTATCCTCAGAGGTTTTTAGGCCCAACTTGACAAAGTCTGGCTGGGATGATTTAGCTGGACTTGGTCCTGCTCTGGGCTCCCTCCTCCCCGAGACCTGTGCTCCAGCGGGGCTTCCTTCTTGCTGGGACCGCTCAGGTCCCGGCAAGAAGGGACCGCGGGGATTCCTTCTCACCGGGACCAGGTCCCGGCGAGAAGGGAGCCCCGCGGTCTCTTCACTCCAGGATCCCCGCTCCAGCTCTCCCTCCTCGTCGGGACCGCAGGGTCCTGGCTAGAAGGGAGCGTGGGGCTTCCTTCTCCCCAGGGTCCGCGCTCCAGCTGCTGAAGCGCGGGTCCTGGGGAGAAGGAAGTGAGCCCCGCGGTCCCTTCTTGCCGGGACCTGAGTGGAGACCCATGCCCACGTCTACACTGGCTTAAGTCGACTTAAATAGTCGACTTAAGCCTCAAAGTCAACTTTATACGAGGTTAAGCAAGCTTAAGTCGACTTAATTTTCAAGTGTAGACGCACCCTATGATTCTTTGATCAAAACCCCCACACACTGCTGCTTCACTTAGGTTGGGGGGGTGTTTGTTTGTTTGTTTTTTGTTTTTGGCTTTTTCTGTTTCCAGTTTCATATGTAAAAACCTCCTTTCCGCTGTTCACAAAATCACCATCGTCTCTGATGTTCTGAGAATGCTAGTTGTTTGAGAATGGATCTTTATGAAATTTTCTTTGTCAGGAAGAAGCCTAGAAGATATTGCATTTCATGCATGAAAAATTCCATCTTCTCCTTTTTGGCCTAAAGTGTACAAAGTGCTGGGCGTTTCATGTCATAAGTCCCCCGTATCATGAACAGCTACTGACTTCACCAATTCCAAAGGGATAGTTCAGAAAAACAAACAAGGAGTCTGGTGGCACTTTTAAAGACTAACAAATGTATTTATTGCATGAGCTTTTGTGAGAGAAAATCCCACTTCATCAGATGCTTAAAGATGGAGAACTTATAAAATGGGAGGAAAATTAATATAAGGAAGTGTAAGTCAGACTGTTTCAGCAAATCAAAGCTATTGCCTTCTTTCTACCTCTCCCCATTCTAATATGCTGTTCCACAATGTTTGAATCTAAAGAACTGCTTTGATTTGCTGAAACAGTCTGTTAATACCCATACATAGCCCTTGGCCTTATGCCTAGAATGATGCATGGGTAATTTCCTGTAAGTTTCATATTCAATGGACGTGGGCAGAGCACACAAGAGCTGTTGATATTCTGTATTAATGGAGTATGGTTCAGCTCAAAATGACACAAAAACTCTTTTCAGTTTCCAACGAGAATCCCTTTGTTAGCAGAACTGGCTCCACTGGATAGTTATTACTAACAGAAAGCATGATGGATAATTTGAGGGATGGTCGCTGGGGTTCTCTGATTATCTGGAGCATGAAACCAGCGAGGATCAAGCCTGTGCTACATGTTGCAAACATGCTTAAATCATCCGGCAATAGCTCCACAGAAATATATTCTTCCTCAATGTTATATCTAACCGGGGGCTGAAACCATCTGCATGAATTGTGTCTCTTTGTCTAAACAATTAATCAAGTGCGAGTTCCATGTGTTCTAAGTCAGATGATAAAAAGAGGCATCCTTTGAGGATAGCACATTTGAATGAGAAGCGTAATGTGCCATCGTTACAAAGTCACCATCTTCTCCGAGAAGAGATTAATGCTTGTTTCCACACCTGTTTTTTCTGTCCTTTGCAGGGCGTTGTTTGGTAACACGCTGCAGCTCACATTTCTAATTTAGCTCTTTTATTTTTAACATAAATATTATTCCCACCCTTGGGAGCAATGGACCTTTTTCTTCAGCTCTAACAACTTAGTTAATGTGGCAGTTATTCCTTTCTCATCAGAAATAAAATCCTTCCTTTGTTGACTCATTTTTTGTACAAGGCTTTTAACATTTTTTTTCTCTTAACTGAGATGAGGGATGGGTCAAGTTGTGTCAGAATGAAACCAGAAGTAACCACACCATGTGCCCATATTCACCCTAAGAATTGTTGCTGAAGTTAGAAAATACTTTGCGAATCTTGGACCCAATCCTCCAATCACTACTCAGCTGTCTCTCAAGCAAAAGTCCCAAGGAAACCAATGGGAATTTTGCCTATATAAAGTTTGTGACAAGGACTGTGAGATAGAGCAGAAAATTTCTTCGCTCACACCTAACATGACAGAAGTTTTTCTCATGAGATCAGACTGAAGATTTCAGAGCAAGGAGGCTCAAATTAACTTCTGGGACCACATCACGCACTTTCTCCTGACTCAGATAAAATTCCTATTGATTTCAAAAGATGTCTGCAGAAAAAGATTTAAATAAAGACTCTAGGATTTAATCTTAGCCCAGTTTATAAATCGTTGACTGCTTCTTCCCACTAAACTGAAGATCTGACTCTTTGGAGTTGTTTGCAGACTAGCAGGTTAAATTCACATAGAGTTGCTTCTTTGTTTTCGGTTACTATGTGAGCTGCGCTAATTACATTTTGCTTTGTGTTTCAGATTCCAAAGAATCCCAAGTGTCACAAAATGCAACTCAGTTCAAACCCACTAGGTTTCAATGGGTTTCAGCCTGACACCATAAATTGATTCAAGTCCATTTGAATTTGAGCCAAAATTGGTAAATTAGTAGGGGCAGTGCCATAGCACTCAAGGGAGAATGTTACTATGCCGATAGGAAAGTGTTCTCTCCGAGGTTAACCCACCACCGTGAGAGGTGGCAGCTATGTACAGGAGACGCTCTCCTGCTGATAACAGAACTGCGTACACGGAGGTTAAGGTCAGTGTAATTACATCACTTGGGAGTGTGGATTTCAAACCCCTGAGTAATGTGGTTATGCCAACATAGGTCGGTAGTGTAGGCCTAGTCTAGGATAGCCACTCTTTGGTGATTTAGAGTTGTATTTATTATATGTCTTATTTATTTGTATGACAGTAGCACCCAGATGGCCTTATTGAAAGTTGGGTCCCGCTGCATTAGGTGCTGTTCATGCACATAATAAGAGACAGTTCCTGCCCCAAAGTGTTTGCCACCTACAATCTAAGTAGGCCGAAGTGGGAGGAGAAACAGACGCATTAGAGATGAAGTCACTTGCCTACGGTCACACCATAGATCAGCGGCAGAGCTGAGAATAGAACCCCTGTGTCTAGGATTAGCACATTAGTACCCCTTTTCATTGAACCACAGTGTCCCTCCTGTGTCTGTGAAGGAAGAGACACTTGAAACCAAGTGCCAAGAATAAGAACTCAACTCCTGACTCACAGTCAGATATTCACTCCATTGGACCATGCTGCTTTCTGTAGGTAATATTTCACACCTTTCCTTCTCTTAGGCTCATCCAAGAATATTGGCTACCCCACAGCCTGAGGGTGGGGAGGGGGCAGAGAAAGGGCTACCATAAAGACATGAAGACAATGGCATGAGGGAACTGTAGCCACATCACTGGTCTACACAAGCTTCAATCACACTCCTGTACTGCAGTATAAACATATCTTCAGCCTTTGGGCTATGGGAGGTGTCAAGGGGAAATAACAATCGTGGAAAAATATTCAAAAATGGGCACACCTGGGGTCCCCTCTCTCCGTGTTTCAAACAAATATGGCATAAAATGAGTCTCTCTATGACAGAGGGAGAGGAAACAATCTTAATATAGAAGGCCGCATGAAAATTGTCCATTTGTGGTGCGGAGTCTGCCCCACACTGGTACTTATGGGGTTAAAAGCAGACCTAGGGAGTATGTGTGGGAGGTAGACAATAGGAGAGAGACTGGAAGGAACAGCAAATCAAAGGCCAGTGAGCCCATATAAAGGAAGTTGCAAGGCAGAGCAGGGTGGAGTGGTCATTGGCTATCCTGGTGCTCGGTGAGGGAAGGCTGTGTCTCTCTTGCAGAATGAGGCCTGTGGCGCCTGAGACAGTGTTACAGCTGGGATTGGGTGGTAGCCGGCCCTGAGGACAGACAGAGAAGGTGCTAGGGCTGGGGAAAGTGACCAAGGGAGACAGAAGCAGGGAAAGCAATTTGAGGTGCAGCAGGAGGTTGTGATCCGCAGGGTTCTTGGGCTGGAATCCAGAGTAGTGGGTGGGCCCGGGTCCTTCTCACCCCCAACTCACCATGGGGGAAGCAGCAGAATAAGTTGCTGCAGGTGCCACTGAGGAAGTGATGAATGAGATACTTCAGCAGCTACTAGGGAAAGTGGCTAGACTCCTAAGAAGCCAAGCCTCCCCTGGAAAGGGGGACCACGGATTGTGTCTTGGCCAGAGATCTGAGTCAGGAAGAAGATGCTGTAGGTCCTAACAGCTGTGGGAAGGGCCACCGGCAAACTGGAAGGAAGAGTGATAGCGTGCTGTCTGGGGCAGTGGGTGTCAGCTTGAAGCTATTTTCTAGACAACCAGCTGGAGGTGGCAGTTCAGAGGTGAGTGGTGTGAATCTATCACACCCTGAAGAAGTATTATTTTCATCTTTTTTTATACTGAAGTGCTTGAACACCTCCCTGTTTTGTGGCCGGACTTTGAAAATAGGCAGAGGAATAGCCCTGGGGTCAAGGAATTGCCTTTTGCTGCTCCATAAAAATCCATTCAGATTGGGTTGAATTATAAGATGTTGGCCCTCCGTGTTTCACACTGCATGGTCTGGGTTTAACTTGCTGCTCGGCTGCAGGTAGCCAACTTTCCTTGGTTCAGTAGCTTCAGATAAACATGCAGCCATTTATCTGGAAGGGGGAATCACATGTTGCAAATAGTGAATAATAAAGAGCACAAACATTGTTGAACTTTAGAGTTCAAAATGGTATTTCCAAATGCTTTTTCCAGTGTGCAGCTGGTGGCTAATGATGATGCTAAAGGAAAAAGTGGTAATTTCAGTTCCTGGTATATAGTTAGCAGACATATCCAAAATACAAATGCAAGGGGTGATGAATTGGAGCTGTGCCTGTACACCTTAGTGATTTGATTGATATTGTACATTTGTACTATGAAAAACTATTGCATTCTGAGTGTCTACACGCATGTGGTTCCTCCATGGCCAACAGGGCATGTAGCAGGTATATCCCCTCAGACATATCCAAAAGGAAACACTGAAGGTTAACTACAGCACTTAGATCTCATTAAGGCCATGCGAAAAACTGTTGTATTCTTATTTTAACCCCACCCCCTTTTGAAAAAAGCCTACTTTAGCTGATTCCTCTAGACAGAAGGGGTAAGGTGAGAGAAGTGGAACTTACCAGGAATAGAACAACACAGACAGAAAGGGTTTAAATAAAGAAACACCCAACGAGAGGAGTGAGACAAAAAGTGTGGGACAGGAGACAGAAAGGTCACAGAAGTTGGGTAAGAGGCTCCACAAGGGACAGGTTCCCCAGCCTGCAGCCCTCATGAGGCAGGGTGGGCCTGCACTTTTGCCTGAGGCCAGATGGCTTCAAGGACTCTGGACAACACAAGGGACTCAGACCCCCAGGCCAAAGAATGCCTGCCCTGGAGTGGTGAGGAACCTGAGGCAGGGACCTGCGTTTAGTGTTTCTTGCTTTGTAGGATTGGTACGCGCCTATGCTGTCCGTGATTAAGTAGAGAAGAGCGCAAGGTGCTAGACTGTGCAAGCATCTGTAGATATGCTTCACCACTGTTGTATGGCCCGGCGAGAGTTCAGCTGGGAACTAGAGGCTTCACACCTTTTGGGTGGCATTCTAGGAGAAGGGTGTGTTTAGGTAAACCAAGGTATCTCATGAGTCAGCGCTGGATCTGAGACCTAAGGCAAATGGGCTGAAGAGCCCTGTTTCCAAAGAGGGGCAGCAGACTGAGCATTATTTCCCAGGGAGTGTGCCAGAGAGACAAGGGAGGAACCAGTGTTGTCTGCTGGATCTTTAATTGTTTAAGGCACCCCTTGGGATCCAGAGCAACAGAGGCATTCGTCGCGGGTGGCCAAGCGAGGATGTTTTTGATGATCTTTGACACAAGGGAAGTCCTATCTATACGGAAAGGCCATACTGTGTGTCTCCTGTGGTTGTTTATTAAGACCAAGCATACTATGGGTTTAAAGCCTAATCCTTAGCATTCAGACAATGGATTCAGTGTGGAAAATGAATCACACCTTTTCTCACTCTAGTGCAGATGGCAGCTCTTTCATTCCACATTCAGAGGATGCACAAAGAAATTACTGGGCTGAGTCACAGGCAAAGAGCATGTTCAGAGTGAGAGCGATTCATCAACTGGAAAAAGCCAGATAGACATGTACCACAATTGCCCTAATAGAGAAAGTGAGAGCTTGAAACTTCAGCTGAAGAATTGAAAACTGTGGCTGAGCAAAAGGTTAATTTACTCTGCTATTCAAAGGCACTGAATATTAACTATAACTGTCTACAGCTACAGTGGTGTATGGTATGCTTTACTGATATACGGCACTCTGCTTTACCAAGATCTCACAGCTTGGGCAGAAACAAGTCATGGACACATTCAAGGAATCATCATGGGAAAGGTTTCTGACCACCCGATAACTGAGTGGACCCATTACATGGTTCAGCATCTCATTGGTGACATTTCATCAGGCATGCTATATCCACAATAACCCATGAGTAAGACTATATCAATACAGACCCCTGTCATATTTAATCCTGGGGGGTGATGATGGCCAGCAGATGTCAGATGATGGAACACTGGGCTATGAAACTGACACAATGAAATGTCCACATGGACAAGGCCGGATTAACTGGCCTGGGATCCCCAGGCTGCCCCCGAACTCAGGGCCCCCCTCCTGCTCCTGCCTGCTGAGCGGGTTTGGATTATCGTAGGGGGTTTAGTGGCTTGAGCCTGGGGTTCTCTTTTTGGCCAGGGCCTGGGATTTAAGCCCTTAGACCCCTTGCGATAATCCAGCCCTGCACATGGAGAGGAGGTGTAGACCTCCCTGTAAGCGAAAAAGCTTTTTGTTCTGCAACATTTCAAGGAGTAAACGCACCACGAAAGCAAGCTGTGGCTGACATTTGCAATTCTCCTTTTCTCGTCTACCTTATTTTACCCTGTGCAAATCCTTGCCAGCCAGTTACATCTGGAGAGAACAATAAAAAACTGGCAAAGGCCTGAAATACAATGCAGCTGTTTTCTTCTCTACCTTCATGCTTTGATTCCTCTGGGGAGGTGGGTGGTGTGGTGAAGGGTAACGGGTCATAAAACATTTTCTCTGTAAATTTTGCACTAATTTTCCTGTGGCAAAGAAAAACAGATTTATTTTTTTGATCACTACTGTAGCCACATACAGAGCCTCAGGCCCAGATTCACAAAGGTATTTAATGGAAGTTAGGAGCCTCAATACCTTGGGGATCTGGGCCTGTGTGTAACTGGACATGGCAGAGGTGACACAGGGCTGGTTAATAGTTCTGGCAAATAGCCTCTAAACTCTGATCTCCCACCTGAGACATTGGGTCACCTTTGCTCTCCCTTGTGACCCCCAAGAGGCCTGCAAGGGATAGATTCTGCCCTTGGTTATACCAGTCTAGCCACAGAGTAGCACCATTGTCTTCAGTGGAGTTAATCCAGATTTAGATTAATGTGGCTGAGATCAAAATCAGGTGCCCAAGAGATGGATCCAAAGTTGACTGGAGTCTTTTCATTGACTTCAGTGGGCTTTGGATCAGCCTGCTTTCTCCACTGGTAAAGCATTGGAATGGAGTCTATAGAATTTCATTCTATTTCCAGCCTCTGTCACATTCTCACTGTGTTCACATGGGACCAAATAATGGCTGCCCCTGAATGTGCTGGGTCGAGTCAATGAAGATAGTTCCCTCTTCCCAGAGTGCACCAAGAGAGGATACAGCTGCAATATGCTCCTGAAGTGAATTAATCTGAACTCCCCTGAATGCTCCTAGGCACTCAGCAGTGTCCAATACAGGATGTCAGTTAAGCAACCATGGTCTCTAGCCCCTTGTCTAGCATTACTGGAAGTGGGTTAATCTCAGCACCGTTTATCTGGACAGCATTGAACGTTCCTCTGGGGGACAATCTTGTATCATACCTACATTATTGTCCTGCAGATCAGATATTTGTTTGTTCTTTAAAACAAAGATGCAGTGCTGGATGTTCAGCCCACAGCTCTCAAAGTGCTGTGGAGTCCATTGAAGGCAGTGTAGTTGGACAGAGAGTTGGCCAATCATCCAGGGTTGGCTTATCCTCCTTCTTTCCAGCTGTTCTCTGTAATTAAAAGGACTCTTACATGATGTTTACACTTCACACAAAGCCCAGGCTCTGACTCAGGTTTGAACCCAAGCCCCCTTTCTGTCCACACACTAATTATTCTGAATCAGATCAGCAAGCACCAAAACTCAGGTCCTGGAACCCCGTTGGAGAAGGGGGGTTTCAGAGGCCAAGTCTCACAACGACTCAGATCCAAGCCCTATCATTTTGCAGCGTGGATGCGGCTAAAGCAGCAGACCCAAGTGACAAGGGCTGTATAGTGCAGTCTGGTCGCATCAACATGGCCATGAGACCCAGGTCCAGCAATTGCAAGCCCAGATTTCCAGTGCAGTGTGGATGTTCAAGCAAGGGTGTGGAAACATCAAGTCCACAAGCCTCTGTCCCACAGACCTGAGCTGACAGGTGCAGTGTAGGCACACACTTAAAAATGCATTATGTTCTTTCCTGATGTTAGTTTTCCAGGGAGGGAATTGCTGTAGTTGCCAGAGGACTGTTCTTTGATGAGGAACAGGAAGGAAGATTGACCGAAAAACCATGGCGAACGGGGTGCAGGTGCACAACATGATAAATGGAGTTGGGGGAGCTACATAATATAACCTCTCTATTAAGATGCCCATCACTAGGGGACAGCTGGAGTAGCCTGGAAGGAGAGTTTGCAAACTGAATGAGCTTTCTGGGTGACTAAAACCCAAAAGTTAGAGCTGGCTGCTGCAAACCAACTTGGATGTACATTAAGGACTAGAACCTCTTGCTGGCTTTGGTGCTCAAGAATGGCCAGTACCCAAGCCAAGTTTCTCCACTGGCTTGTGGCCTGTTGCTGTATGGGGGGAGGACAAAGAGTCCCTGTGAACTCATACGAGGCCAGCCCTAGTTTGTTAGCATTGAGGAGTTCATCCTTTATCTTTTCAGGGTGTTTAATTGTAATAAGGAGGACATGTCAGGCACTAAACTGAGCCTTGGATTTGTGTCCAGTTCCTGCACTACAACACTCACCTACCTTGCAAAGGGATTTGGAGGCTAATTGTGTGACTATTTCATCCAAGGATCTTAAGGCACTGGATGAATATGAACAAAAGTACTTGTCTGATTCACAAGAATGAATATATGCGAGGAGCATCACAGACCTTGAGGACTATTAGATCCTCTGAACTCACCATGTCTGTAATGCAGGCTGTAGAAATTCATCCAGTTACCCCTGCATTGAGCTCAGTGACTTTCTGTTTGACTAAAGCTCCTTCTGAAAAGGCGATCAGTCTTGAAGACCTCAGAAGACTTAGAATCCACCACTTCCTTGGGTGGTATGTTCCAATGGTTAATCACCCTCACTGATAAAAATGCCTGCCTTCTTTCCACCTTGCCTGGCTTGGACTTCCAGCCATTGGTTCTTGTATTGCCTTTTTCCACTAGATTAGAAAGCCCTTTAATACTCAGTGTTTTCTTTATTTTAACAAGGTCTATTACAGTCAAATATCCATTCCATGCCATCTGACTCATTGATTCTATTCCATAAATCAATATCATTGCTCTGAGGAGGAAAGAAATGCAGATATTCTGTTTCACTGCATGAGAGTTTTCTGTGAATTATGAGCCAGGATTTTCCCCCATGCCTGTACTACTAAAGCACATTTCTACGGTTCCTCTTGCCTTGGACGGTATCAAAACAATTTAGGAATGTATACAATGTGCCCATTGCTGAGTGCATTTGCAGAAAGAAAACTAAAAGAGCCCATAATTAGTTGACAAATGTCATCGCAGATTGACTCTAATCCCACATGAGAGTGTGATGCCTTCCTCACAATCACCCCTTGTAATGAATCTCAGAGCTGCAGACAACAAACACAATCACAATGTAAATCAAACAAACACATGAGAAATGGAGAGAGACTAAAATTCTAATGTTTCTCTTCCAAAAACATAAGCCTGTAATACTCATCAAAAAGAGAACTGTTTTAGCTGGTGGGCATACAAAGGCCCTTAGCAGGTCTCTTTCTGGGCTTCAGAAAGCTGGTTCACAAAGCCAGTACATTGCAACATGAGTTACGTCCATTGAGACCGTGGTACTAGCTGTGCTTAAAGTTAGGCACACATGTAATATGTTGCTGAATCTGGTCCCTAGTAGGTGAATAATAATTAGGATGGGTCGCCATTGCCTCACAGCAGAAATGTGGTATAAATTATTGTTTATTTGCAACCTTGAAATGATTTCTTTAATCACAAAGCTATGACCACCCTCTAAATGTTGGGAGAAGCTGGATTCTGCATCTGGATCTCAATCCAAACTGTACAGTTGGTGAACTAATTATATAATGGCTCAGATCAGAACTCCAGATCTAAAAGCTCTGGAACACTGCAGTGTTTAAAATCTGCATCAGGCTTGGTAGTTTGTGGTTGAGACAAACTCTCCCTCTCTAATTAGCTTTATTGTCTTCCCTGTTATATCTAGTATAAATGTAGCAATTTCAAAAGGAATAAATACAATCAAACTAAATGTTCTCATGGAGAATTGGCATTAAGCAAAATCATCCATGCATACAACCATCATATTCTTCCAGTGTGATCTGCGTAAGTATGCAGAAACAGTAAACAAATTAATCACACCTTATTAGTGCTAAAACAGTTTTAATTCAGAAGTGAACAGTATAATGAGGACAGGTGTTCTGTATGACAAAAAGCTACTCATGGAAAATATCAGTGGGACGGCCTGAGCAAATAGGATCACATTTCAGGACCGTTTGGATTTAAACTCTCTGTGACTCATTTTCTTCATCCATAAAATTGGGATTGACCATACTCACTTCACAGCATAGTTGAGTCTAATTTCATAGATGTTTGTAAGGTGATTTGAGGTCATCAGATACATGAGGCTACAGAAGTACTAAGTACATATTACTAATTTTTAATCACCTATAGGCAGTGAAGTTGTAACCCACTTCTTAGGTGTGCTTCTTTTCTCCCTCTACGCCATTCGGGAGACTGGGAAATTCAGTGAAAAGTCTGTAAGCTTTATTTTGTAGTCAAGTTCCAGAGGGGTAGCCATGTTAGTTTATTGCAGAAGAACAACAGAGTCCTGTGGCACTTTTGAAGAATAACAGATTTATTTATCACATGAGCTTTCGTGGGAGAAAATCCCACTTTGCCAGACGCTTTGAAGTGCTTTATTTTGTAAGCACTATACGCAATCTGAAATATAGAAAAAAAGGAAAGTGTCTGCATCATGGAATGGATGCAAATAGCATGAATGTTAAATAACAGATGTTTTGTCTTTCCAGAGTTAATACGATACCTTAAAATATAAGATGGTGACTGCTATCCTCAAAAGTGGGAAATTAGAATTGCTAGATTTAGAGATTTGGAAATGAATTCTGCTTTAATTTAAATGGGTGTAAATCTGGAATGACTCTGGGTTTTGTGGTGTAATCATGAGTTGAATTTGGCCCATGGGACTTGGGATGGGCTGGGTCGTTTTTCTAGACTATTACAATGGGGCCACCAACGTTATTGCCCTTTCACTGCATTCCTCTGACTTGATCACAAAGTAATAAACACAATGCACTTGGACGGCTGTCACTATGAACAGGGAGCTTTCAGGAGGCAAAGCCGGCAGTATTTAACAGTGGTGGCATTAGCAATGTCCTTTCCTCTGATGCACGTAGCCTGAGTGTAATCACATCAAAGGCAATAAACTCAATCAAACTAAACGCTGTCAGGAATAACTAGCATTAGACGACATCATCTACAAATAAAACCATCATAGGCCTTTGAGTTTGATCCATGCAGCTGAATGAATGGGCTAAACAAAAAGCACCTAACCTTATTAGAGTTAAAAAATCAATTTTAATTCAAAGCATAATGCACAAATGTAAGAGACAAATCCCTGATGAATGGTCCAGCCTCCTCCTAGCTTCGCTTTAATGTTCATGAAAAAGCCATGCCAATGCAATGCAGTGGAAAATCAGGTTAGTTGTGATGCGGATGCTTAGCTCTTCTTTTAGATGACATTTCCTGACACTGCCTTGCACAGAGTAGGGTTAACAAGAGATTTGGGTGGATACAACCCCAGGTAACAGTTGGAGGCCAAGCTTAGGATGCTAGGTCAGAGATTGAAATCCAGGACCTCCATGGTAACGTTCTCTGAAATTCCTCCAGTTCCACACACAGGGATCAACAAAACTACGGGATCTCAATGTGTGAATGAGACAATGGTGTCAGAAGGAGAGACTTAGATTTCTCGGGAACTTTTGAGAAAGAGGACCCTATATAGGAAGGATGGGTTCCACCTAAACCCAAATGGAACTGCTGCCAAGTAAAATTAAAAAGGGCATTGAGTAGTTTTTAAACTCACGGCTGAGGAAAAGTTGTAGAAGAGCATGTCGTTTGGACAGAGAAATCCCTTAGGAGAGGATCTGTTAAGTGAGATTTTCCATATTCTGGTAAGGAGAAGACAGAAGAGAATAAAATATGGGTAGGATCTGAAGAGAAACAGTCAACTGAAGAAAGGTCCCATTCAATTACCTCCCATTCAATTACCTCACATAATGGCAGAAGCTAAAAAGTGACAATTTTTTGCTAGAAGTCTAAATACAAAGATGTGTGAGCTTGGGAACCTCATATTAAATGAGGATACTCATATTTTTTATCGACGTATTACTGTGTCCCATTGGTTATCCCCATTCCACCAAGATTCTGTGATGCCTATTATATATCAGAAGGACAGAACAGGTCGTACATGTGGCGGAGTTGCATTATATGTGAAAGAAAGCATGAAATCAAATTAAATAAAAATCTTAAATGAACCAAACTGTGCCATAGAATCTCTATAGGTAGTCATTCCGGGCTTGAATAATAAGAATACGGCAATAGGTTTATACTACCAACCACCTGCCCTGGATGGTGATCATGACTGTGATATGGTCAGGTTGATTAGAGAGGTTATAAAAAAAATCAATATTAATGGGGGATTTCAGTTATCCCCATACTGGCTGGGTACATGTCACCTCGGGATGGGATTCAGAGGTAAAGTTTCTTTACACTTGCTTCTTGCAGGGAGCTAGTCCTGGAAGCCAGAAGAGGAGAAACAATGATTGATTTAAGAGAACATGATCTGGTCCAAGAGGTGAATATAGCTGAACCACTTGGTAAGAGTGACCATAACATAATAGAATTTAAAATCCCTGGGCAGGAGCACACAGAAGAAGCACACCACAGTAGCATTTCATTTCAGAAAGGGGAACTACACAAAAATGAGGAAATTAATTAAACAGAAATTAAAAGTGAAATTCCTACAAGCTGCATAGAAACATTTTAAAAGACACCATAATAAAGGCTCAATTTAAATGTAGACCCCAAATTAAAAAAAACATATTAAGAGGACCAAAAAGTGCCACCATAAACGACAAAGTAAAAGAAGCAATTAGGCTATGTCTACACTGGCAAGTTAGTTCGAATTAAGGAAGCTTAATTCGAACTAACTAAAGCCATGGCTACACTAGGCTTTTGTTAGTTCAAATTAAGGGCTTCCTGAATTAGAATTAACAAATTTGAATATGCTATTCGAACGAAGGGTTAATTCAAACTAGTTAGTTCGAATTAACCAATGTGGCCATGTTAGTTCAAACTAATTGCTTAGTTTGAACTAACCGGTCCTTTGAACTCAATGCAATTTGCTTATTCGAACTAAGTAAGTGCTATGAATGGCACTTGCTTAGTTCGAACTAAATTAAGTTAATTAAAATTAGTTTGAATTAGTCAGTTCGAATTAACTAATTCGAACTAACTTTAGTAAGTGTAGACATAATTAGAAACAAAAAGGCAACCTTTAAAAATTGGGAGTTAAATCCTATTGAAGAAATTAAAAAGAGCTTAAACTCTGTGCATAGCATGTAAAAATATCATTAGGAAGGCCAGAAAAGAATGTAAAGAACAGTTAGCCAAAGATTTTTTTTAAAAAGACCAAAAATGTATGCACATCAGAACTAGGAGGCCTGATAACACCAGTGGGGCCATTGGACGATTGAGATGCTAAAGGAGCACTCCAAGAAGATACAGCTATTGTGGGGAGACTAAATTAATTCTGTACATTGGTCTTTATGGCTGAAGATGTGAGGGAGATTTCCAATCCCCAGCCATTTTTTTTAAAGGGGATAAATCTGAAGAAGAGTCCCAGATTGAGGCAGCATTAGAAAATATTTTGGACCAAATTGATAAATTAACCAGTAATAAGTCACTGAGACCAGATGGTATCCACCCAAAAGCTCTGAAGGAACTCAACTGTGAAATTGCAGAACTACTAACTGTGTTATGTAAGCTATCCTTTACCTTCTGTATCAGATGACTGGCGGCTAGCTAATGTGATGCCAATTTTTTTAAAAGGCTCTAGAGCCGATCCTAGCAATTACTGGCTGGTAAACTTAACTACAGTACTAATCAAACTGGTTGAAATTGTAGTAAAAAACAGAATTATGAAACACAAAGATTAATCCAATGTGTTAGGCAAGATTCAACGTGGTTTTTGTAAAGGGATATCATGCCTCATCAGTCTACTAGAATTCTTTGAGGTGGTCAACAAGAATGTGGACACGGGTGAGCCAGTGGATACAGTGTACTTAGATTTTCAGAAAGCCTTTGACAAAAACTCTCAACAAAGGCTGTTAACCAAAATAAACAGTCATGGCATAAGAGGGAAGGTCCTCTCCTGAATCAGTAACTGGTGAAAAGATAGGACACAAAGGGTAGGAATTAATGCTCAGTTTTCAGAATGGGGAGAAGTAAATAGTGGTAACCCCCAGGGGTCTGTGCTGGGACCAGTACTGTTCAACCTGTTCATCAATGATCTGGAAAAACAGGTAAACAGCGAGGTGGCAGAATTTGCAGATAACACGGGACTACTTAAATGACAGATGAAATTCAGTGTTGATAAATGCAAAGTAAAGCACATTGGAAAACATAATCCCAGCTATACATATAAAATGATGGGGCCTAAATTAGCTATCATAACTCTAGAAAGAGATCTTGCAGTCATTGTGGATAATTTTCTGAAAACATCCACTCAATGTGCAGTGGCAGTCAAAAAAGCTAACAGAATGTTGAGAATCATTAGGAATAGGATGAATAAGACAGAAAATATTGTATTGTCTGTTTATAAATCTATGGTACACTCACATCTTTAATACTGCATGCAAATCTGGTTGCCCCTCCTCAGCACAGATATATTGGAATTGGAAAAGGTACAGAAAAGGGCAAGAAAAATGATTAGGAATATGGGAGAGCTTCCCATCGGACATCATTTCCCATTGGCACAGTGCAGTGAAGATGCTGCATAAAGGGGAGTTAGAAAGTCGGTGGGAATTACGCAGGCTATTCTCTGTAGCTTGCATAACTACCATTGACTGCTGACAAAATTTGCGGCCATTGTAGACCTGGCTGAAATCTAAGTGAATGTTTTAAAACTTTCAAGGATGTTCATCTCTAGATCTGAGCCAAGGTTCCAGGGTGATAGAAGGGTACCTCTGAACTGATTTGCTCTTTCCGTATTTTGAATGCATAACCATGAACGCGATGTAATTCTCAACTTCATTTAAGTCAAAAGGCTAGATTCTAAATGGTTCTATACCAATGTAACTCTACTGCCTTCAGGAGATTTAATCTTGATTTACACTGGTATAAACAAGAGACGAAATCTGCCCTCGCCTCTTTCTGGGAGATTTCTAGTGGCATACTTCCTTCCAGTTCTCTACTGGAACTGCAATTTGGAGATTGGTGTACAGCCCCTAATTATAGTTATATCAACCTCACTTGGGGGTGACGTGGATAATAAATTACCTGAAAGCCAGCCAAAGGAATCATTATGAAACATAATCAGAGAAACCTTGTATAGGGGATTAAACAGATAATTAGACTAGAAAGAAAAAGGCTCCATGCAATAATAATGGACGAATGTTTACTTGAGTTCCCACCTGCTGCTTCCATCCAATCACATTCTTCACACAGATCCTGGGTCATGTAATTCATTCCAGAGGTGGATCGGAGCTCCAGCAAACAGCATGAGGTTCAGACGGCAGGACAGCTGCTGCCATCTGAAATACCATATGGGATTGTTTTCCAGGCTGTGACTGGGGAACTGCGATAGGAAGGATACACACACAAGAGGCCAGATCTTAGCTGGAAGAAATCGATCAAGTCCCTTTGAAATTCAGGCTCATTTACACCTGCTCAGGATTTGCCCAGTGGAACTTAAAAATCTTGCACTTGGTAAGCTCAGGAAACAGACCAGCTTGGAGAGAGAAATTGTACAGTTTAAGAAGTGGCTGTGATCCAGGAGGAACCACTGTTATTAGAGACAGTTCTTTATATTGGGTCGAGGCCTGAGATCCTGTCTCTCATCTCTGGCCCCCCGCAGACAAAGTGCGTAGAGCCTGGAAAATCGGCGAGGGTGCCCAATGTGATGTTTCTTCCCGCTCTTGACTGACCTTTTCCCTCCTGGGAAAGAAGCAGATTGTTCAGGGACCTCCTGAGGGGACTTGCTGGAATTAATCCTTGACCAGTTCCTCCAATGCTCTGGCTCCAAAGGAGCTGCATTGGCAGAAGGTGGAGCATTCAGCAGACAGGGCATCCTCAGAGCATGGATCAACCAGACACATGCTGGCTCTTAGAAAACTTTCGCTTGGCCTTCAATATGAAGAGAGCCACCTGCAGGTGGAACTGTTATCTTCATCTAAAAAGCTGCACCTAGAGCAATTAAAGTATCCCATACTCCTGATTGGACACGACACGGTTCCTCCCATAGGCACTGGCATGTTTCCTTTCCCCATTCCCAGTCAGTAGGTGCAGGAAAATAAAGTCGACTTAATGAAAATTAAGTCAACTTTATTAAACCTCCTTTTAGGTCGACTTTAGGCTTAAGTCGACTTTCTAAAGTCGACTTAAGCCAGTGTAGACGCAGAGTAGCCCTAAGTTGACTCTAAGTTGACTTAGAGCTCTCCAGGACTCCCCCACTGCCCTCCCTGCTAGAGGGGTGGCACAGGGAGAGCCTGGCATGCCTCCCCAAAGGGCAGGGCAGGGCAGAGCCCTGCCCACCTGCCCCTATACCCTGCCAGGGTCCCTGTCCCCCTTTACCCCATTGTACCCAGGTACAATGGGGCAAAGGCTGAGCCCCCTGGCACCTGGCAAGGGGTGCCCCCCCTGCCACCGTGGACCTGCCCCAGGTCCACCTAGCCCCTACAAGTTGACCTAGGCATCCAGTGTGGACGTTCTAGGTCGACTTTGTAAGTTTCCCCCTAAGTCAACTTAAAATTTAGGTGTAGACATGCTAAGTTGACTTAACTAAGTTGACTTAAAGTCAACTTAGTTAAGTCGACTTAGCTAAAGTCGACCTAAATTTACAAGTGTGGACATAGCCATAGACTTTAAGGTCAGAAGGGACCAGTACGATCATCTAGTCTGACCTCCTGCAAAATGCAGGCCTCAAGACCTCACCCACCCACTCCAGCAATAGGCCACCAACCTATGACTGAGTTATTTACCTCCTTAAATCCTAAACTTCCCTAGTCCATACAGCTCTGAGGGGGAGAGTGGCAATGGAGAGGGGCGATGTGAAAGGGGCGAGTGGCTTTGTAGCTAGGGAAACCAAGGTTAAAGATGGCATTTGCAAAATGGGTCCTAAAGTTAGACACCATTCATAATTAGGTTTCTAAAATAAAGAAGCACTTATTTATGTGTCTTAGGTACGGATGTGCCATCGGATTAGCAGAAGTGGCAATTTGCTTGTGGAAGTCTCAATTTTCAGTTACCCGGAAAAAGGCACCAATCAAAAAAATAGGGAAAAGTCAGAAGGAGCAAAGGATATTCAATGCCTCTAAAAACCAGGCCAGAATCCTCTCAATTGGCCTTCATTCAGAAATCAATGGGGGAAATTCTTTAGCCTGTGGTATAGACTCAGACTGGGCACCCATACACCCAAGTCACCCAAACTGAATGTACTCTTTAAATTTGGGGCTTACGTGAGTTAAATTTAGGCACCCAAGTTTAACCATTTTGCTCCTCAGATCCTGTTAATTATATGCATCAAAAATTTTCATATCTAGCTTCTAAAAATAGATCTTTTATCTGGACTCCTTAATAGCACTAGATAACGTTAGGGATTAGTTATTAAACCCAGAGTTCGTAGTTCCGCATGATAGTGTTATTACCCTCTGCTCTGCTTGAAATGGCTTGAAATTCCGATAAGCCTCTGTTTGACACCAGGTCCTTCCTATCAATGCAAATATGAGACTCTCATAAAAAGTGTTCAGATAGTTTGGCCCTCAGAATTAGCTCTGTCCCACACACAAGGGCACTTCATAGCCCCTTTGCTGTTGTTTACATAACTAATGTGTATTTGCTTAAATATCTCTGGAAACAGACAGTAAGGAAAACACATGCAAACAGGAGGCAAAAGAGCATCTTCCCTGTGAGGGTGTCAGGGTTCAAACTCTAACCACATCTACTGACGCCACCGAGCCTTACCTGCTTATGCAGCATTCCCCCTAGGCAACTTAGGGCAGTGGTTATTTGCTGTCATGTGAAAGCCTCACCTCCATTATTCACTGTCTGTCTCGGGGTTTGGGCATCAGGATTGCCTCTGTCCTAACCAACACACCCCTCTCCAATTGTCTCTTACCAAAATCCTACAGGATCTGAAGGAAGAGGGATAGTGGAACGCAGAAAGAGGACACGCATCTTGAAGAACCTCCAATTATAGTCAGGTCTGTGAAAAGTACTCTGGGTACGTCAACACAACAGCTAGCCACCCGCATCTGGCCCATGCCAGCTGACTTGGGCTCACTGGCTGCAGGGCTGTTTCATTGCTGCGTACATACACAGAAATGAAACAAGCCCACAAACCGAGCCCTGTAAACCCAAGTTGGCCGGCCTAATCCAGCCATAGGTAATGGATTGCTGCGTAGGCATACCCTCAGAGCATCACAGCTACTTAGAAGATGGGAGAGATTGCTTAGCATAAGTAGTTAACACATATTCTATGGGCGTGTCATGGGGTAAGTGAGCTGTCCCACGTCTGGCACGGATAGGGATTTCTGTAGCCCCATGGCTGTGTTTCTCAACCCTCTTAGCCTCAGGGGGTACAGTATAATGACCAGAATCAATATGACTGCCCATTCTTCCTGATGGCCAGACTCAGTAAGATGGCCTGGGTGAACAGGACAACAAGGCCCAATGGCCAGAGTCAATAAAGTGGCCCTTCCCATCAGGACAGCATGTCCTAATGGGAAGGGCCACTTTATTGATTCTCTCACTGTAGCAATGGTTAAGTCCACTGGGCTCTCTACTCTGTCTTCTCTGGCAATAATTCCCTGGGGCCTCCAGGACCCTCAGCTGGTACAGCATCTGGCACCTTGGTCTCTTCTCTGGGTTCATCCAGCAGCCTGGAACCTGCAGGGGACTCTGCTTTTCTTAGCTCTGGGTTCAAAGCCTGTCGCCGCACCCTAGAAAGATCTGGCAGTCTGCAGCCTCCCCCATCAGCAGCCAGTCCCGACTGAGATGCTTGGCTCCCTCTTATGCCCATTCTCCAGCTGGGGCATTTCCAGCAGGGTCAATGGAGCATGGCCTCTATGGCCCACAGGGTTGAGTGAACCTTGGTGAACCAGTGCGTGGCAAGCATGCCCCATCACAGCAAGCATTCAAGGTAAAGTGGCCCGTTAACATCTCTGTAGTCACAGGACAAAAAAAAGGAGGCTAGGGAGTTTCACATTGTTGTAATAACCCTTCAGAGTCTTTATTAGGACCATGATCTTTAGCATGTAGGAAAGTTACAAAATTGATCACCCAGGCTTCTCTTTTGAAGCAAGTTTCCCCAGGAGAAGCCCAATACGGGGCGATTGTTTCATGAAAAATGTTTGCCCAGAGGTGACAAGACATTTTTTTTCTGCATCAGTTCATTTGAGTGAATGATTGTCTAATTGCAGCTACCTGGTGGTTGTTGGGGCATTTTGTGCGCTGGTTGGGGTATATCGTCTTGGGTTCGGCATGTGGTGGACTCATGGAACTTGAAAAGTATGGGAGCATGGAGTGTTGGTAATCGTAACAGTGAACATATGTCTGCAGGTTTTGCATCTGTTGTTGTGTCTTCTGTTGCTTTGTTATGGATCCTGGTCTATGAGGAGCCTTCTTGTGATAATGAGAACCTGGTGCAGTTGGGGGGAGGGGGTTGTCTGAAGACCAGAACAGGGGATTTGGGATCCACTCAAGATGTGGTCTCTCTCAATATGGGTTATAACTCTTTAATGATACCCCGTACAGGTTTCAGTGTGGGCTAATAGGTGACAACTAAGGGTGTGGAACATAGCTTTTTTTTTTTTTTATTGAAAGAGGTTCTCCTTGGGCGGCCCATTCCATGACGCATTCTGCTTCTCTGGTGGAATGTCCTTACGTGGTGAAGGCAGTTCTAAATGTGTTAAGATGTGGATCCCAGACTTTCTCCTGAGAACATATTCAGTGACATCGGCATGCCTAGCTATAGACAACAGATTTTTTGGAGTGGTTACCTGGATCTGTGAAGTGTGGTGATCTGTGGGTTTCTTATAGGTTTTGTCCAAAAAAAGATATTGCCTCACCCACGTTGTCTCTTGAAACACTGTCATTTCTTTTCAAATGGTCAGTCTTTTTCTCTGACGGTTAGGCTCATCTGGCTAGGAACTTTTGTGGCTTTTTTACTTGGCTGTCTCACAGCTCCCGGCAATTCATCATCCTCTGTGCATATAAAAGAGATAGTGCCATTCTAAAAGGAAGAACATCTAAATTTGAAGTCAGCCTAATCAAGTCGGAGAGGGAGATTGAAATATACATCAGAGGCTAGGTAAATTAAGGTAGGCCAGCTGATTAACTTGTGCTGTCACTGTTAATTAATTTTACACTTGCATACAGGCAAAGAGCTGTGGTGTGGTTATTTTATTGAAACGTACCCCAGTGCAATGGAAACACAAGACTCTAGCCCCCGTGTTGGGGATTTTAAGCTGTGTACAGGGCATTGTGCAGCTCCTCCACACTGGGGTTAATTTCACCCTGGATGAAGCTGGAAACAGAAGAATTATGCATGCAAAAATCTGCCGTTTGGTGTCTTGTGCAAAATGAAAGAGTCAGATTTTCCAGCAAAGTTGCAGGGAAGTTACTAAACTTGCACTGAAGTGGTATGCTGTCCATCCCATCACTGCCCTTAGATAAGCTGCTGATGTATTCAGCCCTGATTAAAGGCAGGCGTAGGCCTCTTGTAACAAAAGAAATAAGTAGATACTAGTCTATGCCATGAGACAAGAGCATTAACCTCCAGAACCTGACCCAGATTTCAGACTAGCTAATTAGGACTAGCTCAGTCTTGAGCTGATACATGGGTGACCAGAGTTCATGTCTGTGTCCTGCTATGGATTTTCCTTGTGTCCCTGGGCAAGTTACTTAACTCCTCTGTGGCTCAGTTTCCCATCTGTGAAAGGGAGGCAACAGCAATACCCTACCTCAGAGGAGTATTCTGTGTTACTCAGATACTGTGGTAATAGAAGCCAGGTAAGTAACCCAGAAAACGTATATTTCAGTCTCAGCCAGTTCTCTGGTGTGTCAAAGCTTTATTACACCAGTACATTTCCTTAAACAGTTACTCAGATTTCTCTCGAAATTTCAGCCAGGTTCTTAAACCATCAGAACTCCCCACCTCCCAGCCTATAAACTTCCCAGTGCAAAGGAAACAAACCAGCTGGCAGAACTATAAAACCTGCATTATCTTAAGTAGCCCACAGAAGTTCATATTCATCATTGCATGAATGAATGGAGTTTCCATTAGCAGAAGTAGCTCTGAGGGTGACCTTTGCTCTTTAAAGATCTTGGTTGCATTAAGAGAATAAAGAGCCACTGGGTTAGAGATAAAAGACTAATTGCCATGGGGTTGGTCAATCTGTGTGTGCAGAGAGAGATGGAGTGTGCAAAACACAAGCTGGAACAGAGTCCTCCACTCAGTTTGGCAGGATTAATTAGCAAAATGGGGCCTCCTGGTTAGAAATCAAAGATGAACGAATTGCTGATGTATATAATTTAAAGAAGCATAAAAATCTCGTGGTAAAAAGTAGGGACTGGGAGTCATAAGGAAGGCTGGTTGGAACACAGGAAAAAAACATCTAATAACATCTCCACGTTTTTTTTTTGTTTGTTTTGTTTTGTTTTGCTGTAAAACTAAATTAAATAAATTTTGATGCACAATTAATTGGAATTTTGAAACAGTTTAGCCAACTCTTGGCATGACTTCTTGGGTTTCCACGTCAGGTCTGCCACTGCTTCCCACTGTAACCTTGGGAAAGGGCCTCCAAACGCGCTACACTGATTTATATCTTTCTTCCTCACCCCACTCATATAATCGGAGTAAGTAGGTGGGGACAACGGGTGTAATCTACTGGTTAGATCTGTGAGCTAGGAAACATGACTGCTGGGGTCTTTTGTTAGGCTACCACTGCCTCCCACTATGACACTAGGAAAGTCTCTTGGGACTTGATCCTTTACAGAGGAATGGCATTTCCCACTGACATGAGCATTTTGCAGGTTGGAACTTTATTTCAGTTTCCTTCTGTGTGACAGAGAGGTGAGGATGCCCTGCCTCTCTGACTTTGATCCAAAATAACCAGTGTTATTAAAGATCACTGAAATCCTCAGGAAAAAGGTGATGCAGGCACAAAACATCACTAAACTCTACTGCCATAGGCTGTGTTCATCTTTGATATTAATTTGCAGGCTAATGATGACAGTGGAGTTACTGGAAATGTCTGGCTTCTACCAGGATGATTGGTCACTGTCCATGGTACTAATTTCTAAACCAATAAACATTCCCACACTTGTGGTCCTCTGATATTTTTCTGGCTAAACAAACAAGGAGTCCTGTGGCATTTTTGAAGACTAACAAATTTGAAAGACTAACAAATGTGTTAGTCTTTAAAAGTGCCGCAGAGCTCCTTGTTTGGTTTGCTGAACTAGACTTTTCTGGCTAAATTGCTGAAAAAGTTGTAAAGGAGTAGCATAAGAATAAAAATAGTTAATAACTACATTTTGTTTATTCACCACTTGTCCCCAAAGGGGCTTTAGGTACTTTAAAATCAACTCCCCACCGTGTGCTAATTGAGGACCGGAAAAGACATAATTGTCATCGCAGCTGACATCTGAAGGCAGTGGAGAAGAACCATGACATCACTCTGGTTGGGTGTCTCATCAGAGCAGCGGAAGGGGATGTATGCTAGGCTACTCTTCACTGTGTATGTGATCCACCCAGGACAGAGGTAAAGCATATTAGCAGGACAAGGTGGGGGGATTTTTGGTGGAGCTTGCACTATTCCATGGCCCTGTCTATGGCTTTATTGACAGTGCACCTATCCATATATCCACGTCACTTATCCGATTGGGATATCTATACATATAACAAACAATTCCTTTGTTCCTAAACCAGAGGCACCTGGGAGTACTGTATTACTGTATATTCAGCACCATCAGCCCCTGTAGGCAATCTGGGATTGCCTCATGTTGCTCTCTAGTCACAATTCAAGCCCCAACGTGGACCAATAAGCCATGCCCTTCTGAAGGACATTCTTACTGGGCTTCTGGGAAGGAAACTGGGGGGAGGGAGGCAGATCTCTGGCATTCAGTGCATACCCAAGGAGCAATCAGTGATGGTACCCAACCAAAATCTCAGATCCCAACCCCATCCTCTCCAGCACTTTGCCGGGATTCTGATCTGATTCAAATCTGGCAGCTGGTCCTTTTCTCTGTAATGGTTCAAAGCAACACCCCATCTGAACCTGATTACCCCTGAGTTTCAGGTCCGTGTGGATCCAAATCTGGGCTTTGCGACTCAAAACCCTCCCAACGGTACAGGAGCTGAGAGCAGTGTTACAATGATACACCCTTCACTTATAATCAGCCGCCATATTCATCATCCCCCTTCCCTATTTGAGATGGAACTTGGCATCTGGTCTCGCATTCACCAAAATAGTCGCTTACACCATGTCAGGGAGGGAGCCCTCCGCAGCGCCCCCAGGTGGGGAAATCTGGAGTTATGAACGCGGAGGTATCAGCCCAACTTTGTGGGCTTCCCTCCTCTGAGTTACAAAACAGCCCTTAGACTTCAGGGCAGTCTGGCCTAGTGGCCACGGAGTCAATATACGAACCCTCAGGTCAGGGCAGTCTGGCCTAGTGGCCACGGCGTCAATATACAAGCACTCCAGTCAGGGCAGTCCAGCCTAGTGGCCACAGAGAGGGTGGTGCCTGGGTAGGGGGGGCTCAGGCCCGCCCACTCCACTGAGCCCCAGCCCAAGGCCCTATGGGTGCCAGGGTTATGGCACCCTGACAGCGGGGGTCCGAACCAAAACACACCAGCTTATGGCCATTCAACCCTCAACCCCACAACCCGGGCCCCTGGGCTGCTTCCTAACCGAGCAGAGGGTGGTCCTCCTGCATGGTCCCGCTCAGTGCCTCCTTCTGGGCTTCACCGGCTGCCGTCTGTGTCTGCTGGTTGGCCTCAGGGTGCCTGTCGTAAAATGGCTGCTCCGGGTATCCCCACACAGCATCTCCATCTCTGGCTGCTTGGCGCTGGTCACACTCCTGAGAAGGAGCTTCAAGTAGAGGTCCTTCCTCCTCACCGGTCAGCCCCAACTGAGCTGAGCTGCCCTCCTTTATGCTGGGGCAACAATCTGAGCATGCCCAGCAGGGCTTAAGGGGTGGGGCCTCCACTGCCCACAGGGTTTGTTGGGCTTCTTTAGTGCGGGGTAGGCTCACCCCGTCACACATCACTTCACTGCTCCCTCCCTGTCCCTCTGTCTCCACATTCCTTCTTTTTGATAGCCTATCTTCAACACGTCCCCACATCACTCCCTATTCCAATTGCTTTGATGACCTCCCATCCATCAGAGTCCTTTGGCTCCCTGCCACTCAGTACTTTATTTCTTTTACTCTCTTCCACTCAGTCATCGAATCCCGTTGCTCCCTCAGTCTCTTTGCCCTTGTTTCCAATTCAAAATCTCTCCTTTCCCTTCTTAGTGCTGGCTCATCTGCCTCCAGGCCATGCTGCAGAAAGTTCCCCTAGAGATTCTCTCCACAGCCAGGACCCTCCAGGTAATTTCCCTGATTTGTTGATGGCAAAGACAATCCAAAACCCAGAGCGATATAGACCTTCCTGCTCTGCCCTTAATGAATCACAAATTCAATTCACGTTGCTTCATTTTCTCCAAACACCCACCCAAGCTGCTGTTCACTTAAAAATTCCCTTTCTATGCACACAGATTAATTAAAGGGGAACTGTATAGTCTTCCTTGCCTCCGCTAAGCCTCTCAGTGGTTAATAAACAGAAGAGAATCAAATTTCAGCAACCCTGGTTCTAATTTACAGTCTGTCCTGCTTTTCTTTGGATAACACAGAGGGAGACTGGAAAGCTGAATGTGCCCAGGGCCAGACTGGATCTTATTTGGACTGACTATGTGTGTAGGGAGTGACCCACACATTGTGGGCCATGCCAGAATACAGATAGCTAGTCACATGCGATGTATGATTAGTAGTTAAACATGGGTGGAAGGCAGACAGCTAACACCACTTCATCCTTTCTTATTGTGGCTTTATTCACACGTGGCAACAGTTACTGTGGTTTGAGCGGAAGGGTGATCCTGTCCTTAAAGGCCCTGGATCATAAGGCAGGAGATGAGGGCTATTGTCCCTATTTCACAGATAGAAAATTAAGGCACAGAGGCTATGTCTACACTGGAAAAGTTGTCAACTTTTTAAATTCCAAAGGGGTAGCCGTGTTAGTCTATTGTAGAAAGACAACAGAGTCCTGTGGCACTTTTAAAGACTAACAGATTTATTTATCGCATGAGCTTTCGTGGGAGTCAAATTTGCATATAAGTTCGAGTTCTGCAGTCTCTCTTTGAAGCTGTGATTTGTTATTCATCTGTTTCAACACAGCTATTAACAACTTGTGGCTGACCTCTGTGACTTTTTACTCACCCACAACCATTTCAGATTTGAAGATAATTTATACCTTCAAGTCAGTGGCACTGCTATGGGTACCCGCATGGTCCCACAATATGCCAACATCTTTATGGCTGATTTAGAACAATGTTTCCTCACATCTCATCCCAAAGCACCCCTACTTCACCTGCGCTATATTGATGACATCTTCATCATCTGGACCCATGGTAAAGATGCCATTGAAGATTTCCATAGAGATTTCAACAATTTCCACAACACAATCAAACTTAGCCTGGAACACTCCACACAAGATATCCACTTTCTGGACACTACAGTGCAAATTAGCAATGGGCACATAAAGACCACCCTATACCGCAAACCTACTGATCGGTATAGTTACCTACATCCCTCGAGCTTTCTTCCTCGACACACCACACGATCCATTGTGTACAGTCAAGCCCTAAGATATAACCGCATTTGCTCTGACCCTTTAGACAGAGACAGACACCTTCAGGATCTCTACCAGGCATTCTTAAAACTACAGTAACCACCCGCAGAAGTGAAGAAACAAATTGACAGAGCCAGACGGGTACCCAGAAGTCAACTACTGCAGGAGAAGCCCATGAAAAACAACAACAGAACGCCACTGGTCACCACCTACAACCCCCAAGCCAGACCTCTTCAACACATCATCAAAGATCTACAGCCTATTTTACAGGATGACCCCTCACACTCTCAAGCCTTAGGAGACAGACCTCTCCTTGCTTTCAGACAGCCCCCTAACCTTAAAAGGATACTTACCAGCAACTACAGATCACACAACAGAAACACTAAAGCAGGAACACAGCCCTGCAGCAGACCACGCTGCCAACTTTGCCCTCATATCTACACTGATGACACCATCACAGGGCCTAATCAAGCCACCTACTCCATCAAGGGCTCGTTCACCTGCTCATCCACCAATGTGATTTATGCCATCATGTGCCGGAAATGCCCCTCTGCCTTATCTATTGGACAGACAGGACAGTCTCTACGGCAAAGAATCAATGGACACAAATCTGACATCAGAAATTGCAACACTGCAAAACCTGTAGGGGAACACTTCAATCTCCCTGCTCACTCCCTTGACGACTTGTTAATAGCTGTGTTGAAACAGATGAATAACAAATCACAGCTTCAAAGAGAGACTGCAGAACTCAAACTTATATGCAAATTTGACTCAGTTGTCTTGGGGTTAAACAGGGACTATGAATTTTTCTCACATTACAACAAGTGATTTGACCTCACTCTCCTCTATGTGCTGTTCCCCAGTGTTTGAATCCTAACACCTATTTTGATTTGCTGTTACAGCCTGACCTGATGCTATGTCATACACTCCCCTGCATTTAATTTCCTCCCACTCTAACTTTCCTATCTTCAAAGCGTTTGACGAAGTGGGATTTTCTCCCACGAAAGCTCATGCGATAAATAAATCTGTTAGTCTTTAAAAGTGCCACAGGACTCTGTTGTCAAACTTTTTAAAGTTTATTTTAATAAGGTTGACATTAAGTTGACTTAAAGTCGACCTTATTAAAGTCGACTTAACAAAGTGGACTAAGTTGACTTAGCTTTAAGTCGACTTAGTCCACTTTGTTAAGTTGACTTAACCACACTTAAGTTGACTTAATAAAGTCGACTTAAGGGTTACTCCACGTCCACACTGTTGTTAAGTCGACTTAAGGAGTCGACTTAAAGGTTATGTCGACTTAATGAATGGTAGTAACAAAGTCAACTTAAGCTTTCATTAAGTCGACTTAAGGAATTTCTTAAGTAGACTTAATGAAAGCCTAGTGTGGATGTGGCTTAATTTAAGTCAACTGAAGCCTCCTTAAGTCGACTTAAATTGCCAGTGTAGGCATAGCGAGTGATTGGAACTAGGCCCACAAAGAGAACTTTGACTGAGCATCACAGTTAGCTGTCCTGCCACTTAGTGGAATTCACAGCCCCGAGTTAGATCCTTAGGCCCCCTACACAAGACATGGGGCGAGGTAAGTGTGACCCAGGTATGCCTTGTTGCTAACTGGCAGAGGGCCCACAGATGCACAGAGTTTTACATGGATAGCCTGGATCACGTATATGTATAATAATTTACTAAAAGGTATAAGAGTCAGCAGCTCACTGGACATCATAACCGCGGTGAAACATATATGCAGCTAACATTTGAGAAGTGATGTGTCTCTGCTGGAACTGATGTTCCTGAGGCAGGTGATGTGTCTCCTAAAGCTCCCTTTCAAACAAGTAACAAACACTTTTCTCTCTGTCTAGTTGTGTATGTACTGAGGATTGACTGTCTCCTAATGGATGCCTGTTTGTGTTCTGAGCTGAAGGGTCATCAAGAGATTGTGAACACTTCCAGCAAGGAACTTTTCAGGAAGAAATAAAAGCAGGTATCCTTTTTAGGAGAAAAGATAGCCGATTGTTGAGATGTACCTGAGAGTTGGGGGGTACACTCGACATCTTTTGCTGAGGAGGCATGCTGGCAAGGTGACTTCTCCCACGAATGGAAGATCACAGCCAGGCCTGGCTGAAACGCTGGAAGGACTTAGAGGTGAGTTCTGCTCTATAAGACAAGGAAGTTGCTAGTTAAAGCTGTCTCTGTTCTAGAATTTGTGTTATGACTTTCTTCGACATGTAAACCAGTCGCTTCCATGAGTTCTACTTGCTGCCATTTAAATCTCTTCTCTTGGTTAAATAGGCTTCTGCTTGTTTTCACAGAGGTGTTGGAACATGACTACCACTCACCAAATGAGAGAGCACAGGACCTGTGTGGGCCCTGAGGGCAGGGGAGTTGGAGAGTTAACCCCCGGCAGGCGCTGACATGACTTCCTCACACTAAGGACATGCTACATTTCACATTGGAACAGCTTCAGCAGGAAAAGCTGAGAGAGATGAAGCATCATCAGGTCAGGCCCGTACAGCATTAAACCAAAGGGTTACATTAGAGAGAAATATTTAGCAGCATAACGTTAGTATTTCATACTCCCATATGGTACACGGCATGTGATGCTCAATTTGGCAGCTTGTTCTCAGTTATATTTCACAGTGAGCTTTGTTTTTCCAGCCTGAAGTCATTAGTCTGCCTTCCAAATGAAGATGCCGTTCCCACTCCAGCCTCTCGCTGTCAAGCCTATGATTTGTGAGGGGTTTGTTTTTGAAATGTCGTGGTGTAAATAAAGTTGATTATTTGTAACAACCCCGTTGCACAACTTTGTGGGGTTGAATACATTTTCAGCACGTTAAAGTCTTTTTCCAGTTAGGATGTATTTAATAGTGTTTGTTTTATGTAATGTGAGGCCTCTGGTAGGTCAACAGTGAAGAGTGAACTCTGGACCTAAAAACATGAATCCATCGTACTCCTTGAATTAGCAGACAACTTTGTTAAGTCAAGTTATAGTAAACTCATAAACAACTCTGTGGGCCAGTCATTAGAGGGAGACAGAGAGCCACCCTCCATATACTCAGTGATGTAACTTACATTATTTTATAAAGCTCAGGTTTGTTTTAAATCCCAGTTGTGTGGGGGGTTTTTTAAGATCCTTTTGAATGGATCTTCTTTCTCATGAATGAGTGTGATCTTAAAAATCCCAGTGAATTGGTTTATTAACCTTAAACCAGCCTACTTAGTAACAACAAAGCTAATGTAGCCTGATTCTTTATGATTTGGATTGGTATTGCCAATAAATCCTACCAGGGAATTTGAGTTCTTGCCCAAATCTGACTAACTTTAAAATGGGGGACTTCCTGGGATGCCCAACAGGAATTTATACATGGATACTTCAACATATTTTATAAAAACATTGGATTGCAACAAGCATTAATGATAAGCAGAGAATTGGGAAAAGGTTAAATGAACAAACAAATAGCCAAATCACAATCCATTTCTATTTTAATACATACCAGAAACACCAGGTGGTTTATAAATTTTTAGAGGGGTAGCCGTGTTAGTCTGCAAAACAACGAGAGTCCTGTGGCACCCTATAGACTAACAGCTTTTCTTCGGGCATAAGCTTTCATGGGCTATAACCCACTTTGTCAGATGTGGTTTATATTTTACTGTACTAAGATTAATATTGGAAAGTTCAGGTTAATATAATCACACCCTTGTCCAACAGCTTGGTCAAGAGAGATGTCCAGTAGTCCGACTATACTTGGCCACCAACCACTGCTCCCTCGCTGGTCCCCCTATCTCTGCTGTCATTCTTTTTGATCGCCACCTCCCTATCTTCAACATGTCCCCACAGCTCTTTTCCACCACGCCAACCTCAGTGTCCTTCACTTTCCATTCAGTCAATGTCCTAGGCATAATACTATCCCTCCTCATCACCCCTCCCCACCCCCCCAGGAACCTAGCAACATGCTAGCACAAGTAACCTCCTTCCCCCCACACACAGAGCCCGACCCCACATGCCACAGTTGAAATTGTGAGCACTCTGGGGCAGGGACCATCTCTTGACCTGGTTCTGTAGAGGCCCTGGCACAATGGGATCCTGGTCTATGACTGGGACTCCTAGGGTATGTCTACATTGGAGGCTCTGTTAAGTCAACTTAACAAGGTTGACTTTACGTTGACTTAAAGTCGACCTTGTTAAGTCATCTTCGAGACTCCACACTGAAAACTCCAGTTGACTGCCAGCATTCACATTGGCAGGTGCTAGGTCAACGGTGGAGTGGTGCATTGTGGGTAGCTGTCCCACATTGCACCAGGGCCTAGAGGCCAATTAGATTGACTTAAGGGCATGACCCGTCTACACTGGCTTAAGTCAACTTAATAAGGTCAACTTAAGCGTTAAGTCAACCTTCAGAGGTGCTGTTATTAAGTTAACTTAATAAGCACCCAATGTGGACGCGGTCTGTAGGTCAACTTAACAGTCCTTAAGTCAACCTAAGGCTCCAGTGTGGATGTACCCTTAGGTCCTACCACAGTATACATAATGATAGTCTTACTCATGCAGATGGTCTCAGGGCCTGCATTTATGTACATCCTGTTGTCCTCCCATACTACTAAATTAATACTGGGGATTGCAGCCATAACACATAGACGATATCCCTCAATAACTTAACAGAATTCAAATTAATGTTCTTGAACCAAATTGAACCTTATTGAATTAGTGGTAATACCTTTGGAGTCCATTGTATTAAAAATGCTATTGTTCATGTATTATTGAAAGATTTTCTCTAATTTTTCCTAGGGAAGTGATTTATGTAAAGGTTAAGAACATCAAAGAACTGTTTGGGACAATATGGGTCAAATGGGTTTCCTAGGTGGTATTTGGGAAACCTCATGAAGCTAAAGGTAGTGTACAAAGTATCAAACTTCTGTTTCCAATATTTGTGTTAAGGCTCCAAAACAGATATTCAAGGCTTGGGTTTGGGTATCTCCTGACTGTTCTCAATTTAGGTATACGTTTAAATTATGGCTTTTATTGGTGTTTATATTTACTATTTTCTTTAGATAGATAGATAGATAGATAGATAGATAGATAGATAGATAGATAGATAGATAGATAGATAGATACAGTACTCCTGACAGCTAATTTCCAAGTTATTTTTTGGACAAAAAACCTAGAGTTTTCAGGTACCTAAGTAGCCCCTAGTGTCATAGCTAAAGTTACTTCTACTACCAACATCTGAAACGACATTCCTGGTCCTTGATTTGGAGTTTCCGGGAGCAATGTGGTATTAATTAGTAGACTCCATCATTAGTAGTAGTATCAGACATGGAACCGCATTTATTTTCATAAAATTTTGTTATAATTAACAATACAATTTGAAAATAAGTGACCTTCATCTGCACAATGTCCAAATTTACCATTTTAGCTAATGTTTGGGGTTTTTTTAAATTGGTACCGCTAAGATGAATACAAGCTAAATTTGCATGCTAGAATGATATTATCTAAATCTAAAATTTAAATCTAAATCTAAATCCAAAATAACTGCACTGTGATCCTTAACAATCTTTGAAAGAACACAATTAAAGCATGCATTGTGTCTTTCAACAGGAAGTACCCAAGAAGTAATAACAACAATACGACTGTGTGTGAAATAGACAGTGTGTGTGTTGGGGACAAGTGTGCAAACAGAAGAACTGAGCAGCATGTTTTTGCATCCCTGCACATCCACTGATGAACCTACCCTTCATGGACTTATCTAGTTCTTTCCTGAACCCTGGTTTAATCTTCACCTTGACAGCATCCTCTGGCAAAGAGTTCCACAGGTTGACTACGCATTCTGTGAAGAAATACTTCCTTTTGTTTGTTTTAAACTTGCTCCCTATTAATTTAATTTGGTGCTCCCTAGTTTTTGTGTTCTAAAAGGAGTAAATAACACTTTATTTATTTTCTCCACACCAAACATGATTTTATAGACCTCTACCATATCCCCTCTTAGTCATCTCTTTTCCAGGCTGAAAAGTCCCAGTTTTATTAATCTCCTCACATGGAAATTGTTCCATGCCCCTAATCATTTTAATTGCACTTTTATGTGCCTTTTCCAATTCCAATCTGTCTTTTTTGAGTGGGCGACCAGATCTACATGCAATATTCAAGGTGTGGGTGCACCGTGGATTTATATAGAGGGGATACAATATTTCTATCTTAATTAACTATCCCTTTCCCAGTAATTCCCAACATGGTTAGCTTTTATGACTGCTGCTGCACATTGAGTGGATGTTTTCAGAGAATTCTACACAATAACTCCATGATCTCTTTCTTGATAATTTAAATGCCACTTCGTTGCCTAGTCACCCAGTTTTCTGAGATCCTTTTGTGCCTCCTTGCAGTCTGCTTCGGACTTAATTATCCCAAGTAGTTTTGTAGCATCACAAATTTTGCCACCTCACTGTTTACCTCTTTTTCCAGATCATTGATGAATATGTTGAACAGTACTGGTCCCACTACAGACCCCTGGGGGGTGTCACTATTTACTTGTCTCCACCTGACTATTTATTCCTACCCATCAGTTTGCTAAACCAGAAGAGGCCCTTCCCTCTTATCCCATGACAGCTTACTTTGCTGAAAAGCCTTTGGTGACAGACTTTTCAAATGCTTTCTGAAAATCTAAGTACATTATATCCACTGGATCTTATTTGTCCACGTGCTTGTTGACCCCTGCAACGAATTCTAGTAGATTGGTGAGGCATGATTTCCCTTTACAAAGACCATATTCACTCTTCCCCCACAAATTGTGTTCATCTATGTCTGATCATTTGTTTTTTGTCACAATTTCAACTAATTTTCCTGATACCGAAGTTCAGCCTATCAGCCTGTAATTGTCAGGATCGCTTCTAGAGCCTTTTTTTAAAACAAATCAGCATCACATTAGCTATCCTCCAGTCATCTGGTACATAAGGTGATTTAAGTGAGAGATTGCATACCACAGTTAGTAGTTCTGCAATTTCATATTTGAGTGCCTTCAGAACTCTTCAGTGTATACCATCTCTTTTTTGACTCATTAGTTTGAGAGAGACTTGTGGGGGGAGATACTGTGGGGGGGGGGAAGAGAGCGAGAGAGAGAGAGAGAGAGAGCCTGAGTGCTTGCTCAGTACGGCAGCAGTCACAGTTGCCACTCCTAAGATGGTGGCATCAGCATAGACGTCTTCCCCTCCCCTGCTCAGCATGGCCATGGCCACCTGTAATATTGGAAGAGCTCCCCCATAGACTTGACAGTCAAGAATCAGCTTCCCAAGGAAGGGGAGGTTGAGCTAGGCATCTGGAGAGAGGCGGCTGCTGGTGGGGTACTCAGCTTTGGTAGATATGTCTGTGTGGGGCTGAGGCAAATTTTGAGGTGGCTATAAGCCCCTGCAAGCTCCTGCCAGCACTATCCCTGTTCATAAAATTATACTGTTATGAAACTCAGGCAGGCACCTGCCCCCACCTCCCTCTCTATGGTGCCCTATCAGAGACCCCTGAACCGTACAAAGGATTTACTAAACTTTTTTATGAGTGAGCTACTTCTGAGCTGAAAGGTGAGGCTGTAATGCATTTGTGACCACAAAAGAGATCCTTGGAGGGGTGGGGATCTGAAGGACTCAGCTGCCAGAAACCAGGTTAGGGGGGATGGGAAATCTCTGATAAATGTATTACCACAAAGGTTCTTCTATTGTTTTAATCTGTTTTCTCCATAGTGTTTTACCTTAAGGATAAACTAGGCTTGCCTAGGAAGTGCTGTGGTTATGATTAATTGTGGGCAGTTGCATTATCAACCCTCTGAAGAGAAAACAAGCAAGATCAGCTTAGGCAGGGTCTCTTGCTGAGAATGACGACACGGAACTCTTCAGCCTGGAGAGACCCTAGTCAGATGTCTCCACCCGAGAGGTGGCCAGTAAACAGTGGGGCCTCTTGCTGAACCACTAAGAGGAAATCCCTTAAACTGGGACACCAACTAATCCATAGACTGTAGCAATGGCCAGGAAGGGACCACACTGAGGCCCTAACTCCTTGATCCTTCTTAGGGATAGGGTCTACAGCCTCAAGTCCTCCAAACCCACTTTAATTATACTGGCATGAGGGGGACAATATGAATTTTGCCCCCAACAAGTCAGTGTGAGCAGAAGGACTAGAACCAAAGGACAGACATTCCAGCTCAGATCCTCACAGGTATTTAGGAACCTAACTCCCATGAGAGTTAGGCACTGAAATAACTTTGATGCTCTGGGCCTCAGCTCTCTTTTTGAACAAGACCTCCTTCTCATCATAAGGCCCAGTTTGGAGCTTTGGATTGTTACAAATAGCTGAGCCTCTGTGAAGAGTTCATAATAGATGCAACTATGCCTATTTTAATCTGCAAATTCTGCACTGTGGAGCTATAATCAGGGGTTAAATGTTCTATGAATTGAGTTCCACTACATGAATACTTTTGGTGGTAACCTGATTTTGGCAATTCCCCTGTGTCCGCCCAATAATATGAGTTAAGAACTATGAAATTCCAAATGAAATAATGCTGGGCGGGGGAGAGAATTAACATCTAAAAGCTCCCAAGAGGTCACCTGCAATTATATTCTCTACTAAATCACACACTCATGTAAAATAGGAATAAATCAAAGGCCACAGTAGCTGGAGACTGAGTATAAATGACTCAGCGCAAGTTTTTTTTTTTTTTTTTTTTTTACCAACTATTGTCATTCATTGGGAAAAATTTGTCCTTGACTAGCAAAGAATCTGCCATTCTAGACTTCAAACTGCTTATTAAGGGACTCCAACAGTTTCAGGGAGACCGCATGAGTTAGTAGATGGCGCACAGGGCTGGGAGCCTGGAGAATTAGGTTCTATGTCTTGTGTGACTTTTGTCTCTGAATCTGTTTCCTCTCTCACCCTTTGTCTGTTCTGTCTATTTCGACTGCAAACTGTTCAGGGTAAGGACTGTCTCTTGCTATGAGCTCATACAGCACCTAACACAGTAGGATCTCTAGGCACTATAGAAATTAATAGTAACCCCAAAGTCTATATGTATATCTGAGTCATGTCCAAATGTCTGGCATCAGGCCTGATAATTCACCAGAAAAGGGTTCCTCCTCCTGAGATATCTAGTCCTCCCTCCCTCCACTGGAATTAGAAATACCTCAAGAACAGTCTTCCTTATCAGATTTTGTCACACATCCTTTTGGCTCCTGATGGAACCAGAAAGTAGAAAAAGTCCCAAATAAAAGGAGTGTGTAGGGGAACGAGCATCAGGTGTATATTCTGAACCCCACAACAGGGTTACTTCAAATATAGGGCAAACATTTCAAAACACAGCAGCTGAAAGAGATGCCACCAAGCTTGAGTAGCCCATAGTAAACAGATCTTTGTGCAAGATCCATTATTTATATCAGATATGAACCCAACCCAAAGCTCCAGATCCAACCCCCCATGCTCTTATTTGAGTGAGGGTGAGGGAAGGTGGCTCAACATCTGAACCTCATTCTCTGCTGACCCCTGCATGGAAGGGAGCCCTTCCTTCTCCTAGCGAGGTCCATTGACTCCATGGCATTTCACCTTTGTTCCCTCAAACCCATGGTGTCATGGTATATGGAATGTCAGACCTTCTAAAGACTAATACATTTATTTATCGCATGAGCTGCTCCCATGAAAGCTCATGTGATAAATAAATGTGTTAATCTTAAAAGTGCCACCAGTCTCCTCGCTTGTTTTGTTGAACTAGACTAACGTGGCTATCCCTTTGGAACTTGTCCTCATGTAAAGAAAACAGCTGCACATAAACAGCCAGGTTTACTCACAGCTTGAGTTCCAGTTTTGTTTCCACTGTTAACCAAGGAAGATGCCCTGTCTGGAATGCTTTGCAACATACAGACATCTAGTGACTGATCAATATACAACAAGTAAACATATTGCTATTTGTGCTAAATATTAACATTAATTGTTTAGGTCTGCTGCTGTCCCACTAGAGTACTGCATCTGATCGGAGCTTGTGAAATCACATAGTCCCACAAATGGCTTCTGTGTGTCCTTCCAGAAACTCCAAGTGACAATTAGTAGAAGCTCTCTTTCATTCAGCAGTTTTTTGGGGGGATGGAGGGGAAATCCTTCCAAATAATTCAGAAAGTAGCATGTCTGCAGAACAACAGACTTTGTGCTCCTGTAAAGGTAGGCTAATAAGTGTTAGGCAAGGCCAGACATAAACCAGGCTCATCTTCAAGGTCGGCTTCCTTCCACAGATGTTAGGCAAAAAGCATTGAAAGATTTACAGCAGCTACAGGCATTCAGAGCCAGGAGGTTTGCTGCTCACTCAGTTAATGAGGATTAATAGAATAAACAGTAGGCTTCAATAACAAGCAATTAGAGGAAGAAAACCTTTTCAATAACAGTTTTCTAATAGTCGGCGATACCCCAGAGTTTGAGGATAATTTGTCTTCCACAAAATGATAGCCATTTATTGCTGGTGGATCCGCTGCTAGTTAATATGACCAATCTGAGAGCTACAGAGCTTATCGCAACTGGGGGAAACATTTCCTGGAGGAAGGTGTAGAACTGGATTGTTGAGCTGAGCTGCAGCACGTTCTTTCCTCCTCTAATGTTTCTCCATTTCCTGTTGGCTTCACTGGATCTTGAAATCCTGGGATCCTTGCCACAAGATCCTTTTCCATTTCTGTCAGTCGAAGACTTGAGCTTCCCATAAATTTATGCTGATGTCGCACTTCTTAATGTTTTCTTTGAAGGTTCCCTTTGAAGCACTTTTTTCCTCTCCCCTCATCTATTGGCCTTGGCTCGGTTGTGAAAACAACCTGCTTTGATTGTTTTGCATTTGAAAAATGTGACCAGTTGGTGGTGAAAATTATCTCTTCTTCTGCTTGCTCTGCTGATGAGGGTTTGTGGCTTGATGAATAGGACAGAGTTCTGTTCATCTGGAACGTCTCCTTTGACCTTGCCGCCTTGGATGACCCTACCAGAAATGCAAGACTCCTGGCACCATTGTTCTCACAATCATGGGAAAACACAAATCTCTCCACCATGTCCACCAAGAAATTTAGGCTTGAAATTAGACGCAGGTTTCTAACCATTAGAGGAGTAAAGTTCTGGAATAGCCTTTCAAGGGGAGTTGTGAGGGCAAAAACCATAACTGCTTTCAAAACTGAGCTTGATAAATTAATGGAGGGAGTGGTATGATTAGATAGCCTATTTTGGAAATTGATTGATCTCTGGCTACGGGGGGTTGGATATAAAAGTGGCCTAAGAGGAGAGGGTACATGGGATGGGTTCTGAGTTATTACAGAGAATTGTTTCTTGGGTAACTGGCTGTTGAGACTTGCCCACGTGCTCCGGGTATAACTGATTGCCATATTTGGGGTCAGGAAGGAACTTTCCCCCAAGGCTGATTGGCCTGGGCTCTGGGGGTTTTTCGCCTTCCTCTGTAGCACAGGGCATGGCTCACCTACCAGCAAATCCTCTGTATTTTAAAGGCCTTAAATCAAGATTTAAGGAGGTAAATAACTCAGCCATATGTTGGTGGCCTATTGCTGTAGTGCGTGGGTGAGGTTTTGAGGTCTGCATTTTGCAGGAGGTCAGACTAGATGATCGTACTGGTCCCTTCTGACCTTTAAGTCTATGAGTCTATGTCTAGGTCGTGATCTGCTGGGCCAGTTTGTCATAGCAGCAGGGTGCCTAGGATTTGCTAATGTACAATGATATATTCCCCTAACACCAAATCTTCAGCAGGAGTAAATCAACCTATTGGATTGACTTCAACAGGAGCAATGTCAAAATGCACCCACAATAGATCTGGCTCAGGGTCTCTCTGCATCTGTTGTAGGCTGAAGATGTATGCTAGGCCTGGCCTGGCCTAACTTGTTTAGATCCATATAGAGCTGACCTGGACTTTCACCTCAATATCCAGTTAAGCCTAAATGACAGGCCTGAGCTATGGCTAAACTGATTGTTTCCCAGCCCCTTGTCTTGAACTGGGGAAAGACCCAGAGGCTAACAAAACTGATTCTTGGGAGTCCAGCATGAAAAAGACATGGCATTGTGACAGTTAGGGGGCTGGGCCCACAATGCCCCTAATTGTGAGTAGCAGGTGGCGTGAAGGAGGAGCAGTTACTTCATGGCCATGAACCCTTGTTCTGCCAAACACTGCGGAGAGCCCTCCACGGGATCTGGGAGGGGTGTGCGTGCAGTGAGTAGTCAAGCAGGGAGATGTACACCATCAGCCGCCCAATCCTGCAGGAACATTAACACCATTCCACCTTACAAAAGATGGGGCTGTGTGACAGGGTGGCTCAGCCCCACCCAAATGAGGAAAGGGGCAGAGAGGCCCTGGCAGCAGGGTTAGCCCCAGCCCCCAAACCCTGTCTCTCAGGCATGATAGGGAGAAGGGCCTTAAAAGGCAGAAAGCTGCAGTCAGCAGCAGGGTGGGGAAGCAGCTGGATTGCCCTAAGCAACAGACTGCAGGACTGACTCCTGAAGCTGTGGGGGGAACTCCTGGGCAGGAATCCTTCACTCTGCCCTTGGCATGGTTCCCATCAGGCCAGTTTCTGGTTTCTGCGTCCAGGTGTCACATAGGGCTGCCGGGTATATGGTTTCCAGGAACCTAGCAACCCTAAATGGCACCCAAATCAGTTACCACTGGGCAGGGAGAGGCGTCGGGTTATTAATCTGCACCAGGCTGTGCTCAACCAGGTCCACCTTGTACCTGCAGGCTAGCTCCTTGAGATGATCCAGAGAGAATGTTGGTGGTAGGGAGGAGCACGCAATGGGGTCGGGAGAGACCTCGGCGGTCTGGTTACCAGCAATTAGAAAGGCAGTGACCCTAGCCCTGGGGGAGAGTTCGTTGGACTCCCCAGATAAGACAGAGAAGGTGAGCCTGCCATGGAGCAGTTTCTCCAAGCCCCGGTTGTCAGCACTACAGACTCTCCCCCTTCCCCTTTCCTGGGGCAGCTGGGTGAGGGTATCCCAGAATGCATGTGGTTTTGTGACTTGCACTTTCATCCCCCCATTAGAGCCCTGCTGATCTCCATGGGTATCCGCAGATCCCTTGTTGCGGATTGGAGCTTGGATGCGGCTTCTATTTTTATCGGCCCAGGGCGCATTAGCTGCAGCTGCAGAGATCAGTGAGCAATGTTAAACAGCACAGATGGGAACAAAGGAAGCACTCCAGCCAATCCCAGCTCAGCTCTGCTTGGGGTCTGCCAACCAATCAGAGACAGTCACTCACAGGCACTCAGCTTACTGGTTAGTCCCACCTCTGACTTTAGGAGCCCCAGCAGCCAGCCCCCACACTCCACCAATTAGCTGATGATGGGCAGCTTTCCCCCACCTCTTCCCCCACTGCCAGCCATCCAATTGGCAACTGCCACTGAACAGCTGAGAGATTTCAGCCACTCCAGCTTCCCTAGCTCAGGTGGAATAAAAGTTGTTGAGATCAGGGCCAGGAGAGGGTCTGAACTGCATGGAGCTGCCAGCAACTCCCTCCCCCCGCCCCTGCTCTGCAAAGCTGTGGCAGCCAGACAGACCCTCTGGTCCTATAGTCAGAGCAGGAGCTGCTGCGAGACAGAGCAGTGCGGATGCAGATGGACATAAAACCTGGCATGCGGATCCCGGATCAGTTACAGGCTGACACTGAGCGGATGCAGATTGGATGCAGATCCACATTTTTGTATTTGCGCAGGGTTCTACCCCCAGCAGGGGAGACTTAATGGCAGGTAGTGCCTCCATACGTCTCCTGTCTTCTTTCCCTTCTGGCCTCCCAAACCTACTAAGGTTTGGTTTATAAAGCCTCTTGGGCCTGTAGGATAGCTGCAGGTCATGGGCTCATCAAACTCCCGGGAGGCTTCTTAGACTGTATCTCTGCACAGCTGCCTCCCCTCAGGCAATCACCCTTAGCCCTGCTACCAGCTATGCTAGTGTGGCAGGGGTCTGACCAGAGGCTTTATCCCCCAGCTACCTGTCACAGTCCTTTTTACACATCTAAGAACTCTGTGCAGGGAGAGCCATCAGTTGGTTCTCAGAAGTGCAGCAGATTGTCACAGAATCAGTGACATACACAGTGCTCTTTCCTGGAGACACCACTTTTACTTTCGGCCAAAATAAAGAACAAAAGCCATTTGTTCTTAAAGCACTACGAAAACACATATCTCTGTGTCATCTGTGTCGTCTGAGGGTGAAAGGAGTCCTTGATGGGAACAGTTAATACAGTGCAGGGGTGGCATGACAGAGTTGAACTCCCAAACTGGGACCCAGGATAAAAGGCAACAGGGAATCCCTGGGAGGCCACTGGAGAAATCCTGGAACAATACTAGAGCAGCAGGCTCCTTACTGGATGCTGGGTTAACCCCACTGGAACATCCACTTAGCAGAAGGCCCCATTGTCCCTCCAGCAAGGAACAGGGATGTAGATGCAATATGGAGTATGCGGCCTGCTTGCTGAGACAAAGCCATGGAGTTGAAATTAAAAGGCTGGACCAGAGTCGGAAACAGCTGGGTGGTAGCAAGAGGAGCCAGTGGTAGCCAGGTCAGGATCTACAAACGGGGTTGGGGCATGCAAATGGATCTGAACAGTCTGACGGGCTGGACTGTTGCTGAGGGATCTGCAGGCCAATGTGCTATTGCCTCCTGCAGAGGAGGGAGCTGGACTGAGCATTGCTGGCATTAAGAGACTCCTGTATGTCATACTCCTCTGTTTGGCTGAACTTCCCTTTCAGTCCATGACGTTCTTCTCGGCACTCTGCGCTGGTGTTTCATTGTGTCATCCCAATCCCTCACTCCTGGAGCCCGGCTTGCCTTTGCTCGACTGTGTGAACCCCCACTCCTGGGTCAGCCTACACACAGCCTAATGCAAATTAGTGCCTAATGTAGTGAGTGAGTGCCTCTAGCCAGCCACTCAAGGGACTATGCAAAGATATGACCCCCAGCCAGCACCCCCAGTCCCAGATCTACAGGGGCAACTTGCCCCAGGCCCCCACCATGGAGAAGCCCTCCTGCCCTGGCCCCTGCCTCATGACTTATAAGTATGGAACAGTGAGGGGGGCCCCTCACATCAAATCTGCCCCAGGCCCCCTATGTCCTCTGGGGGGCCCTGGGTGGAGGTGGAAAAGAGAGAGCAATTGCAAAATGTCTCCCCCTTTTCACATGTCCCTGTCTCAGGCCTCGCCTCCCCGTTCAGGGTCAGGTAACAAAAAATGTCCATGCATGGTTCCTTTGTTGATGCTCCATCTAGTCCTTTAGTTCCTGGAAGAGTTGGGTTTGTTTAACACATACCTTAATGTGGTGTGAATGGCCTCTCTGCCCTGTGGAGTTTTGCCTCCATCTGTCTCAAGCCAGGAGACACATCTTTGGGAATATCACATAGCGAAGCCTCATTGCCACACGCGTGACATCGCAACAAACAGATCACTGTAACTATAATGTTCAGCATGTCGTGAGCTTTCCGAAAGCATCACACATGACACACTTTGCATTAAACAATACAAAATTAGACTCTGAGAGTGATCACGAATGATATATAATCACACCAAAAGGGTGTGCATATGGATGCAGTGTGCCACAGGGCCGAATTGGGAATTTCCCCTTCTTGGGGAAATGAAATCCCCTTCTGTTTGCAATTTAAAGCCATACAGCCTAGGGTAGTGCCCTGCATACTCCTGACAGACCGAGGATGGCTCCTTTGTTATTCATCCGACTGCATGTGGGTCTATGGAACGTCCTCCAAAGCAAGTCTGAAGGGCCCAAAGCACAGAGCACCCCCCCAACTCTTGCCCCTGACTGAGTGGTACACCAGTGAGTGCACCCCCTATATATCTAGGGCCCTGGCATCACACAGGACTCACAGTGACGCCCTGTGGCAGGGTTAACTCAACTCTGCAGCGAACCTGATTCAAAAGAACTTCAACACACTCCTTGCCATTCCTGATGTTAACATGGGGTGGGCAAGGCCCCGTTGGTCTCCGTGGTGCCTGACACACTGATTTTAAATTACCTTCTGGTGGGAGGAATAAATCCCTCAGCAGGAGTCCTTTGCCAGTTATTAAACACACATTGGAGCAGAAGCCTTCATTAAAGGCTGAAGGGGAGAGACAGACTGGTTCTTGTAGAAAGGATTGGAAAATCACACATGTGGCTTGGCATTTTCCCAGAGGAAGAAGGAGGTAAGTGGACAACAAATACAAAGGACCAGATCTTCTGACCCCCAACAGCTCTTCTGCATCACTCTGGAGTTACCGAAAGGCATAAAGCCAGCATAACCATCTGCCTGGGAAAATCCACAGAACAGGGGAATCCGTGGAACGTATTGAACCGGCATAGCGTTTACATCTTTCTCTCAAAGCTAGGAAGCGCACCCTGAAGGAGTTGTGGCTGGAGCACTGTTCTGGCACCCCCAACTCTCAGAAGGTCCCTTTGAGGCCACAGGAAGCTGGGTGCAATTTAAAGCAGTCCTGAAGTGGCTCCGATTAGTGCTAGGGATTCAACTGGTCAATTGGCTGGCTCATACAACCACCTCTTAAGCACAGCTCTACCATAGACTCTCTGTGGCTATTTCTACACTACAAAAAGTTAGGTCGACTTTGTTAAGTCGACCTAAAGTCGACTTTATTACGTCAACTTAACAAAGTGGTTTCCCTGAACGGGGACTTAGTAAGTCAACCTAACTGCCCTTAGCTCAACCTAATAAAGTGGACTTAAGCGTCCATACTGTGCTTAGGTCGATGTAAGGAGTCGACTTAAGGGTTAGGTCGACCTAACCGGCGGTTCTTATTAAGTCGACCTAAGCTTTCATTAAGTCAACTTAAGGAATTTCTTAAGTCGAATTAATGAAAGCCTGGTCTAGACAGGGACTAAGTTAGGTTGATTTAAGCCTCCTTAAGTCGACCTAACTTGCAAGTGTAGACATAGCCTGTGTGACCTCGAGCAAGTCATTTCATCTCTTTGGCTATGACTAGTTCAAATTAGTTAATTTTAGTTAACTAATTTTAGTTAGTTCAAATTAACTTAATTCGAACTAGCACGGCCCCACTAGAATGCTAGTTATAACTAGCCATGTCCATGCAGGGCACTTGCTTAGTTCGAATTAGTCAGTTGCAGGAAGGTCAATCTGCCAATTAGTTCGAACTAAGCAGTTAGTTCGAACTAATATGGCCACATTGACTTAATTCGAAATAACTATTTTGAATTAAGGGTCAGTTCGAACTAAGCAATCCAATTTATTACTTCGAATTAAGGAAGCCCTTAGTTCAAACTAATGAAAGCCTAGTGTGGCCAAGGCTTAAGTTAGTTCAAATTAAGCTTCCTTAATCAAACTAACTTGCGAGTGTAGACATAGCCTTTGGGCCTTGGTTTCCTATCTGTAAAATGGGACCAATAAGCTAACCTTCCTCACAACCATTTTGTCTATTTATGCTGTAAGCGCTCTGGGCCAGAGATTGTTTCTCACAATGGTTCTATTTACACTGCAAAAAAAAGTGTGTTCTGAACTGAGATTAGCTAACGCAGGTTAAAAGGGCAGTGAAATCATGGCAAATTGGCTTTTAACTCGAGTTCATCCCCAGTTTCCCCTGATGGCTTTACACTGAGCCGCTAACTGGACTGCCGAACACATGACCGTTTTTGTGCAGAGTAGATATACTGTGTGTCGGGACAGTGGCCAGCACAGTGGGGCTCTGATTTCATCTGTGGCTTCAAGCACGGTGGTAATAATCATAAAACTGAGCAGCATTTGAAGGTCAGAGCCTGTGCAATACATTTACAGACAGTGCCTCCCACCTGCTGGAGGCTATTGCAATTCATTCCAGGAGCTCAGCCACACCAGCAGGGCCCTGGACCTGCTCCTCCGTTGCTGCTCTTTATGGTCATTAATAAAGCTTCACTGCGTAATCACTCTTCTAACTATAGCTCCTAATATTTTAATTTCTCTTTGTTTCACGCAAGCGGGGAACTCGCTGGAGCTATTAATAAACAGATGGCTCTTTTGTAGTAGTCCTCTACTCTGTTTGCTGCTATATCTGTTCCTCCAAATTGTAATTAAGTCGCTTGCTTTCTCAGCTGAGATATCATGGGTATGGAATATGAATTTCTGCTGCTGGTGATGTCTCCCTCTCCGCGGACACGTGCCTAGCTAGCCTTCTGAAATCCTTCCTCTGCAAAACGGCATCATCTGGATCGGTTCATCCTCAGACTTCTCCCCAATGGGGAACTGGCACAGACTTCAAACAGAATCTATTAATCAAGGATGGGAAGAGCCAGATCTCGGGGCTTCTCAAAAGGGTCCCATTCTGAGATGGTATTAGTAATGCTAGCTCACACACTTCGGCTATGTCTACACTTGTTAATTTAAGTCGACGTAGCATGTCCACACTCAAAATTTGAGTCGACTTAGAGGGGACCCTACAAAATCAACCTAGAGCGTCCACACTGGATGCCTAGGTCAACTTCTAGGGGCTAGGTGGACCTGGGACAAGCCCACGGAGGCAGGGGGCAGCCCTTGCCAAGTGCCAGGGGGCTCAGCCTTTGCCCCATTGTACTTTAGTACAATGGGGCAAAGGGGGACAGGGACCCTGGCAGGGCATAGGGGCAGGGTGGGCAGGGCTCTGCCCTGCCCTTTGAGGGGGCACACCAGGCTGTGGCTGTGCCAGCCAGCCTGGCGGGAGGGCAGTCGGGAAGCCCTAGAGCCCCCTAAGTCAACTTAAAGTCAACTTAGGGCTACTCCATGTCCACACTGGCTAAGTCATCTTTCTAAAGTCGACTTAGCCAGCAAAATCGACTTAAAATGAGGTTTTATAAAGTTGACTTAATTTTTCCTTAAGTCGACATAAGCAGCTGCTTAAGTCGACTTAAGAAAAGTGTAGTGTAGACGCAGAGTAAATAAAGTTGACTTAAGCAAGCTTAAATTGACTTAATTTGTAAGTGTAGATGCACCCTTTGATTCTCCTGTGTAGATCTCTGAGAGTTTTGCATGGATGAGTAAAGATTATTAGCCCTGTTTATAGATCAAGGTAGTGATGTGATCCAGGGCTCTGCCAACCCAGAGCTCAGGGTAACTTCATATTGTGCAAGGTGGAGTCAAGAAATAAGCCAAATAGAGACATGGCCGTCCAGCTGATAGATGGCCTAGTAGAAACAGTATAATAGAAGAGTGTTCTTACTTTAAAGCTTTTTTTGCTTAGGCCAAGCACTTACCCATGCCTGCAACAGGTTAGTAAAACAGCTCAACCCTCAATCCCCAATTATTACCAGTCTGGGGTAGCTTTTGAGGAGAAACAATGATGCAATCTGACTGGTTTGATCTTTTCAGTTGTCTTTGGAGGATCCTGAAGCTGTGTCCAAGAGATCCCAAAGACTCCAAGCCTTCCCCACCCCTCATTTATCCTTGTTAGTAAACAATAATGTGTCAAGGGAAAAAAATGTGTTGGGCTGCAGTTTCAAGCTAGACTAAGGTTGCCAGAGTATTTAATTAGCCAGATGTGTTTCTACAAAATCAACACCCCAGACAAACATCTCCCGGAGGTCATGCATAAATAAACTTACTGGTCTTTTCCTGTCATACAGATCCAAGTGCATCCATCAAAGCATCAGGGAGGAGTGCAGGGTCAGACAAAGATTGAGCAAGAGGCTCCCCTCCCCTCCTGGCTTAAAATCATGGCAAGGCTGTACAGGCCTGCAGAAAGGCCTACCAAGTTCGGCTGTTGGTAGCAACAAACATGGTAACTGATATTAAATTATCAAGTGGACCCTGACTCTTTCACTAGTCTAACAAAATTTCCCCACACAGTGGCTATATCTACACTAGAAAAAGTTAAGTCTACTTAATAAGGTCGACTTTAAGTTGACTTAAAGCCGACCTTAAAGTGGGGACGACTTGGCGTCTTTGGGATCTCTTGGACACAGCTTCAGGATCCTCCAAGGACAACTGAAAGATCAAACCAGTCAGATTGTATCACTGTTTCTCCTCAAAAGCTGCCCCAGACTGGTAATAATTGGGGATTGAGGGTTGAGCTGTTTTACTAAGTCGATTTAACAAAGTGGATTAAGTCGATTTAAAGTTAAGTCGACCTAACCACCCTTAAATCAACTTAATAAAGTTGACTTAAGGGTTTCTCCATGTCCACACCATCCTTGAGTCGACTTAAGGAGTTGACTTAAGACTTCAGTCAACCTAATGGGTGGTTCTTATTAAGTCGACTTAAGGAATTTCTTAAGTCTACTTAATGAAAGTCTGGTGTAGACTGGGAGTAATTTAGGTCGACTTAAGGGTCCTTAAGTTGACCTAAATTGCTAGTGTAGACATACCCAGTGACTGCTCCAATGCCAGAAAGCAAAGGAGCAGTAGAACCAGAAATAGAATCTGTGGCGCTGCCTACTGGACCAGCCTGCCTTTACTCTAAAAAGAATATGGGTGGAGATGAAAACTTTCCTTGAGTTCAAGGCAGTTGGATCTGGGGGTTTGCTTTACGTCAATCTCTCCAAGGGGACCTCCCATAATTATTTATGGACATGAGATGGCCAGCAAGTTCTCTGGTTCCCCACAGAACAGGCACAGGAAGGCGAGTAGCAGAAGAAGAATCAGTGCTCACCACACTGTAGCCTGATGAATTCTGGAACTGCAAAATGGCACTTGTCCCAAATGACTGCTTCTTTCGTTAGATGGCTACTTAGAGTAAATTAAGAAGAGGACATTGGTGAGGCGCACCACAGAAACATTATAAGCTCTAGTTAATACAGACAAATGTACTTGAAATAACAGAAAAATCAGTGTACATAAGAGTAAGACTTAGATAAGTGCAGTAAAGTTCTTTCCTGAATTGCTCATATTTATAGTCTTACATTGACCATCCTTGTGGAAATCATTAGAGACAACAATGGATGGGGCAGAATACTGCATGGGCCTCTGGGGACAGTGCTCAGGTTCCCACACATCATGGGGGCCCTCCACCCTGCTGGCATTGGGGCGGGGGGGCTGCCCTGGGCCAGAGGCTGGGCTCTACACTCCCACCCTGCCCCAGGGCCGGCTGGTCTACCACCAGGGGTAAGCCGGTGTGTGCTCGCTCTGCTCCAGGGTTGAGGCCTGCTGGTGTGCTGTACAGTCTCCAGCACAGCCTTCCAGGGCCCATGGCCCTGGAGGGCCACACCGGAAGCCACACCACGCACCAGTTGGCCCCCGCTACCCCTGGGGGCAGATTGATATGAGGAGGGGGCTGAGGCCCCAGGTGAGGGGGGGTCCACCAGTGAATTGAAGCCCCGAGGCCCCTTAATCCACCCCAACAATAGAAAGAAAAAGTAGGTGGAGATTGCTACCAGAGGAAAGTGCTGTGCCATGCTTAGTGCTGGTTGCCCAATATTGTCATCCCTTGCTGGGACAGGGTGGGTGTGACAACCTTTTATACACTTTTTCCCATTCCAGCCACATATATCTGGGGCTGTAAAGCCCTCTATTCATATTAGTATTCCAGGAAGCCAATTTTAGGGTTCCAATTGGTCATATGTGGTGTTCCAGTTGACCATAATTACATTTCCCACCAGTAGCCCATCCATTTCTGTTACCTAGTGTTTCTGACCCAGTAACTTTCAGGGTCTGTGAGTCGATATCAGGCACTAAAACTGAGGAAACACAGTTTGGCCACCTGCTGTAGGGCTAACACAGACAGCTCAAAACCAAGTGCTTTTAACTTTAAAGATTTACTTAATGGCCCCCTAAAATCTCCATCACAATTGCTTTCGCTGACAGTCTCCACTTATTAGTCTTAAGCCTACACAATACGAGTACCCCGAAACTTAATATTACTCCTACATGGCTGAAGTAGTCTTTGGATGAATCTGTCACAGATTTCCGGATGGCCGGTTCTTCTGTCTGTGCCAGGGAATCTTTCAATGTGTCCACAAAGTGATCCGGCTGACTCAGGCTTGCTACCTCCCTCTTCTACCCCCCAAACTACAATAACATGCCAGTCAAAAGCATTGCATAGCTGATTAAAGGGAAATAATTGTCACGCAAATGCAAAGGTCACAAGGAATGATAAAAGAGGATGTGGTGATGTGGTTTCAAGCAGTAAGTCTGGCGGGGTGCCCACTGCCTGTTTTTCACCCCTGCACTTAAAAGGGCATCAAAAGTCAGGCTTAAAAGGGATGCAGAAAGTCATATCCACTCCTCTTCCCTTCCAGCTTTGTCTTGGCTGAACTAGATACTAAATGCATGTAGCATTAAGCAAATAAGCAATATGCAAAATAATTGATTATCTCAATCGTTGTCAATGACTTAGGCACCTGATGATTTACTAACCCCGCCCCCCCTTCTCAGGACCAGATTAAGGGGATCCGTGGACCTGGGCTGCCCACTTTTGTAGCCTCCACCTGGCTTGGAGCCCCAATCCTGTTCTGCCCCCACCATGGATCCCCTGCCCCCTACCATGCTGGCCTGGGAGTGGGGCGAGCCAGGTTTCTCGGGCCAAGGGCCGTGGCTGGCCACAGTGCTCCCAGTTCTGGGGTGCCTGGTCTGCCCCAAGGGGATGGGACAGCCAGCAAGTGTCCACAGCAATCCGGGGGCGGGGCCACCTTGTGCGCCTACACTCCCAGTCCTAGAGCACAGCGGCCACACACTGGCCAGCCCTCCCCTCTGCCCCCCCCCCCCCCCGGCAGATCAGCCAGTCCAGGGGCGGGGCAGGAGCACCACAGCCTGCTGCAGCATCTGGTCCCATGGCCCTGCCCCAGCCCCACTGCTGGCAGTGTGGCAGGGCCGGATCAACAGGGGCTATAGGGGCTGCAGTCCACTTTCCCCCTTCTGGGCATCCCCTGTGTTCCATACATAAATGTAATCAGCCTTTATTCCAAAAAAAACCCAAAATAGTCACATCTGCTCATCTGTGGTTTCCCTGCTTCTGAGAAGATGCACTGCTAAACTAATACAAGATATACTTTGCTACGCTTTATAACCTTAGATAAAAACACATCACGTAAGCACATAATACTCCCAAAAACTAGATCTCACTCTAAGTCCTTACCACTTAACGCTTGTTGTGGTTCTTTCACTTGTCACAGCTTCTATAACATTGTTATTATTTTATCCAAAAGTACAGACCCTCCAATATCAGGTCAGGGATCAGTAATACCTGTTGGGCATCAACCTTATGCCCCTTGCTCTTGACACAAAAAGATAATATGAAGTCTGATTTCTGGTGGCTTCTGAAACATGGAACACAGGGGGTACCACTAAAGGACTCACAAACTAGTTAAAGGAATATTGCCCTATTTCCATACCTGGGAGCCCTGAATGGCAGGGATCCCTTTTCAATCTGTTCACTCACCATATCCCCATTCACAATTGTTCTCTCAACTGAGCCTGCCAAAAGGAAGCCATCAGTGTGAGTCTTTCTGTCCCCACAGCTTGTCCAGGCCTTTATACCCTGCCATGATTACACCATCCGCTCTCTGGCCGCCCAAACAGCCATCGCACTCCATCCAGAGCTGCTAAAATCGTCTCCCTTGTCCATTGATTGACCTGATCACACCAAAGCCCTATTTCAATCCCTCTGCTGGTTCCCCATCTGCTGCCACTTTACATGGGACCTGCTGCCTGCCAGACTCAAAGTTCTGCATAACTCTGTCCCACCCCACACATCTTCACTTGCAGAGCTCTGCCCTGCCCTTCTCAGCCTCCTTGGCTCCACCAATGTGCTTCTGGAGTCCATCCATGAAGTCCTCCCCCCACTCTGTCTCAAAGACCTACTCCCACCATACTGCTCACAGGGAATGGGGATAGGGGCTTTTACAGAAGTCATCTGTTGTTCTCTTTCTCCTTACTTCTGTTTGTTCTTAAGCTGTGAGCCTCTTGGAACTGGGTCCACCTCCCCTCAAATAACTGGGGAACACTTAGGACATTGGGGATGCTGCAATAAACCAATCAACAATTGGTCTTCAAGCTTTCCAGGCCCCTTTGGCACTTCCAGTAACATCATTGCATCTTCTCTGATTCCTTGGCCCTTCTTCTCTGAACATCTCCCTTCTGCTCTCCAAACATCTCCATAGTTTTGCCCTGTACTGTCTTATAATAACAGAGATGCCAACAGACCAGGTGCCCACTCATCCCAACTCACCTTAGGCCTCTACTGAGCAATGCACAGCTGGGAACCAAGTTGGCTCACCTGTGTGTTAGCATTGTTAAAACAGGTTTTAGGTTTATAAAAGTGCTTTTAGGGTTTAAACTTTATGAAACACTTGTAGGTTGCTGCATGCAATAATGTCACTTATAATATCTGGATCCCATGTTATAAGGTAATATTCAAGTGTACCTGTAAAAGTGTTTGCTCTGAAACTGTAAACCACCCATCAGGAGAGCCCGGCAAATCTGCAGGTATCTACGGACCGTTTCTTGCAAGTTGTAGATAGGACGGTGATGGAAGTCAGGTCAACAACTGACGGAGGGCTGCAGGTTCCAAAACAGTTGATGCGCAGCTGCCAATGGTTAAATCTAAAAGAGGGAGGAAGGATTGTGGGTTGGGTAAATGTTTATTCCAGCAGATGTGGATCAGTTGCAGAACCATGTATTTGTATCGCTAAGGGCTCTAGCCATCAGGAGAGAAGCATAATCAAGTCTGAAATACTCGTTTGCTACAGGAAGTAATACCTCCTGCTCAGCAAAAGAAGGGTCATAGACACCAGTCAAACCATTGTGGAATATCAGAGAACAAAAGTCTTTGTTGATTGCTCCCCCCTCCAACATCCATGAAGAAGGGACATGCATGTGGACTCATCTCATCAGCTTGAACTCTGGGAGAAGGAAATAAAAATCCCTGACAAGTAGAAATTGTATCCTTATACTGCTTGGATTCTGAGAGGCATGGATTAATAAGCATAAGTGAAAGATCCCCAGTGCTTGGCTTGGGGTAGCCTTCCAGGACGTACAGAGCTTGCTTGTTATTGAAGCTTCTGCCACCTTTTGGAACCTAATACTGTAACTCATTTGTGCATATAGATTTATCTGCTTTAACCGTGTAAATAACTTTCATTTCTTTTTCTTAGTTAATAAATGTTTAGTTAGTTTATTTTTGGATTGGCTGCAAGCTTTGTTAGAGCTAAAGCACAATGTACCTGGTTAAGCGACTGATCCTTTAGGGTTGGGAATAACCTGCAGATTGTTGTGATTTTTGGTGTATGGCTCTTCCATCACAAAGGCAATCTTCTCTAGGTGGCAAAATAGACTGGAGGAGGCTAGAGAAATGTCTGCAACTCCCTGGCTAGGCTGGTATGATGAAATCTAAGTCTAGAACTCACAGTCAATGTGGGGTGTGTGTTGTACATCTCAACAGTCTGCCCTGAGATTGGGATTCACACTCTTGAGCCACTCCAATGAGTTTGACAATAACAACAATTATTAATTGTTGACAACATGCTCATCACTGCACAATATACAGAAGAGGAGATGCTCATCACCACTCAGGGGATCTGGGAGCACAAGTCCTATTGATTTCCAGGAATATTTTTGCTCCTACAGCCTTTAGATGTTCTTGATTTTTTTCCCCAGAAGGAAGATAGCTTTGGTCCCATAGCACATGCAATGCAAACAAGATAGATATGGCACAGTTTGCTGAAAAGCATAGGGGAAGAATAAACTAGGGTGTTTCATCATTAAGAATGCAATTCCAGGCACTGATTCGATGGATGGACTCGTTCTGAGCGGCACACTCTCAATGCAATCACAGGCAGCAGCTTCACATTAAAGACAACTAAAAGGGTGGATTTAATTAACCTTTTCCTGCGTGCAATGCACACAGAGATCTAACACAGCCCCCCTCATGGAAGATCATTCATGCTGCTGGAAGCAAGTGCAGTGCTTGAACTGAACAAAAGACCTGATTTTTGATCACTCTTTATAAAATTCCTGTGAAGTTATTGAAGGACTCTTAAGAAAACAGTGCTGTACCCAGAACCATCAGACAGTGGTTTTATATGAGTTACAGATGTGAAAGAGTGTAGGGGCACCGATAGATACATTGAATTGAATTTACCTTTAAAGTCTCTGCTACTCAATATTGTGTAGCTGTTCTTTAATATTATAACTAAAATAACTCCATAACTCTGTTTAATAGACATTATAATGAATGCCCGACAAATACTCCATATTGTGAATTTGGAACTCCATCTTGAATGACGTACTCCATTTTGTATTCTTGATGAAATCTGGTGTAAGTGTGTACTGTGTAATTCCATATTTGTGTGTGATCAAGATGTGTGAATGAGGAGTGTGCGTGATGGGATCAGTCTCCGAAGCCAGCCTGTCCTGATGAAATGCATGTACTACCTTAACGGCTGAAGAATGCAGGCACATGCCTGAAAAGCAAGAAGAAGATTCCATCCCAGAAAGAAAAAAAAAATACAATTCAGACAAGACGAAAGTCATGTCTGCAAGTGATTGATGATCAATGGTCACACACAACCTGAGAGGCAGCATGACATAGCAAGACCCAGAGACTTACAGGGGAGCCAGCAAGTATAAAAGATGGGTGAGAACATGGAAGCAACTCAATCTGCAACTGTCAGCTTAGAGCATTGGATTCATGACCAACAGAGGTCATGCCCAGCCTAGTTGGTCACTAAGCTGACTCGAGCAACACATGAAAGAACAGGTAATTATATCACACCAGCTTGCAGAACTTCTTGGGTATAAATGTGTTTGTGTGGCTGCTTTTTGACACTCTTATATTTACAGGAAATGTGGCATATTGCCTTGGCCCCCTGAATAAGATTCTGCTAGTCTATTCTTTTCTAACAGTAGCTGCTCTCTCAAGAAAGTTACTGACATCCTCCTGGGTTTTTAAACTTGCTTTCATGTGACATTTGAAGTGGCAAGACTTCAATTGCTGATAACTTAATTGCGATCAGTGGATGTATCCAGTCTTAAACTGCAGTAGCACAGTGGTGAATTAGGCTCCAGTTTACAAGTGATGTATCAGCGTTGGTTATATATTTGTATACCTTCTTTCTTTCTTCTCTCTTGCAACATATGGCAGGAACACAGGGGAAACATCTGACAGTGATCTAGGGGGTTACTTTGAAACCTTACCAAAGATGCAGGTGGCATCGGGCAGTCTGTATTGGTTTTTCACATCCCAGCTTAACAAATCAATAATACGCACTGCAATTGTTCGCCTCTCTTCTGTAAACACCTCTAGCCAAATTTAAAGCCCTGAGGTGATGGGAGTTGCAAGAACTCAGGACCTCTCAGGATATGGCTTGTAACCATGAATATAGTAGGCTACCTGACATGACAGTCAAGGAGAAATAGTAGCAACTATGAGTAAGTATATCAACAACAGGGCTAAATGAATGAGGAATTCAGGAATTCCCAGGCAGGGCCAAACCAGGGGGTTATCTAGTCCAGTACCCAGGCAACACAGCTAGCAACCTAGCTTAGAAACTGGGAAATGTGGGCTCCAGTCACTGCACCTTTACCAACTACCTATGTGGTTTTAGGCTCGACAATTAGCCATTCTGTGTCTTAGCTTCCCATTGGTAAAACGAGCATAGCAGCACTTCTAAACCGGACTGGGCACTGGCAAGATAAATATAGTGAAGTCATGAGGTACTTGGCTACAATGGCCATGGGGCCACATAAGCATCGACAGATTTTTCTGACTCCAACAGTGGTTAATACCATGTACTTCAGAACGGGGCCGGATCAACACATGGGCTATAGGAGGATAAAGCCCCGGCCCTGGCCTAAAGGGGGCCCCAGGCTCCAGCCCATAAGACCTCCCATGACACCCTGCTTAGCCCAGCATAGCGCCAGCAGGGACTGGGGAGCCTGGGGGGCCCTGCCAGTGCTAGGGGGGCAGGGACTTGGGCCAAAGGCCAGGCTCCATGATGCTTCCACCACACCCCTGGGCCAACTGTTCCACCGGCCGGCTGGTGCATGGTGCGTGTTTGCTCCGCTCTGGGGCTGCACAGTGGAGCCTCCAGCACAGACTTCCATGGTCCGTGGCCCTGGAGGGCTGCACCAGAAGTCACCCACCCCTGGGGGCAGACCAGCTGGACCATGGCTGGGATGAGAGCCCTACAGAGAGCGGCCTCTTGCCCCAGGGCCCCCCAAGGGGCGACCTGCCCGCACTCCTGCTGTGTTGGGAGGCTGGGGCCCCAGGCTGGTGGGGCAAGAGGCAGACAACCCAGGGCCCCTTAATCCAGCCCTGCTTCAGAAGAAAGTGGCATAGAAGATGGCATAACATGTTAAGGAAGCTTCTTCCTGCCTCTTAGTGGTTGGTTGAAGACTTGAAGCGTGGGTGTTATTTATCGTTTATAATTCTTTTTGTTCTACTGAATGTAACTTGAATTTTCTTATTATCCACAGACTTTCAATGGGACTTGTGCTCCTAAGTCACCTAGATGTTTTGAAAATATCACTCTTAAGTGTCTAAGCCCTTTTTAAAAATCAGGCTCTTGGCTTTAGCCTGTGACAATGAGTTCCACAGGTTAGTTGTGGCATGTGTAATTAAAAAGGACTTCCTTTCACCAGTTTCAGATTTTATTGGTGTATCCCTGTTGTAGTTCTATGAGCTATATATAAATAGAAGCATCCCTGATTTACCTTATACCATTCATTATTTTGTATTCTCTTATCATGTCCATTGACACTCATCTCTTCTCTAAACTGAAATGTCCCGCTCTGTTTGATCTCTTTTGGCAGTCTTTCCTTGATACTAATTATCTTGAACAACCGTCCCTGGATTCCTCTCTTTCTGCTTCATCTTTTTGCAGATGGGGGTGAGTGCAACTGAACACAATGTTCCCACTTGCTATATATAATGGCATTATATTTTCTCTCCCATCCTTCATGCTGCCTAACAATGTGCTGGCTTGTTTTGGCTTACTGAGTAGTGACCTATGTGGAGTTGTTTCTAGTGAAGACCATTTTACCCCATTAATACAGTAGAACTAATTCATCAGCAGATATAGGTCTCACTTTATCTCAAATAAAAGCTGAAAACCAAGGTTAAACAAAATGAATCTTCTTTCAAACAAGTTGTGCCTTCAAAATCAAAAAGTTTTTTGGCATGTAGGCAGGGGAAACAAAAATGAAAAATTACCTACAATCTCGAGCAAAGTATATACAAAGCTGTAGGATGTTAAAAGCTCATCTTCTTCTTATATGGCATCTCCATTACTAGAGATTTCCAACCACAGTAGCCCATTCGATACAGTCGTCTGTTAATCTCTTTGTAGATGAATAGACCTTTTGATCCACCTGGGATACCACATTTATCCATCCAAGAACTTCTATTTCTGCTTCATGATCTTCTGCCATCATCCTTCCCTTCCAACATGCATCCTCAGCTGAATCTTTTAAAAAAAAGTCCAGCATATCAAAATGTTCTTTTCTTTAAAAGCTTACTGTAGGTGAAATTCAGAAGGCTCATTGAATTAGAAAGGACTTGCCTATTGATCCACTCTAATAATATGGGAATGAGAAGACATTTAATCAAACCAAATTCTGTATATGCTGCTAGTGAGACTGATTATGGAATATTACACCCAAGTCTGGTGTCCACATTTTAAAAAGAAGTTTGAAAAACTGGAGAGGCTACCGAGAAGAGCCTCAAAAAATTATTCAATGGCCAGAGAAAACACATGAGAGTGAGAAACTTAAATAGCTCACTCTGTTTAGTTTATCAAAAAGGAGATCAAGAGGTGGTGTATAAGTGCCTTCACAGTGGAAAAATTACTGGATACTAAAGTGTACTTTAAAGAGTGACTTGAAGCCAAAATTTCAAATTACAAATATGTCAACAGGTGAGGGGTATTACTCATTGGAACAAACCACCGAGGGAAGTGATGGATTCTCCATCTCGTGAAGTCCTCACGTTTTACTGGATGCCTTTCTCGGTGAAATGCTTTAGTCAAACACAAATTATTGGACTCAGTATAGGAATAACTGGATGAAATTTTACACCCTGTGTTATCTAAGAGGTCAGATTGGATGATGAAAATAGCCCTTCTGGCCTTAAAACCTATGAGGGGTAATGAATTGAAAACTGGTAAAAGGAAATAATCTTTTCCCACACCAGTGCATGTGGAACTCATTATCAGAAGATATAAAGGAGTCCAAGAACTTGTAGGATTGTAGGAAAGATTGAATATTTGTAAAGTTAACAATAACATTCAGAGTTAATACTAGGGATAAAACTGGACAGGGATTCTGGTGTATTAGTGATAAGATATAGGTATACAGCTAGAGGCTCAAGCCAATAAGAAATTAGCTTACAATTTAGCTTAAGGATTCAAGACCTCTGAGGCTTAGCATAAGTAAATTAATCAGTAGTGATCTTAAGTCATAACATTGCATAAGAGATAATGCTATGATAAACAAGTATGATTAAACTGCTGACACAGAAAACATCTAAATGTCAACCAGTGTGAATATTTTAGGACAGAAACATCAGCAGATGTGCAACCGCAAGATGTCTGTGCTCGTAAATGTAAGCTAAGTAAGACACCAGCCTATAGGAGGAGAACACCAAACTTTATTGGGGGGAGAAATTTTAGGTATGGCTAGAAGAGACCCTATTCATGGTGGCCATCAGTGCCTATAATAAGGTTGACCAAGGCCTAGGCCATTGGGATCTTTTGGCACACGAGAGACATGATAGGAGTATAGTGTAGTAGAGGGGCTTAAACCCTCAGGATTACTGCCACCTGGTTCCCAGCTGCCTGAGTTGGGAAAAAAACCCAGAGAGGCAGGAGTGCCTCTCAGCTGTGGGCTGACTAAGGCCAGGGAGAACCGGCCTAATGGGGTAGGTGGGAACTCCTGACTCCCTGGAACCAGACCGTAAAAGGCCTGGGAAAGGGAAGCAGGGATAGGTGACCAGATAGGAGGGCTGGAGGCCTGTGCTAAGACTGACTCAGGGCCAGCAGGGGCGAGAAGCCCAGAGCCTCCAGGCATAGCTAAATCTGCAGGAAAAAGGTCTTATAACTGTAAATAAAACAAGCATAGGAGTTGCACACAGAAGCGGGTGTATAAGGCAGCCAGAGAGGTATGCTACATGTACCCTCATGGCTGACTTCCTGACTCATTACTCTAAGCGCTCCACAAGGATGCTGTGAGTATGTGATTGCCCTGATGCTAGATGTACAGCCGCTATTGTGTTATTACTACCTACTTGTTTGGGTGGAAGAGGTAGTGCTTTTACTGTGTTAATAAAACTATTGCAAACTCAGAAGGCTTTTTCTAAGTGTGTGTTGCCCGCAGGCATGGGGGGTTCCCAGATTAATAGTCATTCCAACATCTCTGGGCCTGATCTTGGGAGTAGTCCCTGACAAGCCACAGAGTGTTAACTGGAGATCCGTAAGTAATCGATATAATTAATACACACAACGGATCAGGCAACACTGGAAAGGATCTAAATATTTTTGCTTCACAACACAAAACCAATTCTAATTATCAGGGAATAGGAAGACACTTTCCTTACAAGCAAGTAGAATGGGGTGGACAAAGTCTACACACCACACTGAACAGGAAGGGGTAAATGAGCGACATGATGGGGTATACAAACTCCACATTGGACAGGAACGGTGAAGGAACTGCATGACAGGATGTAGAAACCTACACTAGACAGGAAGTGGTGAAGGAACTACGTGAGGGTGTGTATACCCCCCACCCTGAACAGGAAGGGATGAATGAGCAACATGATGGGGGTATACAAACTCCACATTGGACAGAAAGAAGTGAAGGAACTATGTGAGGGTGTGTATATGTAACCTTTGGGTGGGCTACAATTCATTTAATTGCCCTTCTCCAGTGCCTTGCAGAAATAAACCCCAACCCCTATAGAGAAAGCAGCTGGAGACCCAGGATCCAGTCTGTATGGGACTCACAGCAAAGATTGCTCAAAGTTACCATCCCACATTAAAATACTTAGAATAAACATAACAATGACCTTGATTAACTACTAACAGAATAAATCTTATCCTAAGAAAACAAAATGAAATTAAACAGAACAGACCCCACAGAAACCCATGAAAAAGATATCCAAGAGCCCCAAAGTCCAGGTGGAGTTCACCCAACTCTCAGCTTCAGTCTTAGTTCAAGTCCAAAGGCTTGAGTGGAAAGAAGGATCTATCCTCTTCTTCTTTGGTTGCAGGAATCTTCAGTAGAATTCCACACAGACTTTTCTTTCTCCTCTGAAACCAGCACCATTCAGTCAACTCACTGGTTAACCAGAGCTCAGTCCCATATGCATGTGCACAAACTCTGTTGCAGAAGACTCCATTGGAGGGAGAAAACATCTTGCTGTTCCCTTCTGGCTCAGCTTCTCTCATGAACACTGAGCACATGGGCTCTTCTCACTGCAGCTCCTGCCTGCTGTGGGCACAGTCTGCTGCTCCCATGAGGTCTGACCACACCACCCAGAAACCCTGTGGCGCATGCTCAAAATGCTACCACTCCCTGTTTCCAGAAGTTTCTGGTTGTAGGCAACTAATCTGCCCATCAACAGTAACCCACCCTGAATAGGACTCTTAAAGAGATAGCCTGTTTTAGGCATATGGGTTACATATACACCCCACACTGAACAGGAAGGGATGAATGAGCGACATGATGGGGTATACAAACTCCATATTGGACAGCAAGGAGTGAAGGAACTACGTGAGGGTGTGTATACACCCCACACTGGACACGAAAGGGTGATAGATCTGTGTGATGGGGTGTACAAACCCCACATTGTACAGGAAGGGTTGAAAGAGCTGCCTATTGGGGTGTAGACAGGTGTGGACAGGAAGTTGTAAAGGAGCTAGGTGAGGGGATGTTCACACCCCACAGTGGACATGAAGAGGGGACTGATCCATGTGCCGGGGTGTTCATACCCCACAGTGGACAGAAAGTTGTGAAGGAACTATGTGATGGAGTGTACATGCCCCACATTGTACATATCCCATACTGCGACTTGCCAAAGACTCCCCAAAGGAAAGTGGACCTGCAGCATGTTTGGGACTGTTCGTTTTCCCTTCCCTTTGTATACTCTTTCTTCTCTGGACCCCCAGAAGGGGCAAACTACAGTGAAACCCAGCCAGAGACAGAGTTTCCATTCCTGCTCAGCTACTGCTGATTGCTTGGACCTGAATGATGGGAGATGCTGAGTGAATGCAGGACCCTGTCACATCCCAAGGGAACAATGTGGAGACACCAAGCCCATGATAGGAACTTGTCCCGTAATTTCCTACTGAGGGGTTTCTTATACCTTCCAAACATCCGGTGCTGGCCAGTGTTGGAGACAGGGGATGGGACATCATGGGTCTGCTCCAGTCTGACCATTCCTACGCACTCCATTTAAATATTACTTAGGTCCTCAGTAGAACTGAAGATGGCTTAGGCTCTCAGATTGAGCTGGTCCCTCTGCACAGGGTAAATGCCAGCACTGGATCCACTTGGGATGCTGGTTTTGTCCCTGACGGGTGGGATGCATGTTCTGAGCCATCAGAGATAATTCCATGTGATCCTAAGGGTCCAGCCAATCCACAAGCAAGAGTCTAACCAGGGAACCGCAACTCAGGTATACGGGCACCTAATGAAAGCATCCACTCGGCTGCTCAATGTTTTAGTCTTGTTGGGGACTCTCCCAGGTGACCGGTAGTTCTGACTGACTGCTCCTGCCCCGGCTATAGCCAGTTTCCTAGTGTGTAGATTTTCAACCTGTGGTATACATACCCTGGGAGTAGGCTAGACACAGGCTGGTGTACACGAGACAGCTGCCTGCTTCCCCTGGTCTCAGCCCCCAGCTGGGAGGTGGGGGGCAGCCACGAGCTTCACAGATGGAAGCGACTTCTCCATCCCAGCTCCCAGATGGGATCCTGGCTGGGCTCGCAGCTGGATCCTGGCAGCCATGCCATTGGTCCTGACTGGGGGCTGGGGGACAGCCTGCTCACATCCCCAGCTCCCAGCCCAACGGCCTTCTCAGCCCATCTGGGAGCAGGTGGCAGGCACCCATCTTCCAGGCTGCCAGCCAGGCAGCAGCTGCCTGTACATTGTTCAGGTGACAGCTCCCTGCTGGAAAACAAGGCAGAGAGCCAGAAGCTTCAGCAGGCTTACTTGTCAACTTCACTGCTCACCTGAAATTGACAACTAGGAAAACCCCAGATTTTACCTATATAACAACGTTAGGAGGGGTCCGCAGAGTGTGATATTCCCCAGTCCCGCACCCCGCTAGGGATGGCCATGGGGTCACTGCTATCAACTGTGAGCTAGTGTCTGCTCATGCCCTACAAGTTCCTGCCTGTGTGAGAACACCATGTGACCCCCTGTCCTCAGGCCACAGTGAATGGCTGGTGCCGACCTTTGCTGTTATATGGAGGAAGGGGAGGTGAAAAGAGGGGAGGAAAGGCAGCGGGGTTGTGATTTGCTGGCACCACATTTGCAGGACCCAGAATGCTTGTGATTTATGAGAAATACAATTATCCAATGGGAAAGGTGGAAAAGATTGTGTGCCACAGCGTTTAAGCATAGGCCTTTGTTTTTTAATTTAACTGGGCTTGTGCTACAGCTCTAATTTCACTGCTGTGAGGGTGTTAAAATGGATCAGTTCTTGTAAAAAGAAAGACTTCTGATTTAGAAGAAAGTAGGTCCCATACAAATGGGCAACAAGTATTGGGGCCCAAGGATCATGTTTAAAAAAAAAAAAGAAGCATCAATAGTGAAAGTACAAAATCTTCCAGGTTCATAAAGCATGCTGCTATGATCCCGGTTACCTGGCTTTCGGGTTTACGACAAACAGGTATATCTCCATTACCATGTTGTGCGATCGGCAGGAAAACATTGCCTAACCATGGTACGGAACCTACGCTTTTAAGAAGACAACTTCAGACTAAACATCCCGATCGGAAGGACAAATCAATAGAGTTTTTCACAAGAAAATGTGAAAGTTTGAAAAAAATGAAGTGCTGCAATCAAATTGTACTCTGCGATCTCTAAACGGGCTCTGAAAACCTCGTTTGAAATTGCACGCATGGTGGCAAAACCGAAGAAAGCACAGTCTATTGCTGAGAACCTTGTTGGCAAAGCAGAAATGAATACAATTAAAACCATCCCACATTCAAATGACCCCATGACAAGAAGAATTGACACCGCGGCAGAAGACACAATTAAACAAATTTCAGAAAAAAAATCATACAGATTGATGAATCTACAGACGTATCTAACTGTGCACAATTGAGGATGTTTGCCAGATACGTTGGTGATGAAGACAAGCAAGGAATACAGGAACAAAGACTTAGACACACAAACAACAGGAGAGGACATTTTTAAGATCTTAAATGAGCACGTTGTTAACAATGCATTATCGTCGGAGTGCTGTGTGTCTGTGTGCAGAGATGGAGCAGCCGCCATGGTAAGTCGACAAAGTGGCCTTATTGCTCACTTAAAAGCTATAATTCCTCCAATCAAGTGGAACCAAAAAACAAGAGGTCTTGTGACACTTTTTAAAGACTAACAAATTTATTTATTGCATGAGCTTTCGTGGGAGAAAATCCCACTTCGTCAGTTGCTTGAAGATGGAGAACTTACAGAATGGGAAGAAAATAAATGCAGGGAAGTGTAAGTAATAGGATCAGGTCAGACAGTTACAGCAAATCAAAGCATTTGTTTAGATTCAAATAGTGGAAAACAGCATATTAGAGGGAGGTGAGGTAAAAGGAAAGCAAAATCACCTGTTGTAATAAGAAAAAAACTGAACTCCCTATTTAACCCTAAGGCAATGGTATCAAATCTGCAGATGAATTCCAATTCTGCAGTTTCTCTTTGAAACTTTGATTTGTAATCCATTTGCCTAAGTACGGCTATTAACATATCGTCAGTGGAGTGAGCAGGGAGATTGAAGTGTTCCTTGTTTGTTTTGAAGAACTAGAGACTAGACTGACACAGCTACCCCTTTGGAACCTGTATTATACATAGATGGGCATTGCCTCAACTGAATGAAGATTTAAACAGCGTGCTTGGAATGGTTATGAAAACAGTAAATTTCATAAAAGCATGGGCTCTCAATTCACATCTTTTCCAATCACTGTGCCAGTATATGGGAGCTGAACATATTACTGTATTTCTTCACAGTGAAGTTCAGTGCTTATCATGCGGAAAGTTGTTGAATCGCCTGTTCGAGTTGAGATATGAAGTTACTTTCTTTCTCAGAGATATGAAATCTGAATTCTTATAGCATTTGGAAGATGAAATATGGATTTGCAAATTAGCCTATCTTTGTGACATTTTTGATAAAATCAATGATTTGAACCTTCAGCTTCAGAGATACAACACAAGTATATTTATCTTGCACGACAAAGTAAGAGGTTTTAGAAAGTTGTAGTTCTGGGGGGGGAAGCTTTATCTGGAAATTTCATTTAATCTCCACAGCTCTTGGAGTTCTGTGAAGAAAATGAAATCACTCTGAATGAAAGTGTGAAAGAAAATGTTAAAGAACACTTGGTAAATCGGGAGTCAAACTTTGAACATTTATTTCCCTAATGTTGAAGAGCACGAATATCCACAGAAACTGTGGATTTTGAATCCATTTAATGACACCACTATTAAACAAGCAGGGATTCCAGAAAGCATGAAGGAAAAACTTTGAGCTTTGCACGGATAGTACTTTGCAGAGGATGCAAAGCTTGGGACCAGGTGACGTCCCTGCATTTTGGCAGAAAATGAAAAAGTAACACCTACAGCTGAGGAACAGGGCTCCCACAGAGCTTCTCCCATTTGCCTCAATATATTTCTGTGAGGCCAGCTTCTCACACTTGACTGGGCTAAAAAGTAAAATAAGCAATTGTTTGTGCCCAGAAAAAATGATGGTAACAATAAGTAATTTAAAACCAAGATTTGAACTGCTTCTATCATCCAACCAGGCCCAGGTTTCTCATTAAATTCAGCTCTTACAAGAACTCATTTTTAGGTTATTTCGTTTAAACTACCACAAAATCCAATCCAGTCCCTGATTTGTAGAACAATTCGAGAGGGGGGGTGTCAGTTCCAGTCACAAAGGCTATGTCTACACTGGCAAGTTAGTTCGAATTAAGGAGGCTTAATTCGAACTAACTAAAGCCATGGCTACACTAGGCTTTCATTAGTTCGAATTAAGGGCTTCCTTAATTTGAACTGATAAATTCGAATAGGGTATTCGAACTAAGGATTAATTCAAACTAATTAGTTCAAAATAACCAACGTGGCCATGTTAGTTCAAACTCATTGCTTAGTTCCAACTAACCGACCCATTGAATTCAATGGAAATCGCTAATTCGAACTAAGCAAGTGCCATGAATGGCACTTGCTTAGTTGGAACTCATTTTTTCTAGTTCGAATTAAGTTAAATCGAACTAACTAAAATTAGTTCGAATTCGTTAGTTCGAACTAACTAATTCGAACTAATTTTAGTAAGTGTAGACATAGCCAAAGATACCTATGTTTAGAGTTTTATTAATGTCTTTGAGTTATATTGTTTGTTCTGTTCTGTATTTTTTATCATTCATGTTATTTTGTTCAATTATAAGCTGTTGTAAAATTCAATAAAAAATTATTGTATGCCTGTTTCTGTCTGTGTGTCTGCCTGCATGTGTGCGTGCCTCAGCATGTCTATTTCCTTGTGTCTTTTTATTTCTGAAATACAGGTTTAACTCTCCCTTCACCCACTGCTGTCACAGTATTCCTGCAGACATGCCTTTTGTAGAAAAAAAGCAGCCAAAATCTTCCTGCTGGCCCTCCTTCTCTGTCTGTTTCTCTTCTCCTGTGTTTCTTTCTCTTACCCTCTTCACCTTTCTCAAATCTATGGCAAAAATTTGACATGCCGTGCATTGCACGGTGCCGTATAGTCCCCAGCATTTGGCATATTGCTCAAAGCCTCCTAGCTTTGGCCAACATCACCTCAGGGGCAAAGCCATGAGCGGGCCAGGGCCCACCCACTTTGGCATAAGACCTGCCCACCTTAGCGCCTGGCAGTGGCGTGAATTTCTCCGCTGCGGCCGCCCAGCAGCCAGGGATTGTGGCTGCAAGCGGAGCAAAGGTGTCACTGCTGATGCCTCTGCTCTGCTCCGCTTGCAGCCACCGGACCCCACGACCACAGCTGCAAGCAGAGTTGAGGCACCAGCACTGGCAGAGGCGGCTTTTGGGGTAGACGAAGCAGGCAGCCGCCTGGGGCCCCGAGCAGTAAGGGGCCCCTTTGCCTTCCCCAAAAGCTGTGTCTGCTTCCTGCTCTGCAGAACACATGGTGGGGGCAGAGGCCGCCAGGCCGGGGCCAGTGCCAGTGGCGGGGGGCATTCCTGGGAGGCAGCAAGGCCTAGGGCCAGTTGGTCTGCGGGGGCCCCAGCACTGGGCAGTGAGGGGGAGCAGCGGGCTGGACACCCCACCCCTGGGCTGGCTGCTCTGCCCCTGGAGGCGGGGTGGGCCAGCCAGAAGCCCAGCTCTGCGTGTTCCTGCCCTGCCCCCTTGCCTTTGGAAGTGGGGGGTTGGGGCCCCCAGCGGGGCGCCAGCTACAGTTTTGGGGCCCCTGACAGGGCGCCGGAGCCACAGAGGAGGTCGGCCGTGGAGAGCCAGGGCAGCGGGGTTTTCAGGGCCCTGGGCGGGGTGGAAAACCATGGGGGGGGAGTTTCCAGGGACCCCAGTGGGGCACTGAGGCCATGGAGGGGGCCGGCCTCAGGGATCCAGGGCTGTGGGGGACCCTGGGCGGAGCACTGGGGCTGTAAGTGCGGGGCCAGGGGGGGATGGTTGGGGCTGCAGCAGGGCAGAGGGGGCTGGCTGCAGGGATCTGGGGCCGTTGGGAGCCCGGGACAGGTGCTGGGGCTGTGGGTGTGGTTTCAGGGGGCCCCCATGTGGGATGCTGAGGCTGTAGGGGGTGGGCAGAGCCCGTGCTGGGGATCCCTATAGGGGGACCCGCAAGGGGCCTTTGCCTAGGGCCCCAGATAAGTTAAGGCCGCCTCTGAGCACTGGCGCCTTTCCCTCGGTCACACCCATAGCCACCAGCAGCTGGCCGGCCCCGTAGCTAGGGCAGCAAAGTTCACATTCAAAGTTCTGCCTCTCCCCCTACCTCAGTGGGGCAGCTTCCCGTGATGTGACCGGAAACTGCCCTTGGCTGGGCCCACCCTGCACTTTCAGGGGCCCAGCCAGAAATCAGGGGCTGGCTATGCCCCTCCATCACCTCTAGCCGAGGTATGTACTTGAGTTGTGCACCCCGGTATAAATGTGGGAACCCTACCCACACTAGATTTGACATCTGCCATCTCACGGCCTTATATTCTCAGCCTTTCTTCCAACATGTGGCACACATTAGTCTGTAAATTAAAAATCCTGTGGAAAATTGAGTGTTGGGGTACTTATTAACATTTTCAGAAGTTAGGGGGTACTTGCTACTTAAAAGGTTGGAAAACTCTGGCCTAGTGGGCCTGACAGAGGGCAGCAAAGTTTTCAATGCAATGGGTCCCAGATCCTAAATCCTCCTCCCCCAATGAGCCTAGGCCTTTTTAATCAAACGTTCTTTTGCCCTTCAGCAATGGGACTCTTGGTTGCAAATAGAGTCTCTGGGCTAGCCCCTGAGCTGCTGGATTGATGTCAGTGGAGTTTGCTGATTTATTCCAGCTGAGGATCAAGTCTGGTTTCATAAAGACACGACGGAAGTCTCATGGCTAGAGAAAACCCCTTGTATAGTTTCAGAGGCTTTCCTAGAGCAGTATTTCTCAACCTTTTGTGGACCACTGAACACCTAAAGGTATTAATTACTCTACGCAGGACACCGGATGAAAACTTTCTCGGAAAAGCTGATATATACCAGCTGTAATGTTCATAATATCTGTATACTACAGATTTCTGTGAAAATGATTTTGGAAACCAAATTAAATAGAATTTTACAACTATAACATGGTTATTTCTAAAAATAGATACATAACGATGATGCACACAACTTAAAACTGAAAATATTACTCAAGTTTTAATGGGAATTCTGGGCCTGCATGTTCAAACAAAGTTCATCTATTCTTGGAGAAAGGTTTGTCAAAGAAAGTCTTACCATGGAAGTTATGTCCAAGCGATTTTGATGCTGGTGGTAACAGCAGAGGGAAATTTAAAATGATCCAGCAGAGGAACAAGGTGGCAGCAGATGCGGATGCATGCATGGAAGCTTTGCCCCAGCTAGGGCATTTTAAATCTCCCAGGCACATATCAGCTCACATCAGTTCATGGTGTTGCTCCTTCCCCTCGCCCCACTCAGTACCCTCTGATGGGGAAGGGTCAGGGTCGGTCGTGGAACACCTTCACTCTGGCCACGGAGCACGGGTGTTCCACAGAACACCAGTTGAGAAACACTGCCCTAGAGTTCCATTTAAGATGAATTTGACCAGCAGAATCACATGGCTTTCCAAGCTCAGATATGACAAATGGCTCTGTGTAGTTCCAGTTCCTGTTGCTTCTGACTGTCCGCGCTTACTGCTGATGCAGTGTGTAATATGGCTTTTCTACTACCGATATAGCCCTCTTTCCATAGGGCTGATACCATGATGAGTTTATGGCATTGATATTGTCGAGTGTGTTTTGCAGGCACCACAATGTCTCTGTGTCGAAGTGGGGTCATGATTTGTTCAGACCCTGATCAAAGCTGGGCCTTAATTCAGCAGCTGGCGTTTCGGCTCAGCCTGTTAGAGAGAAAATGGTCTGGCTGTGAAGTTTGCGCCTGGATTCTTAAAGTTTGGGGGGGTATGAAGTTTGGGCTCTCTACTGGACTCATATTTCATCCCTGGTTCTCACAGCATGACGTTTTCCTGATGCTGATATTGTGTTCAAGCCATCCCCTTGTCTGTCTGCATCTGCACACAAAAATGACTAATACTTTTATTGTGATGTGTGGACATCGCATTCAAAGGGCAGGTCTACACTGCCTGCCCTTTTCAGCAGCATTTGAACGGAGATAGTTACTTAAAATAACTTGCGTGTCATCATTCGAATCCCCTACTCCCTGCACACAGACTGCGCTGGTTCGATGGAGGAGCCTCCCTTTGAACCAGAGTTACCTGGTTGCTGCGGTGGTGCTGAAGGATCGACTTCCTGATCGGCTGAGCAGGTCTTCACAGATCAGAGCAGCTGATCAGGAAATTTGAACTGACAGAGTCGAATTTGCCACCATCAATGAAGACCTGCCCAAACACTATGAAGAGACAGACAGGAAGATTAAATACAAGTATCTGGAATAGTATAATTTTCATGGATTAGCTTCTGTAAATAGACTTTATATAGGTTGTTTAGTGATTTTTAGAATCGTCTTACTGATTAGACAAGTTTAACAACTCTTTAAGATCTTGCTCATGAAAATTAGAAAATTTCAGGATATTTAACTCTTTTTTTTTAATTCGCCCTTTTCTCTGGGGCTGTCCATCTTAGAAAAGATACAACACAGGGGAGGTTATGATAGAGGTCTATAAAGTCATGAATTATGTGGAGAAGGTGAATTGGGAAGTGTTATTCATCTCATCACATAACTCAAGAATCAGGAGCCACCCAATGATATTAATAGGTAGCAGGCTGAAAATAACCAAAAGGAAGTATGTCTTCACATAACACACAGTCAATCTGTGGAACTCCTTCACAGGGCATGTTTTGAATGCCACAAGCATAACTAAGTTTAAAAAAATGATTAATTCTTATAGAATAGGCTCATCAATGGCTATTAGCCAAGATGGTCAGCGATGCAACCCCATGATTTGGGTGTTCCTGCATTTCTGTCTGCTTTAAACTGGGGCCTGGTCTATACTGCGGGGCTAAGTCAACGGGAGATACTGCTGCGGAATGCATATCTCCCGTCAACTTACTTACTCTCACTTACCTCGCTGTCTCCACTCCACGGTGTCGACCGGAAAGGCTCCTCCGTCAATGCAGCCTTACTCCACTAGGAGGGGTGGAGTTATTGCATCGATGCAAGAGCACTTCTGGGATTGATTGAACAGGTCTATACTGACCGCTCAATCGATCCTGCTGCATCGATCCATGAGGATCAAAGCAGCATTTTGAATATAGACATGGCCTGGAACTGGACGACATGGAATGGATTATTTGACAATAGCCTTGTTCTGGCCATTCCTTCTGAAGCACGTGGTATTGGCCACTGTCAAATGACAGGATACTGGACCAGATGGAGCATGGATCTGACCCAGTATGACCGTTCTTATCTTCAGAACAGGCAATGGCCATGTCCCTTATTGAATTGGGTAGACCCCAAAACGTCACACCCAGCCTCCTCAGTCCATGCCCTCCATTCTCCCTCTCAAAGTCTCAGACACACTGTCCATTGTTCAGGGGAATTTGGCATTGGGGTTCAGCCTATTAGAGCGAGACTGTTCAGAGGTCTGCATGGACACAAGGGACCTGACGGTGTAGCCCAGAGGGAATTCAGAGCATGTTTGGACATACAGAAGACTGTGAGAAAATATTTTTAGCCCTGACCAAATCTTCCAAGAGCTCCAAGAAGGGAGTAGGCCAAGGGGCTGGTTTTGTGGTGTGGTTAAGAGCTGGTGAGAGGGTTTAAATCTTCAGTGGGTCCTGTACACTCTTCAGGGGGCTGCTGGCCTGATCATACCAGGTGTAGAACTTAAGTCCCCCCACCCCACCCCACCCCACCCCCCGGGGCTACTTCAGGCACTGCAGTCCGGACATTACTCTGTAAGGAATTTAAAAAAACCCTCCGGTGTGGGTTGGAGGAGAGCCCAATGCAAAGGGAGACCCAGCATTTGCTACACAATTAGCAGGAACGAGAGGAGAGGTGCAAAGGGGGCCAGGCTGATCAAAGGTTTTCCATTCCAATTTGGGGGCTGTGGCACCTCCACTGACCGTGCCCAATTACTATTTCCTGTGGCAAGTGGAGGTGACACAGTGCGACCCCATGCAGTGTCTTTAGGGATCATTGTATTATGTTTGCAAATTGTTTATGTATGACTGGGTTCTACTCTATAGGGAAGGGTTACCAGAGCGACTACAGGAGCTTAAAGTTCCAGGGGGTGATCACCCTAGGAGTGGAAATAACTCTGGAAAAGCACCACACCTGTATTTCGAACAGGGTTTTCCAGAGACAACGAAAAACTTTTAGGATTGAGTTTAAACAGCCTCAGGATCTTCCTTTTCATTCAACAAACGGACAGGACCTTGGGCCCCAACCTTTGCAGAAAGGTTGGAATGACTTTGGTCTCCTAGGTTTCCATAAGACTGATGGGTGGTTTCTGGCATGTTCCGGGTGAGTTTAAATCATTGTCATTGTGTCCTCTGTAATGCTTTTGCCACAAGAATAAATGTACTTTGCTTTGGAAGAGCTGTGTGGTCATTGGTGAAAGCATTGTTATTGTCCTCAGAGAGAAAGTACCAAACAGGGGCTGTCCTATAGACCAACTGGCTTGCTGAGAATATCACAGTGTTCATCAGGGGCTGTGCAGACTTAAAAGCCCTGATCAGGAAGGAGAGAAATGTGAGTCTCTGCCCAAGATAGGAGATGGCTGGGAACCTGATATCTTGAATGGGAGCCCTCAAGGGACTATGGAGGGTGAATACAGGTGCAGTCACTTCTGAAACAGTGACAGGGGGCCCTAGACAATCTCTGTTAAGACGTGTTTCATGCTATCACAACACAGGAGAAGGCATGACATAGCATTCCATAACCTGGGACCTTTTACATCTCAGCTGAAGTGCAGGAATTTTCTGTGCAGAGCATTCCCAACTCTATACCAGTCGCTGGCAGTAAGGGAAGAGCAAAATCTGCTTATCGGCTCCCACTACCTCACAAAAACACTATTCAGGTTATGTCTTGCAGTACCTGAGACTCTGGATACTTAATTGTCTTGAGAAGGACTCTAGAAATGTGCAACCTAGCCAGTGAGGACCGAGGGACTGCGCAGAAGAAGAATGTTCTGAGAGTAAAAGGGATGTGTCTAATTAAACAGTGTTATTACCCAAGAATGCAAACTGCACCCACATTTGTTTCGTTGCAACTAAAAATAGCATCTCATTTAAAAGGGCTCCTGTGTATGGCACTATCATTGTTAATATGTAAGCAAATATTGGCTTTTAATACAGGGCCCTATTGTTAAATGAGTTATGAAAGGATAGTTAGTGTCAGCCTCCAGCCACACAAAGGGGACCAAGGCTTGCAGAGCGTGTTGCACATTTTGTGGTGTTACCCTGGCAAAGCCATTGGAGCCCAGGTGTGTTTGCGTGTGCACAGAACCACACTGGTAAAGCAAAGCAGCTATTCAGGAGCAACTAAATTGCCTTGCTGAGCAACACCTGAAGGGGGTTCTGCCAGTAGACTGTCTGTCATCAGAGGCAGTTGTGTTGGCAATGGGTGGATGCTCACCTTTTTGTTGCTCCCAGGGAACATGAAACAACTTGTGCTTCACCCCATATGCGTTGAAGGTGAAGAGCCGAGTCACCCCAATAGACTCCCTATAGCCTGGAGACTTTCCGACACTCTGCACTTGAACGTACTAGTTCTAAAAGGAAGTGCAGATGCTTCAGCAGGAATGCTGAGGGAGGGTAACAGAGGTACCACCACCTGCCTTTTCTTGGGTTGAATCGTACCTGGGGCCTTACTGGTGCATGGAGATATAATTATATTTCCCAACTTGGGCCATCTCTGAGCTCCAACCAGGAATGGACCAAAGCATGTGTTTAAATCAATCCCTGTTCAGGAAAGAACTTACCTATAAGTACATGCTTATGCATCATTGACTTGAGTGTTATAGAATCAGAGAAGATTAGGGTTGGAAGGAACCTCAGGAGGTCATCTAGTCCAATCCCCTTCTCCAAGCAGGACCAACCCCAACTAACCATCCCAGCCAGGGCTTTGTCAAGCTGGGCCTTAAAAACCTGAGCATGTGCTTTAAGATTAAATTCTTTGCTGGAATGGGGCCTTAAGTAATTATGGCCCAACAAGTAAGATTTGATTTACAATTAGTTACTTTTTTAACTTCAAACTCTGTACAGATTACCATCTTTTTCTGCTTTCTAAAGTGGTCCATTCTGTGGATTTTATTTAGGACTGAGGATGTACTAATCTGTTCCCTCCATGTGGAAGCCTTTAGTGGGAAGAACACAGATCCTGTGCACTAAAGTTTGGGGCTGCATGCATCATCAGTCAGACAGCTCTGGAACTCATAAATAAACAAAAAATTGTTCTTTGCAGTTAAACAAGATGGGGATGACTCACTGCAGAGTGACTACAACCCACCCACCTACCCAAAGGGGATGAGATATTGCAAGGCTCTCTTTGAAACCATCCTTGGAGAACCATTTGCATTAAAGATGGAAAAGCGGCATTAAGTTTTCTAGCCCAACACCTCCTGCCAATGTATCACTTTTATGTGCAAAACACGTTGACTCTTGCCAACTCATCCTGTTAATATTATTTGCTCTTTTAAGTTCTGATGAGCTGAAAGGCTAATGACAGCTGAATTTCTGAGGCATCATTATGGATCTTTCCATAAAGTGTCCAACTGCCGTGTCATTACCTGAGACCCAGAGGTGTGACACAGGAAATCAGATTTTCTTCTCAATGTACCTAAGAAGAATTGATCATGTTCTACATTTCTCTGTGGGATACAGAGGCCCATTGATGGTTAACTACCCTGTGTCCCCAACTCTTTTCAGGCTTAACATATTCACTACACTGTTCTCATAATCTGTATCTAAAAGGTATCATGTTTGGTATCATTGGAAAACTAATAATTCACTAGTCATTAATATTCTTGTGTGATACATGGACAGGGTACATACAGCGTTATAAATGTGTGCTAAAATTATATTCTTAAAATGGGTTTGGCAAGCAACTCATAATCCCAGTCAGCCTTAGACAAAGGATTACATATTTGTTTGGCTGACCAGCCTGGTCATGGGCTGAAACAACAAAGGTACACTTACATTAAAAGTAAATAAGCCAGTAGGGGAGATAGCCTCTTGCAGGTATCCGGAAGGAGCCACAGGCTTCCTTCTTGCCAGGACTCACACAGGTCCCGGGAAGAAAGGAGCCCCAGCTCCCTTCCTGCCGGGACCGGCACGGGGTTCCGCGGAGAAAGGAGACCAGTTTCCTTCTCCCTGGGACCATGTCCGAGGTCAATTCATAGAATAAGTCGACCTAGGCTACCACACTGTCTTTAGGTCGACTTAACCATTCAACTTAAGAGTTAAGTTGACCTAAAGACTGGTAGTTATTAAGTCGAGTTAATGACAGCCAGGTGTGGACGCGGCTTAATTTAAGTCGACTTAAGCCTCCTTAAGTCGACTTCAATTGCCAGTGTAGACATAGCCTTTGTTTATAATTCTTAAAAGCTCTTAGGGACAGATTCTTAGCTGGTGTAAATCAGCATAACCATAGGAGAATTAAATGAGGCTTTGAAATTTATACCAGCTGAGGCTGCAGCCCTGTACATGTACAGGGAGTCGGTCATCAGCATTGAAACACAGCCATCTCTGAGGTGAAACACAGCAGCAATACCCAATGCCTCCGCTCTTGAGAAATATACGAGTGCCAGGTAAATTTACAGGAGAACAAAAGGATGTTTGTTCCTGGTCACCAGATTCTGCAGAAGATATCATTGTGGAGCCAGCATGTGGAAACATTTCTTTCACCTTTTTATCTGTTCATTTTGACTTTAGCATTAACAGAATGGTCCTGCCATGCTTCATCTATTTAGATATGTGTTATGTCATCTTCTCTGGTAATATATTAAATCACTGTCTCTAGTGAGAATTACTTTCCAAGACTGATATTTGCTAAGGAGCTGCCGTAAGACCCATGTTTTTAAAAATCTTTTCATTGACACACACAATTCATATGCCAGATTTTCAGAAAATGGCAGAAATTCTTGGCCATCAATATAATTATGTTATGAACCCATTCACTGTTGCATTCAGCCATGGCTGGTGTGTTGCAGAAGAACACAATAGAATTCCTTTGAAAAGCTGGCTGGCTTTGACAGAGTGTCACTGATTATTGAAAATGACAAACATCTATAGCAACTTAAAACTGGATAGGAATTATAGCAACTTAAAGGAATTTACAGGAATTATAGCAACTTAAAACTGAAGTTATACAGTGATGAATCAGTCCCTATAAGTCTAGTTGAATCTGGCACTGTCTATTGGGCATCTATCCATAAATTAGTGGAGGATTTCCCTGACTAATAGAGCCCTCAGTCTTGTATGCAACACAAAATTTGTTTTCTTTTTAAAAAAGGAAAAAATGACTTGGATAAATAAATTCCAAAGGGGTAGCCGTGTTAGTCTATTGTAGAAAGGCAACAGAGTCCTGTGGCACTTTTAAAGACTAACAGATTTATTTATCGCATGAGCTTTCATGGGAGAAAATCCCACTTCGTCAGATGCTTTGAAGATGGGAAAGTTACAGAATAGGAGGAAATAAATGCAGGGGAGTGTATGACATAGGATCAGGTCAGGCTGTAACAGCAAATCAAAATAGGTGTTAGGATTCAAACACTGGGGAACAGCACATAGAGGAGGGTGAGGTCAAATCACTTGTTGTAATGAGAGAAAAATCCATAGTCCCTGTTTAACCCCAAGACAATGGTTAACCAGATAAACATGACATCCACAGTAGATGAATTCTCAGTATATAGTGTTCATTCCAGGGAACAAACATCTCTATTTTTATTCATTCCCTGAAACTGTTTTCATTGGTGTGTGTAGAGACTTTACTCATACCAGACAACTTAAATCTGTCAATCGGTGTAATGTTTTAGTACCATGTAATAATAATGTTTTATTTGCTCACAAAAGTGTAGCCAGTAGGCAGCAGCTGTCCGTAGGACATAAATCAGTCAGAGAGACACAGACTATGAGCGCTGTGTTCAGCATTTAAAAAGAATTGCACCGCAACAGACACTCAGCATTACCCTAAGATCTAATTCATGTACAATCAAATAAAAAGAAACAACAGTGCTACCTGGTGACCCCCTATAAAGCTACAAAAGGTATTCACAGCACAGCATTGAATTGTCATCTGTCTGGTCTTCTCAGTCCCCCTTGCTCACTTCATGCCTGAGCAAAGATATAGGTGAGGAAGCCGAACTATTATTATTTCCTGCTCGCCAGAGGAGGAAAGAGGAATTTTGAATAGCAGGTTTGACTGGCAAACACATGCTGCCCACAGCCAAGCAAACAAAGGAAATGTCAATAGATTTACAAAGGGGTATTAACAGAGAATGTCCAATGCAACTGGGGCTGTGGAGACTGTCTTCACTCACACAAAGGTGGGGTTTTTACAGTGAGATGATGGATGCAGGAGACTCATGTCACTGGGAATTCCTACATGGAGATAGGGCATTTATAGTGTTTATCCAGATGAGTCAGTAGCACTTATAACAGCCCAGCCCCGACCCACTTGTGGGGGGATAGGGACATAGATCTGAACCAGACCTCCTAGCTCACTGAATCCCATTCCATGCCATGCCAGGGAACCCCAATCATATAACCCCTTTCATCAAGCTCCATTTTAAAACTAATTCGATCGGTTGACGTCTTCTACTTCACCTCACAGTAAAACAGCAGTGCCTGGTCGCCACGGTGTTTCTAAACTGGGATCGCTGAGGTGCGTTAGTCGCCCCAGGGTGAAAACATACCTTTTCTTTCAGTGGGTACATAGCCATAGCTTTTCTGTTCTGCTTCTGGGCCCAAAACCTCATCTTTGGACACACAGTGAAGGGCAGAGGTCCATTTTAATCTTTGGAGTTAGCAGCTTATTACGGTCTCATCGGCTCTGATTTTCCCTCTGATTTATACCATTGGGAGGGGAGAATCTGTCCCATGCTGTTGCTCACTGAAAATGAGATATTTCTGGAGATTACCACTCCGGATGGCAGGGCTGTAATCCAAAACAAATTGACTGCTCACTTAAAACACACCCTCTTAAACCCTTCCTAGTGAATATTGCATCTAGCAACCTGCCCTCTGGCTCAAAGCCCTGCCATGCTAGTTGGGACATTTCATTTCACCCGCAGTGATGGGGAAATCCAACAAAGACAACTGCAGAGAAGACTTACAGAAAGAAAGGTTTTTAAAAATGCAAGGGGAAAAAAAGCAGCAGGGAATCTGGAAAGCAGGGGAAATAGATGCTTTGCACGTTCCCTTTAAAATGCAGAGAAAGCTATCTAAGGATGACAAATACTCTCAAACCATGCCCTCCTAACAACGTCGCCTGTGTTCTGCGCCTGCATGCTTAATTCTGAGTGAAAGCACAGATCTGTGTTACTCCTCACTTTAGGCTTCAGGATGTAGCCTCCGAGTTCAGTTGGGTGGGTGCTCTAGATTCCCCTTCCTCCCAGCAATTTTAGTGGGCAGATGCTGAACTCTAATTATACCCCCTGGACTCTGCTCACTAGAGTCCTATAAACTGTCACAGGAAATGTGGAATGACTCCAAGTCTGATTAGCAGCAGACCAGCTGCCAGCTAAGCGGCCTGCGCTCATAAAGACAATGAGTTGTAAAACAATTGAAAAAATGCCAGGTTGAGCCATCAAAAGGCAAAAACTTTGTCTGTGGTCTTCTAAGAGAGCCCAGGGCTTTCTGTTAACATGGGAAGAGAGTGAAGTCCACCCGGGAAATCAGAAAAATCAGAGAAAGCTTTGTGATGGAGGAATCCTAAAGAGAGCTGGCAACTCACGGGTGACTACGGGGACCCTGGTAATGCAAACACATCTCTGTGCCTCCTTCCCCTCACTGCTTCTCTGTCTCTTGTCCAGCATTGCCAGCTCTCCGGATTTTGTCATGAGTCCCACAATAACTATTGTTTTCCTTAAAGCACCAGCTCCTGGAATCAAGCAGATATGTGATGATTTCAGCCTTTGTTCTTAAAGAGGTGGCAAGTTTCTAGCCCTCGCGGCTGGGAAGAAAGGTTCAAAATGTGACCCTGGTACATCCTAAAGGCTCGAAAAGCAGAAGACAAATAAAAAAGAATAGACAATCTCTTACTTTTACATAATCTCATGGATTTTAGAGAGAATCTCATGATGTATGGTGAGCCTGGCTCATGGTTTTTGAACATTTGGGTTGGCAGTATGCTCTTCTGTTTATTCACCTGTCCTGTACCATCTGTCTCTGGACTCTAAGATCTCTGGCAGAGGAAACGCTGAGGTATCATTTGTTTTGTGTCAAGTATGATCAGTGCTCTGATCTCTGATTGGCCTCTTCTGAGGCTAATGTAATAGAAAAATCAATGACCTTTCAGTGTGGAGTGAACTAACATGAGCTGCATGCTGCTAATTCATTCTGCCTCATTAAACGTTTTGGGCCCGGTCCCCAGTTGCTGTAAATCAAGCTCCATGCTACGAAGCGACGTCCATTACACCTGCTAAGAATGCATCCCATCAGCACCTTCTTACACCTTAGTGACTTTCTCATGCCCCCTTACCCAGTACCTGCGACACCCATGCTTTTAGCCATCTTTCCACCACCCTCTCCTCTAGTGACTTATCTTACCATCACCACACACTGCTCACTCTGGCTACGTCTACCTCAGAAAAGTTAAGTCGACGTTATTAAGTCGATTTAATAAAGTCGACTTTAAGTCGAATTAAGGTCGACCTTATTAAGTCGACTTAACAAAGCTGACTTAACTTTTCTAGTGTAGACATAGCCTCTTTTTGACCTTATTAAGTTGACTTAACACTTTAAGTCAACTTAATAAGGTCAATTTAGGTGCTAATCCCCGTCCACACTGGCTTAAATCGACCTAATGAGGTCGACTTAAGTGTTAAATCGACCTACAACGAGTTATTATTAAGTCGATTTAACTTTTCCTTAAGTCGACTTAAGGAAAGCCCAGTGTGGACGCAAAGTAGTTTAGGTCGACTTAAGCCAGTGTATACCAAGCACATTGAAGTCAATACTGAAGCAACCCAACTCATGGTACTTGAATGTTACACTTCTTCTATCCAGGGCTTTTTTTGTGACGGTACTCACGGTTACTGAGTACCGACACCTGTTTTTCACAGCGATGTGATCCCGGCTCCTGCCGTTGCTGCCGGCAGCCCCAGTTCCCTGGCCAAGTACCAGCACAGTTTTGTTTTGTTTTTACAGAAAAAGCACTGCTTTTATCCACCTCATTTTCCACACACTCTTTTAGAACCCGATTTTTCTGTGAAACATTTTGCTGCAGGAGCTGAGTGGCTAAGAAAAACATAGCTCTGCCCATCAGATGTGACCAAATTGTTCTTGGTAGGTTGTGTAGATGGTCAAAGTAGGACAATGGATGCTCTTCTTCACTGCCCAGCCAACTTCCCTTCCATAGGGTTCAGATGGGCTGCCTAGTTCTTTGGACAAGGTTCTGCATTGATGGGGACTCAGATGCCCTGCTGGGTCCTTCTAGAATCATTGATCGGAGACTTCTGGTGTCAAAATGAGCTGTCAGTCTGAGTAGATCCTATAGATCTTCATAATACAATACTTCCTCTCCTTTCAGCAGTGAAATAATTAACCATACTGGCATTTAAATTCTCTACATTGCCACCTGAGTTAGCACCCAGTGAGATGAATGGGGCAGTTCACTCCTCCCCAAGGCTGCGTCTACACTTGTAAATTAAGTCAACATAAGCTTGCTTAAGTCGACTTAATTTACCCTGCGTCTACACTGCAGTTTCCTTAATTCGACTTAAGGAAAATAAAGTTGACTTAATGAAAATTAAGTCGACTTTATCAAACCTCCTTTAAATTCGACTTAAGGCTTAAGTCGACTCCCTAGAGTCAACTTAAGCCAGGGTAGATGTGGGGTAACCCCAGGACTACACCAATGCCCTCCCTGCCGGCGGGGGGCACAAGGGGAGCCTGGCATGCCCCCTCACAGGGCAGGGCAGAGCCCTGCCCACACTACCCCTATGCCCTGCCAGGGTCCCTGTCCCCCTTTGCTCCATTGTACCTATGTACAGTTCCCCCCAAAGTCGACTTTAATTTTAAGTGTAGACTCACTAAATTGACTTAGTTAAAGTCGACTTAAAATTACAAGTGTAGACATAGCCCAAGTTATTGCTTCCAGCTGCCTGAAGGCTCAGGCTGACATCAGGACACCTGTTACCCGTTGTTCACATTTTCAATTTTTTTTTTTCGCAACCATAACAAGTGGAGGCTGACTTCATCAAGACAATGAAAGCAGATATTCCAGAGGATGAAAAAGAGAAGTGCCGTTCTGCGCTGGTAAACCGCTGGTCAGTGTGTCAGGGTAGCCCTGATCTACAGAGGACCTGAGTCTGTCCCAGCTAGGGGACTTGGTTCTTTATGCAAACTGGAAGGACTCAGGGACTTTGCTCTGGTGGCCCCAAGTCAATTCCTGGTGTTGGACATAAAGGCAGGCACCACACAGTGGGGGCTGGCCTTAGCTTTGAGCTTTGTGGGCCTCAGACACTAGGGTTAAGCTTCCTCTGTGTAGAGACGTATGTAACCCACTGCTCAGTGTGGGTTATGTGTCTCAGGCCATGTACACACGATCACTTTATCACACATTAACAGTCATTACCGCGCGATAACAGCAACAGCGTACACACATGCAATAGGGCTCTTGCGCGTCAACAGCCCAGTTGTAGGGCAATACAAAAACCTCGATGAGGGTGGTAGCAGTTAATGCGGAACAGCTGTTGCGCCTTTCCACTCGTGTGTACGCTTACCGCGCAATGATGGGCCTCCGGAACTGTCCCAGCATTCCAAAGTCGTCCTCTCTGGTCTTCCTCCCACCCGCTCTGTGGCCGTTATGAAATAGTCCCCTCCCTGATCTGATTCCCGGGATTTTCAAATTTCTCCTCTGTTTCACTTCCTGTTCTCTTCCTCGTGGAGTGGAGTGCAGCTCCGATCTTCAGTAGCAATGGCGGCCCGTCATGGAAGACGTGCACCCCTTTGGAGCACGGCAGAGGTGCTGGACCTGATCAACATCTGGGGAGAGTCCGCTGTGCAGGCGCAGCTACGCGGCAGCAGGCGAAATTATGATACATATGGCATAATTTCTCGGGCCATGTCAGAGAAAGGTTATGACAGAGACACTGTGCAGTGCAGATCGAAGGTGAAGGAGCTAAGAATAACCTATCACCGAGCAAAGGAGGCAAACCGCCATTCAGTATCAGCGGCTGCTACATGCAGGTACTATAAGGAGATTGAAGCCATCCTCAGTGGGGACCCCACAACCACTGTAAAGAGTCCCGTGGACACATCGCCCCCCCCTCATCCACTGACTGCCAGACCTGAGCAGGATGAGGACATGATCGATGAGGAGGAGGAGATAGAGGATGACCTGTAGGAAAGCGCAACAGCATGTAGCCAGGAGCTCTTCTGCACCCCCGCTGAGACGTCCACCCAAGACATGAATTGCAGCATGTCTTCTGAGGCGGCAGAGGGAGGTTCAGGTAAGTTTCTCTTCCAGGCAGCTATGGCTCCTGCTAAAATATCATTGTCCGGGGCGGGGTGCTTGCTGTCTCGGTCCCCGCTGTGCACGCTCTTTACTCTGCATTCATTAGAAGTGCATCAACACAAGCAGTGATTGTAAAAAAAAAAATCTGTATTTAGGTCAGTAAAGGTTTCCTCGATGTACGTCCAGAGCCTACTACTCAGGTTAGATGGGAGAGCGTTTGTGTCTAGGCTCCTGTATAAGGATACTCGGCCTTGCCAGCTGCAAAGCATAGCACTGGGAACCATGGCAGCACACAGTGCAGCAGCATACGGTCCCGGCTGGCATCCGGAAGCATGTAGGATATGTATTCTAGCTGGCAGGGGCACTCTGAGGAGAGAGATATCGGATTCCACCTGTGTGCCCTGTGCAGAATGTTAGCCCCCAGTAAGGTTTCTATTAGGACGTACCTCGTCCGCTTCAGCAAAGCATAGGATGTTGACTGCCCTGTACCTTCCAGTGGAATGTGCTATTGGAAGGTTACATTGGTTATCTAGGCTATGTGTTAACAATAGATTTATTATTCTTTTTTTTATTAGATTCGACCTTCACAAGGCCGGTGTCTACCCCAGCTGACGGCATGAGAAACATTTGGCGGCGTGCTCAAAGAAACAGGGAGGATATGTTTCAGGAGCTGATGAAAACAACAGAGGCATCCGCGAGGGAGAATCGAGCCTGGAGAGAGGAATCCCAACAGAGGAGGCAGAAACACAGGGACAAACTGATAAGTGTCATGAAGGAGCAAACAGAACTGCTCAAGAGCATGATTGCTTTGCAGACCCAGGCGATTAATGTACGGGCTCCACTCCAGACAGTTCAGCCGTGTCTGCCTCCCACACCCCGTAGTCCTTCAAAGCATTTATTTGAAGGCCACCCGTCACCCTGGTACACTGCAACATCCAGTCCCTCACAGAGCTACTTTTAGAGATCCACAGCTACACCCACCTGTAACCCCTCCAAAACCTCCCAACCCCCACCATCCCTCTTTTATCTTTTAATAAAAACAGTAACAAAAAATTTGAAGAGTGGCTTTTTTTGTACACAGTGAAAATCTCATAAGGTGCACTTGATGTGTCCTTGAAGTGAACTACGGGAGGGCATCATTGAAATGGTCCCTGAGTGCCTCCCGTATGCGAGCAGCTCCTTGTTGGGCCCCCCCAATACTCCTAGTGGCTGGCTGTTCGTATGCTGCCTCAAGGCGCTGTGCCTCCATAGCCCACCCCGGGGAAAGCTTTTCTCCCCTATTTTCACAAATGTTATGAAGGACACAGCACGCCGCAATTACAGCAGGGATGTTGTCCTCGTCCAAGTCCAGTCTCCCATACAAACAGCGCCAGCGCCCTTTTAAGCGGCCGAAAGCACACTCCACAGTCATTCTGCAGCGGCTCAATCAGTAATTGAACCGCTCCTTGCTGCGATCCAGGTTCCCGGTGTATGGCTTCATGAGCCATGGCATCAGTGGGTATGCTGGGTCTCCAAGGATGACTAAGGGCATCTCCACATCCCCCACAGTAATTTTTTGATCAGGGAAGAAGGTACCCCCTTGCAGCTTCTGGTACAGTCCAGTGTTTCTGAAAATGCGGGCATCATGCACCTTTCCCGACCACCCAGCATTGATGTCCGTAAAACACCCCTTGTGATCCACGAGTGCTTGTAGCATCATGGAGAAGTAGCCCTTCCTGTTTATGTACTCCGTCGCGAGATGGTCTGGAGCCAAAATCAGGATATGTGTGCCATCTATGGCTCCCCCGCAGTTAGGGAATCCCATGGCAGCAAAGCCGTCCACAATCTCACGAACATTGCCCAATGTCACCGTCCTCTGTAGCAGAACGTGATTGATGGCTCGGCACACTTGTGAGAGGGCTAATCTGATGGTGGACCTCCCGAATCCAAACTGGTTTGCAACCGACCGGTAGCAGTCAGGAGTCGCCATCTTCCAGACAGCAATCGCTACACGCTTCTCCACGGTTAGGGCTGACCTCATGTTGGTGTCTTTACGTGGCAGGGCAGGGGCCAACTCTGAACACAGTTCCAGAAAGGTTGCTTTCCGCATTCGAAAGTTCTGTACCCACTGCTCGTCATCCCACAGCTGCATAACAATGTGATCCCAGCAGTCTGTGCTCGTCTCTCGCGACCAGAAACGGCGTTGCACCGTGTGCAGATGATCGGTGAAGGAGCTGAGCAATGCGGTGCTGTTGCTCTGCAGGGCATCAATCAGCCCCTGCTCCTCGGCGTCCTCGTCTGATTCGGAGCTCATTGCATACTGAGCAACCAGCCGAGATGTATTTAGAATGCTGAAGGCGACAGTGGAGATCAGAGCAGGATCCATGCTGTCGCAGTTGTGATTGCTCGCAAGTAGTGCGTCACTGCACTGTTGAAAATAGGCGCGAGTTGCTATTTGCAACGAGGAAGATGCAAGGGGAACACAGTGCACCACGGGAAAATGAGAGTTTACCCATGGCGCTTTGCATTCCTTTCCTTCATCCCAGGATTCCAAGCGCCGATTGAGGGAAAATTGAACTGTGGGATAGGTGCCCAGAATTCATTGCGCTACACCGCGATATTGCAAAGAATTCTGTTGCGTTGCAAGGAGCGACGTGTGTACGCGCTCTCCCACAATAAAGGTCACGTGTTTTTTATAGCGCGATTGCCATGTTGCGCTTTAATCTGATCGGGTGTACATAGCCTCAGTCTGTGCCCCTCTGTCACAGCCCCAATGAGAGAGGCTGGTTCTTTAGCTCAAGATCTTGGCTGCCACCACACGGTACTGCTGCATCGCTGCCCAACTGGATGCTGTCCCTGGGCACCCTCAGATTCTGCAACAGTACAGGTATTTTCTCTTTGGGAGCCATTAGCTAGTCAGGGATTCACTCCCACTCCACGAGGATCATCCCTTACTATAACTAGTGCTGCCTACACCTCGATGTTCTGTGTCTGTTGACACAACACTACCCCGTCTGTACTTTGTTCCATTTCACTCTTTAAGATTCATGGGAGGACAGGGACCTCCTTTTCTTCTGAAAGATACAAGCCAAGGCATATTGCCAGTGCCAAGAATTTCAATAAAACCAATAATGAATCGTTAGCTACTTTGCTTGATCTATTCGATTTCAAACAGATGGCGATGTTCTGTTGAGAGGGAGTTACTGCTGCAATATTAAATCAGTCGTGCCGGCTGAGGTATGCAGTTTAGAAAGCTCTAACACTTTTTTTTTAAAAAAGCCCTAAAGAGAACAATATTTTGGGGCCAGAACCCGAATCGTTAGAGTGGTTTTTCTTTTAAAAGTGCATTGCAAATGAACAGTCTTCAATGAATGCGTGATAACTGTAATCTGATTCCTGCTACAGTTGGCATCAACTATGAGAAGATAAATATAGCGCAACAGGAACATTAAGTAATTAATCTTCGCTGCCTTCTGAGGCAAGGTAAGTAATTATCATTATCCATAGATTACAGGTTGGGAAATTGAGCCAAAGAATCTGAATGGCCTGTTCACCACACCAGAGATCTGGGATTTAAAGAACAATCTCCTGTGGGCAGGTCTCCATGTTACCTTTCCTATTGATCTATTGTGTCCTTATTCTGCAGCATGGTTGATTTCATACTGTTTCATTTTGTACCCTTAAATCTTAGCTTTTTTCTTGGAACCTCTTTCTTATGGCACTGAATGTTAATGGATCTTGAATAAAAGTAGATCCCATGACTTTGAAGCAGTGCAAGATGTTATTATTTACTAGTAGCTGAAAGGCTGGGCTGTTTCAAAGGTCTGTCAGACCATGTAATCCACCACCTGCCATCTCCTTCATACAACCAATGAAACCGCTGCATGCAAATTAGTTGCAGAGGAAGGGTGATGATTGGTTGAGTTACCTCTGATATCACAATGGTGTAGGACTCTTGGCCTGACATTAATACATGCCTTGCTGCCTCACTGATGTAATTCATAATGTCAAAAAAAGTAATATAATAATAACAACAACGAGAGTCCTGGGGCACCTTAAAGACTAACAAATTTCTTCGGGTATAAGCTTTCGTGGGCTCCGACCCACTTTGTCAGATGCATGAAGTGGAAACTACAGTTGGGAGATAATATGTACACATGCCAGGGTGAAGGAGGGCAAGTGTTAGCAAAGTCAATTCAGTTACGGTAGATGAGGCCCATTCTCACAGGACCCTCGTTGTTTTTGCTCTGTACAGATTAACATGGCTACCCATCTGGAAATAATAAAAATAAAAGGCAAAGACATTAAAAATCAGATGCTAACAGACCTCAAACCCCAGTGATGACTGAACCTGGTGATATTCAGAACAAAACGAGCCTTCAGCCATGCACATGGCTCTTCCCCTCACGTCACACTGACTCAACAGACATTCTAGGCTTCCAAGTAACACAGGGACAGGTGACAGTTCTGGAATCTTTTTACACAGTTTGTGTTAGAAAACAAAACAGGTTGTCCCAGAGGCAGAGTGGGTCAAACGTTACCCTTTATTGCCTACTTGCTCCACCTCAATGCCGCTAGTAAGCAAGAGGCGGTGGGGGGGGGGGCATTACAATCCTTTTATGCTTAAAAATATGCAAAAACTTATATTTTCAAGGATTCCTCAGAGACCCTTATCTGGGTCTCCATAATATTCTTATTACAATAGGTGAGTTGACCTTCTCTCTATCTCTTCTCTCTACCTCCTCTCCTTCTAATATGCTGTCCACATTGGTTGAATCTACACAACTGCTTTGATTTGCTGAGACAATCTGACCTTATCCAATGACTTACTCTCCCTTGCATCTATTTTCCTCCCATTCTGTAAGTTCTCCATCTTAAAGCATCTGATGAAGTGGGATTTTCTCCCACGAAAGTTCATGTGATAAATAAATTTCTTAATCTTTAAAGTGCCACCAGACTCCGTGTTTGTTTTAGTAGATTTCTGGGTACTGTAGTAAAATGTTTTCAAAGTCACCTCATTGCCTTCCTTCACATCCTTCCTCAAAACTCTCCTTTGTTGATATGCCTACCGATGTGTGTTTTGCTCTGACCATATAAAAAATGTGAAGAATCCATACAGGCACAGCTGGGTACCAGACAACTTTGTGTGTTAACTGTCCATGAACACACAAGGCTTAGCTATAGAATCCTGGTTTTCTGGTGGCCTCTCAGCGTAGAACGTGGTGAGCCGCACTAGAGACCTCACGACTATTTAAAGGAATACTCCCGTAATTCCTAGATGTGATATCTTCAAAACACTGAACCGTGGCTCACCTGCTGGTGTGCTGAGCCCACTGCTCATCAGAATTGTCTCATTGTTTATTTGTTCTCCCTATCTTTCTGTATCCACCTATGTATTGTCTTAAACTATAAGGTTCTGCAGGCCAGGGCCTGTCTTTTTTGTTTGTGTATTGCCTAACTTGGAGGCCTGGTCCATAACAGCAGCCTATATGTGCCACAACAACAACAATAAGAATATTTCAGTAACAGTGCATGAGAAAAAGAAAAGAAAACTCAATCTAGATTAAACGGACCAGACCCTTAGTTGGAGAAAACTGGCAAAACACCATTGCAGACCTCAGAACTAGGTCATTTTAAACCAAGAAGCTGGCCTGAGTTTTCTCCTTATTGCTGGTGGATACAACTGCTCTGTTGGGAACATCTAATCAGCAGTGAATTTGTTCGTTCAAACCCAGGGTTTATTATTCTTCACGGAAACAGCTGGTAGTTGTTTCAGTATTGCTAGGTGTACATAACGAAAGGGCTCTCTGTAAGTATTTTATTGCCCGTCCAAACACCTTGACACTTATTTACAAGAACACTGGAGAGCTAATTTCATTGAAACGACTTGTATGCTCTTTTCTTACTCTTAATAGCTTCTTCAGGCCAATGCTGCCACTCACCAAACATTCCCCAAACATTCTCACTGAAGTGCCAAATGTGGCCTAGAGTTCCAGTTCCTTCCACGTGCTCTTTACAAATATCAACCTACATTTAGAATGGAAACGGCCGGTAATTCAAATGCTGAGGTCATTAGTTCCACTGAGTAACACCTTCTCAAACGGGCCTATGGAAATCAATAGGACCATTACTGGAGTAAGTTTCAGGGTGTGCCTATCTGGAGCAGCAATGCAGGACGTGATCTGTGGCACACACTCACGTGTTGCCCATTAATTGGCCTGCGTAGACCTCACCGATATTTATTAAAAGCTTGATAGCAAGCTTTAAAGAAGCACTATTTCAAACAGCACTAGGGAACTTGTAATGAACACCAGAAGAGTCTACATAAGGGGTGAGCAATAAGACTCCCAGCTGGGCCTGAGCAGCAGTGGTGAGTTGGCCCCAGGGCTGGGCCAGGGGTGTGGTGTCACGGTGGTGGACAGCCAGCCAGGAGGGAGAGTGCAGAACCAGTGGGTAGGGGACATGATGACAGAGCGTGGCTGGAGGGGCCAGCAAAGAGCTAGCACAGGGGGCGGGGGAGCAGCAGGAGCCGGCGCAGAGCCAGCTGGGAGCCCAGGGGGCAGCAGCAGAGAGCCAGTCCCAGGGCCAGTGGAGAGCTGGCCAGATGGGAGGGGCTTTGTGGAGAGCCAGCTGGAGTGCAGTGGGCAGGACAGAGATGTCCAGTGTGTTGGATCTGGCCCGTGGGCCGTATTTTGCCCACCCCTTGTCTACATGGATCAGTTAGTGCACAAACTTTAGAAATCACCCCCTTCTGGTGCACATTGCTGCTCTGCGTAAACAAGCCATCATTCACAGATCTTAAGGCCAGAAGTAATCATTGGAAATCTGTCTTCCTGCTCATCATATGCCATTAAATTCAGTTACTCCTGTATTGAGTCTAGTCACTTGTATTTGGCTAATGTGTATGTTCCCAAAAGGCATTCACACTTGATTTGAAGATGGAGAATCCACCACTTTCCTTGACAGCTTCTTCCAGTGGTTAAACAACCTCCCAATTTTTGTCCTTTATTTCTAATGTAAATTTCTAATTTAAATTTGTCTGGCTTCTTTTTCCAGCCATCGGTTGTTGTTCTGTGTTTCTCCGCTGGGCTCCATCAGGGTCTCATTCACCTGCTCATCCACCAATGTGATGTATGCCATCATGTGCCAGCAATGCTACTCTGCCTTATATGTTGGCCAAACTGGATTGTCTCTGCACAAAAGAATCAATGGACCTAAATCTGACATCAAGAACGGACACATTTAAAAACCAATAGGGAAGACTGCAACCTCCCTGCACATTCTGTGAAAGACATGATCGTTAAAGTGTTTCAACAGAAACACTTCAAATCAAGAATCCAAAGGGCAACTACGGAGTTAGAATTCATACGCAAATTGAATCAGGTCTGAACAGAGATCTTGGCTGGCTCTGTCATTACAAAAGGTGATTTCCCCATCTTTTAACCTTCCCACCTTCTTATCTGTTGTTCCACACTGTTCGAAAGAAAACAACTTGCTTGGTGCTTGGTGTGCTGAGAAAATCTGACCTGATCTTGTGACTTACCCTTCTCTTTATCTATTCCCTTCCATCCTGTAGTTTCCATTTCATTCACGTGACGAAGTGGGATTTTACTCAGAAAAGGTCATGCCATAAATAAATTTGTTAGTCTTTAAAAGTGCCATAGGATTCCTTGTTTCTTTTGTACCCTGTATTTTCACCACATTAAGGTACTTATACACTGTGATCAAGTCACCTCTTACTCTTCTTTTGATAAACTAAACAGATTGAGCTAAATATTCTCTCATTCTAACACATTTTCTCCACCCTTTGCATCACTGTTGTGGCAGAGGTTTGACTCCACCTTTGTAAGATGCTAGCATCTGATTGCATGAAACCAAGTGAGGCGTGAACTTTAAATGACTTGGAGGGTATCTCTAGCTAAGCATCCCAACAGGGTTACAGACAAGATACCCTATTAGATTTTCCCAATCCCTAACTTCTGTGGACTTTCTTTGCTCTACTTTTAATAAAAATGTGTACAACAAGCTGTCCATTTCTGCCACAGAAGTTAATATGCCCTCTGATCAGGAGATGATGGGTCTGAACTGCCGCTGATGTAAATTGATTTTCACCAGCTAATGATCTTCCCCGAAATATTTATAGTAAAAGACAGTGGGCATGCCTAGAAAAAAAACACTGGAGAGAACTAAAATGTATAGTCAGCTTTGATCCATCAAACCAAAGATCCTACCTTTGACGATACCTAAACCTTAGGAGAAAGTGCCCTCTTTATGGTAAAATGTATAGTCAGCTTTGATCCATCAAACCAAAGGTCCTACCTTTGACGATACCTAAACCTTAGAAGAAGGTGCCCTATTTATGGTACTCCTAGCCAATTGTGCAATACTGTAGATGGGTACAACAGCTGTATTTGTCCAATGATGTTGACTGACATTCATCATTCTTGCCTTGGCAACACATCTCCCCTGGAAGTGCAGCAAAAGGGGGAAGGAACAGACAACACAGTATCTTCAGCAACCTGATCATGACTTTATGCATGATTCAGTTACTTCTGAAACGCCTTGGGGTATCTTCTTTCTAGCTATTAGCAGCAAAACACTTAATTTTTTTCAGGCAATGTCCCCCAAACCAAATTATTTAACCAGGATTTGTCTAGATAGAAATCTACTGTATTTTGGAAACTTCAACCCAGTAATGCCCTAGGGAAGGAAAGAAGGTTAAGTAACGGATCCAAGGGAAGCCAGCACTGCACAAGACATAAAGGCCTGATTCAATGCCAGCTGAAGTCAGTGGAAAGGCTTCCATTTGCCTAAATATGTGTTAGACTGGGCTCTTACTGAAAGATTAATAGTAGAGAGAGAGAGATGAAAAAGCTAGCTCACTAAAGCCATCTACTTCAAAAATGTCCCCCTTGCAACAAGTGGAGACTTCTGCTTAAAAATCAGTGTCATGATACAGCTTAAGGCTTGGGCATCCTTTCCCGGTGAGATCCAAAGAGCGATATTTGCCAGCACCTTCCCAGTTCTTTCCTCAAGGAGGCATGGCTTTAAAAGGATGCTAAAGACCCTTCAGGCAATGTGGTTGGATGGGTACATTAAAATTGAAAAGTTGATTACTAACTTTGCAATACATTTACTAGCTCATAGGCTAGCTCCTTATTATTTTATAAAAAGGCATTGTTATTTCACATTCAAAGAACTGCAAATAATGGCAGCAATTTACTTCTCATCTCCCTTTCGTATACCAGGGAACGTCATCCTCGATGCAATCTTCCGGGAAACAGCACGTTGATCGGACTGGAATTGTTAATGTCAAAACCAAACAGAAGAATGAAAAAAAAAAAATCTGAAAAGGCCCCGTAATACCTCAAACCTTATTCACACAGCAGAAACAGAAAAGGGGAGGAGGTCACAAACAATATTTTTTCCCGCCTTTGCAGGTCACCTTCAAAAAGAAAAGAGATTGTTTTTCTAAGCATGTCAGTCACAATGCGTAAAAGCAATTTTTTTAAAAAAGCCCATCTTTCTTGAAGGGAGCCAAGAAAGCTATATCTTCATTTCATCTGCCAAAGCGCTTGGCCAAAAGACAGCCGTGATCAACCAGGGCCCTTCCTGGATAAACTATACTTGCGGTCGTAGCATTAGTATGTTTCAGGGAAACGATCTAAGGCCGGGGCCAGGCTTCAGGGCTTCTAGAGAGCACGGAATGTGTGACTCCCTTTTCTGCCTCTGGAGTATGTTTCCAGGCAGAGGTTTAGCCATTCACCTGAACTTGAGCAGCCAGTAACATAAGAAAAAAGAAACAATGTAAGATTGAAACAACAGTAGGGGCTGGATAGTGGCTGGCACTGGTAGGGAGGAAAGAAGATGCAAGTCTTAGCACTAGGGACCTCTGCTCTCTGTGCAATCTCCTTCCTTTGTCCCAGACCCTTCAGATGTGCAAATCACCCCAAGGAGCAAAGAAAGAAAGAAAGAAAGAAAGAAAGAAAGAAAGAAAGAAAGAAAGAGTGGCCTTTGAACTGATCCTTTCTCTTTGAACTGACCCATGTTGCAGTGCAGGGAGAGAGGGATGGAAATGTTGCCGTCCGTACAGAGGGTACACTCCCCCTGCATGCAGAGGGCTTCTGGAGAAAGCATAGCTCCCTGGGAGCCCTGCTGCTTGTATTCAAGGCTCTGGTTACAAACCTTGATATTCCCACTACTGCTGAAGGTAACTCATGACTCCTGGTGCTTTTTCTTAAAAGCCCAGCTCCTGGAATTATGTGATTAGGTGAGAATCTGAGTTTCCATTTCTTTTTCCCCCAGGAAGTTTCTAGTCCTGGGTTGTCAACCCAGTCTGAGGGCTGGGATCCAGCCTGCTGAAGGCTGCTACCTAGCCCGTCAGGACAAAGGAGCAGCCCCTCCTCTCCAGCCCCATGCTAGCAGGCCGGGTGCACCCGCAGCACCCCCTCCCATCCCACCCCCCCAAGCCAGCCTGTGCACAGCAGTAACCCTCCCGTCCAGCCCCATGCCGGCTGGCCAGCCAGCCAGACACAACAGCACCACCTCCACCCCTCAGCAGCAGCAGTCCTTTCCTCCAGCCCCGACCCAGCAGGGTGCAGCCGCTACCCCTCAGCCCCAAGCCAGTGGGGCAGAAGGCTAGACCCTCCCTCCAGCCCCTTCGAGCTCACTGGCCGCCTGAGTGGAAAAAAAATGGAATGTGGCCCCTCACACAAAGAGGTTGGATGCCCCTGTTCTGGCCCTCCTTGTTGTGGGGAAACACCTGACAAAGTGAATTCTACAGGCTCAGACTTTAGAAGGCAAATAAAAAGAATCGCCCACGGTTTTTAAATCTCAGGATTTTTAAGCCAATCTCAGGAGCTGGGGGAGAGGGCTGCCTCATGACATGCTTTGGGGTGGTGAAACTGAGCTATGCTTCCTGATTCGTTGATGAGTAAATGGAGGCTCCGTAATTGTCCCACCCTCACGCTAGCTGTTGGCAGAGCTTGCAAGAGGAGATAGGTTGTCTTTTTGACCACCACATCCTTCCTCTCACCGACCAGGGAACTTAATTCCTCTATCTGGATGCTACACTGCACAGCCCTTTGTTTATTCTCCGAAAAGGGGGCGTGCGTGTTGCAGATCCCACCGCTGTGCCCCAATCAAAAGGCACAGAAGACCCTACAGCCCCCCACGTCTTTAGAACCTTGGCTCATTGGCTCAAAGCATCCCCGCTCATGTTTGTCGCGCTGGGAAACTGTTCGGTCCCCGGTGTATCAGCCCGGAAAGACGCTGTCACACAGCACAGAGCCATGCCGTACCAATCCACTGTGTGCGAGGCAGTGGTTTATAGGTGAGCCTGGAAATCTGGCATGGACTCGGCGCTTCTGGCTCAGATCACAAAGAGCCGCAAAGTTAGAAGGGATCGCAGAGGTCACCCGGAACAGCAGTTCTCAAACTGCAGACATGTCCCCCAGGTGGGCACGAGATGGATCATGGGAGGGGGCACCATGGGACAGAATTGGGGAGAGACATGAGGGACAATGCCCCCCCAAACTTATGATGAGGGATCTGTCTTCCCTTGCTGGGCTGAATGTGGGGCTGGGTTGTGGTGTGGACCCTGAGGCCTCACACAGGCAGCCCCGGCCAGGTGTTGGGCATAGGGGGCCCTTGCGAGAGAGGAGCAGAGGCAGGGGGAGCTGGGCACCGAGTCATTCCAGGTCCAAGTTCTGCCCTTTGCATCTCCAATGGGAGCATTGGTCCTGGCACCCACTGCCATCTCTCGCAGCAGGCCCCTGCCACTGCCGGGCACGCTCCTCACACTGCCATCGCCCTGCAAGGATAATCCCATCGAGCAGGTGCGAGTCCCCAACTCCGCCACTTTCTCTGGTCGGTTACAGGGGGGCTCTTGCACTGTGTTACCCCCAAAGTAGGCCCTGTTTTTCTCCTGATAATGGCAGGGAAGCTTCGGGAGAAGGACGGGGACCATCATTGCACAAAAGTCCCCAAAACTTTGAGAAGGGCTAGTCCAGTCTAACCCCCTCCCAAGACCGCTCTGCCTCAGTTTCCCCAGCGATACAATCAGGGTGGATATTTCTCTTTTCTGGCTGAGTTAGCTCTGCCCGGGGGTGCTGCTATTACGTGGCCCCGGGGAGGAGATGAAGGCCCGGCATGATCCCACCCGCGCCTAGGCACGGGGGCGGTGCCCGGCCCCGCTGCAGACCGGACCTTTCCCCATGGGAGCCTCCCCGCCCCTGCTGCGCCCCAGCCCCCGGGGCCCGGCCCCACACCTGCCGCCAGCCCTACCACTGGCCGGCGCGGCGGCGAGCCCCCGCAGTCCTTCTGCCAGCGGAGCCGCCCCTGGAGGGCGGAGCCGGCCGGGTGGATCCCAGGCAGCTGCGGCGTGTGGCCGCCTTTCTCCGTCTCCAGAGCGGCGGTGGAGCTGGCTCCAGCGTGCGCCTTCAGCCCCGGGTTCGCGGCCAGGGCGCCCCACGCCAGCTCCAGCGGGAGTCCCCACGGGCAGCCAGCGCCCCTGCCCCGTTCCCAGCATGGAGTTGCGGGCGATCTGCCTTTCGCTCGCCCTGTGCGGCTTCCTCCTCCCCTCGGTAAGTGGCCGGGGCACTTTCCGCCTAGTTGCCGGGGGGTGGGCAGGAAAAGTCCGGGGCCAGCGGAGTGAAGGGGTGTCTCTGTGGGGGGCTTCCTCCCTGTCCTCGGGGGGCGGCGGAAAACAGCCGGATTTTGGGTCCGGGGGCACAAGCAGGGTGAGATCTCCGCGGCTGGGGATGAGGCGCCTCCAGCCTTCTGGGGCGAGATCATTTGAGCCTCAGGCGGGTCCCCCTGAATTTCCCAACACCCCCCCCCCGTTGTCAGCTAGTAACAGTGTTATGGAAATTGGCCCTCACCCCTGTAAATTGCACCCCCCCCCCATTTCAATTCCTGGGGAAAGTTCTGGCCGGGTCAGTCCAGCAGGGCTCGGTCTAGCCTGTGCCCTTTCCAACCCCCCAGCAGTGAAGTTATTTCTCCCAGTGCTGTTTGTATCGCTTCCCTGCCACCCTCTTGGTGTGACTTTGGCTGGTAAATGTTTCACCAGGGAGCGCCTTGAAGTAGCTCTCCTTCCACAGCCTTTCATGAAGCCAGCTGCTTTATTTGAAGGCAGGATGGAGCGCTGAGGGTGGCTGGGGCTGCCTTTCCCCCCTTAATTCAAGCCCTGGTTTGCACGTTCCTTTTCCCAGCAATAAAGCCCCAACATTCCTTCAGCAGCACCCTGTTGTGTTGGCGAGGTTGCCCATGGTGACTGGGGTTAGCTCGCCTTTGTTTGCTGGGCCGGAGTCAGTGTCCTTTGCTCTCTAGCCAGCTGTTTCTGCCACCGAGTTTCCCCCAGAAGCCAGGGTCCCTCTTCTGATCTCCCATGGACAAAGTAAAACCAATTAGATGGCGTGTCCCAGCGTGGAAAGATTCAGAGGGGTAGCCAGGTGAGTCTGTGTACAGCAAAAACTATGTTGGTACCTTAAAGGTTAACAAATTTCTTCGGGCATAAGCTTGCGTGGGCTCCAACCCATTGGGTCAGATGCATCAGCATGGAAAGAGCAGCTCACCATCGGCTTTGCATCTCTTCTCCCGGCAGATGAAATGAGACAAATGTGGCCCTTTCAGTTCTCAATACCCCGCCCCAAAATACCTTCAGTTCCCAAGGCCTGGTGGGCTGGCTAACTGAGTCCCTGCTTTCTTTTGGGAACGAATGTCAACAGCTTGTAGCCAACACTTGAGCTGGGCAGCAAACGATGAGGGAAACTGGGGGATCCGTGTCAGCACATAGCCCCGTCCTGCTCTCGCTGAAATCTATGGCAAAATTCCCACTAACTTCAATCCTAGAGTCTGAGGATCTCATCTGGGGCCCAATTCTGGAAACACTTAGGCACAGTGGCAACCTCATTCCTGTGAGCAGTGAAAGAGGCTGCTGCAGTCATGGGTGCAAGCGTTCGTAGGATTCCACTGTAAACCCTGCGGCTTGGCACAGGGACTTTTTCTGTGTTTTGTATAAGCACTAAACTCCTGGTGCTCTGTGGTTAATAAGAACAACCCATAAACTAGCTCTCCTTCTGCGTCAACTCTTGTTTCCTATTTAGTGTCTCTTTGCTTTGCTGTTATCTCTTCTCCTTGTAGTGCAGTGATAGGTAACGTCTATTTTATGCTCATTGTATTTACAAGACTTTGCTAGACTTTGCTAGATCTCGGCTTTTACTCGTGTGGGAGACAGAAAAGTGTGGGAGATCAGCTTTTGTAACCCTTTGCTAACACTTGAATGCTGTGTCTGCTGCTGTGGAATGGGTGATAGCAGTGTATGAATGCTAAGGAGAATTCCAAAGAGTTGGTATGTGTTTCCCAATGCAAGCCGAAACAGTGATCCTTTTACCATGGGATCTGGGATTGCTTAGTGCTGTTTGCCTTTTAGCGTCACTGTGATGATTAATTGATCTGTCCTTGAAAAGTTTTAAATAGCAGCTCTGGTCTGGTCAGAAAGAAACAAAAAGTTCAGCATCATAAATCTATCCTAGCCAGGTGTTTCAGCTGCTCTTGTAAACTTTCCTTTCAATGTTTCATAAACTCTCACACGCAGGAAAACCAGGATATAGTATCTGCCCTGCTGTTCTGCCTCTTGCAGTGACCAGTACAGAATGCTTCAGAGAAAAGTGATTGATGAATTTTCATCTACCTTTGATTTAAACCCAGCGTAATGTCACTGAATTCAGCTGCATGACTTCAGCTTTCCAGCGTGTAACTGAGATAAGAATATGGCCCAGTGAGCCATCAACATGAACAGTGGGAAGTGTTTCGGTACGTGTGCCCACAATGAGATTCTAGTAATTCAAATCAGACTGCAAATTCCACTTTCTTCTATATCAAAGGGCTGGCTGAATGGGTGAATTTAGTGAACTGTGTTAAGTTTAGGGTCTGAATGAGTTACAATCAATGGAGTTACACCAGTGTATAATGGGTGTAAGTGAATGCAAAATCAGGCTCTACATTTTCCCAGTGCCCAAATGGCAAATTAAGGAAACCTGGGTGATTCCACACTCGCTAGACCCAGGCACTGACTTCTGACTGTTTCATTCCCCTGTCATTGTTAGTAGGGTTGAGATAAATATATCTTTAAAAAAAAAAAAAAAATCTGCTCTTTCAAGGAAGGTGTTGTGTATTCATGGTCCTCAGAAACGTTTAGTACAATTCTAGCACTCTTTCTGAAGGTTGCTGTGCCATCTGCCGCACATACGTAGCAACACCGTTAAAAGTTTCCTCATGAAAACAAGCCTTTTTATTAAACTTAAAACCCCCGACTTCTGCTGACAGTGCTGCAAAGTGGCTCTAAGAGGTATTATATGTGTGTAAACATTGATAATATCCAGAGTGTGGCTTAAGTTTTTCAAAAACACCTGAGATAATTGAACACCCAGTTCTCATTAAAGTTAACTAGGTGGCTTTTGAGACTCACAGCCTATATGCACATGCATTGAATTCTGTTTGCATCATACAGAGGTTTTTAGAAAATTGTGGTTAGAGGTTAACAGAGCTATAAAAAATTAGATGCAAAAATAGAGTGGTAGGGCCCCTACCTGAAATGAACATGACTGTCTTATTAACGGGATGTTAATACAGTCCGCAGGGCACTCAAGGTTTTCAAAATGTGATCATCAATCGTTCCGTTTTGTTGGTCCACCCTATGAAAAATATTGACAATCAAACGGGGGGGAAGGCGGGCAGGGTTGAGGCATACTGGGAGAGGCCTGGGTCCATGTGAGGGGCTCTTTCTAACATGACGTGGCCTGCAGAATGGAGAGAGAGGGATTATACTGAATACTACAAATACCACTAGTATCTGGTGTCAGATGGGACCATGGACAGAGAATCTTGGTTGGTACTCTGGCTGGCAGGTTGTGTGCGTGTTTGTTTCTGTCTGGATTTTTGTACAATAGTTTTACAACATTATGAGCCAAACTCACCCCTGGTGTAACTTCAGGAGTGGTGTTGACTGGGCCTTTACACCATAGGTTAATCTAAGTCAATATGATTTTATGCCTGGAGTAGTAATGACGTGAATCAAAATGATTAACAAAAATGAGATTTAACAATCCTTCTCTCACTTTCGCCAGTTCACGCGGGTGTAACTCCATTGACTCTGTTTAGATGTGACGCTCTTAGCACCACAGCATCTGAATGCCTCACAGCCAATAACAGATTCAAAGAAGGAAGGTGTTCTTTTCATTTGACAGACTGGGAGCTGAGGCATGGGATAGATAAGGCCCAGATCTTCACAGGCATTTAAGCACCCAGCTCCTATTGAAATAAACAGGAATTCGGTGACTAAATAAATCCCTTTGGTCAAGTCACTTTGGCTATGTCTGCACTGAGAAATTTAGGTCGATTTTACTAAGTCAACTTTAAGTCAACCTTATTAAGTTGACTTAGAGATTCCACAGAGGACTCTTAAGTCAACTTAAACCTGGCCTTACTAAGTCGACTTAGAGAGTCTACACTAGACTTTCTAAGTTGACTAGCTGGGTCCAGGGGGAGGCGAGGCTCCTTTGGAGCCTCAGCTCCCCAGGCTAGGAGGGCTTGTCCTCGGAGAGCCAGTGTAACCCATATGCCTGAAAAGGCTATCTCTGAGAGACCTGCTGAGGGTGGGTTACTGTTGGGCAGATTAGCAACCCACAACTGGAAACTTCCAGAATCAGGGAGTGGTAGCAATTTGAGCATGCTCCACAGTGTACCCTGCTTGTGTGATGTGATGTGGTCAGTCAGATGACTGGAGAGCAGCAGCCTGAGCAGACAACAGGCAGGAGCTGCCTTGAGGGGAGACCATGTGCTCAGTGTTCTGGAGAGGAGCTGAGCCAGGAGTGAACAAGATATATTCTCCATGTAAAGGAGTCATTTGCACCAGACCTTGCAGACATGCATATGGGACTGAGGGCTGGTTGCAGAGAAGAAGAGAAAGCCTGCATGGAATGCTACAGAGGATCCCAGCAAAGAAAGAAGAGGACAGCTATTTCTTGCCTCTCAAGCTTCCACGCTGGAACAGAGACTGTAGCTGAGAGTTGGGTGAACTCCACACAGACTTTGGGACTCTTGGGTATCTTTCATGCAAGGGATTGTTCTTGGTTAATTGTAGTTTGTTTTCTTAGGATAAGGTTCATTTAGTAAGTAGTTAATAAAGTTCATTGTTATGTTTGTTTTTAGTAGTATTTTAATGTGTGAGTGTAGCTCTGAGCAAGCTTCGCCGTGAGTCCTGTACAGACTGGATCCTGGGTCTCCAGCTGCTTTCCCCATAGGGGTTGGGATTGATTTCTGTGGGGCACTGGAGAAGGGCAACTGAATGAATTTAGCCCACCTGAAGGTTACACCAGCAAGCCCTAGAACGGTCTGGGGGAAAAGGGAACACGGAGCTCCCTTCTGGCCTGGACTGCTCGGCTCCCTTCAGGCCAGGACCGCTCAGGTCCCGGGCAGAAGGGAGCCCCGTGTTCCCCTCTAGCTGGGACCAAGCAGTTCCAGGGAGCTTCCTTGTAGCCGGGACTGAGCGTTCCCAGGCAGCTCCCTTTTAGCAGTCCCGGGGAGAAGGGAGCCCTGCGCTCCCTTCTGGCTGGGGCCGAGCGTACCCGCGGTCCCGGGGAGAAGGGAGCATGGGGTTCCCTTTTAGCCAGGACCCCAGCGGGCACTCCAGTGAGAACCTGTTCTTCTTGGGTTTCACTTGCCACCTTTCATGCTTTGTGTGTTCTGTGCCTGAAACAGGAGAATGGGTGGTCAGTGATCTGTTCTCCAAAATACCTTTAACTCATGATGTGACAAGTTTCAGACTCAAGCTCAGTTTCCAAACACAGCAGGCCCAGGGCTGCTGTCTTGCCAGCTTTCGGCTGTTGTAATTCTGCTGACTTGAATGGAACCGCTCATGCCAAGAGATCCTTGTGCTTCTGGGGTATATAGGTTGGGGGAATCCTTTCCCTGTCAGTGAACATTTTTCCTTTTAACATTCCCCTGATCTTGCATTCTCTGTTCACTCAAACTTGGAGGGCCTAATCTTCCAAAGTACTGACAGCCCATAACTTCAGTTGAAGTAAATGGTAGTTGTGAGTGCTCTGAAAATGAGGACTTACTAGACTTCAGTGGAAGTGGGACCTGATCCAAGGAATTGAACTAGGGTCTAGGAAGGGAAATGACACGGATGATTAAAATGGTCCTCATCCAGTGTCAAAGTAGTTAGCTGTACAGCAGAGAAGTACGAAACTCCGAGGATAGGTTAAGCTGCTTTCTGTTCATCGCCCCTCTTTGCCTGAAATTTACTGCTGGTTGACGTGGCTTTACACTTAAATGTCACACATTTCTTCCTTCACCTCACTGTGCCTCCATTTCTCCTTCCATAAAGTAAGGTTAACCCTGCTCTAGCACACAGGGAAAACTAATTTATTTGTGTTCATAAAGTGCTTTGGCGGGAGGTGGGAGTTTGAGGAGTGGGGTGGTTTTCTGGGAACTGCTAATTGATTGATTGCTTTGTCAAATGTTTCCTTAGTCCCTGAGCAAGTCCTTTTATTCACTTAACTGCGTAATATTAGATTTGATCGGGATTGTGTTTTAAATTCTCTAAAAGCATCTGGGCATGGAGACGTATGTAAGTGCTAAATTTCATGGTAATGAGGAAATTATTAATAATAAAGGCATTACAGTTTCAGTACAGGGAACTCTAACATGATTAGAAATCTCCATAGCCTCCTCTCTTTGTCGCAAATTACTTTTAAACTGCTTAGTCCCATAAATAAGACCGCACAGTGGCAGAGGTGTTCGAATGGCAATAACAATTAGATTAGAACAAATGCCAGCCTGCGCTGATGAAAATGGCCCATCAGAACATTCATTAAACTGGGGGAAGCAGTCTGGTTTTGTAAGGTGGAGGCATGTATAGCAATGCTGTGATGGTCTAGTAGTTCATGCTGCCGCTATTCACTCCTCCCTGACCTAATTTTCTCTACTGTGGTGTTCGTGTAAGTGAGGAGACGCTCCCTTGAAATCAGTGCAGTTGCAATGGCGGAAAGCTAATATAGTGAGATTAGAATTAGGTCCTGTAATTTTCAGGCTGTGGGTTTTATGGAGTGGTTTTAGAGACACCGTTCATGTGCGAGGAACTCTATCGGGGAGGGAGGTGGCGGGCTGATTAAAACTGGAAGACGGGGACACATTAACCCTGCTGTTGTGGCATATTAAAGTGCCAGTCTTAATTTGCAAGGGAAGCATCTCCAGGACTGAGACATATTTTGGCCCATGGGAACTGCAAGTATTTTGAAAACCCAAGTGTACTTTATGCTAGGAAGTAAACACACACCCAGTTAACTGAAACATGGTTATTGTAAACATTACTAAGCTGTGTCATTAGTCACATTACATGCATTTTCTTATGCCCTCGTAGTCAACTACCTTTCCATCTTCACCTCATCTGTTGTGAGCAGACAAAGCTTTTTACTTGGATTCACATTTAGGAGAATGAATCAAATCCAATTCATGTGGGATTTTTTTTTTCTGATTGATTTCACAAATGGCATGAAAGACAGACAAGGAGACCCTAATTCTACTTTGATAGCAAATTCCTGTTAACTTCAGTAGGAACAGACTCACAGAAGAAAGTGACTCGGGGATAGTGCTGGGTGAAATGTGTCCGATGTACAATGAAGATTTGGGTTGACCAAAATTTATTTTAGATTTCTATCTGTCTCGCCAAATTGTTTTTGATCAAAAGACGACTTCAACTAAACTAAACAAAAGCTAAACATTTTTCTCCTAGTTTTGAAACAAAGCATTTTGATTTTTTTTTATTAGAAACAACTTTTTGTTTCCAAATTTACTTCAATTTTATTTATAACAAGTTTTTAAAAATTCAAAAATGAAATGAAATGTTTTGGGTCAAACAAAATATTTCATTTGACTCGAGACATTTTTTTCCCCCAATTGTTTCATTGGCTCAATGACTTTCATTTCAGGGTCCATCTAAGTCCTAAGACCTTTTTTTGTGTGGTACAGGAAACTGAAAAATCAGTCATTCACACAGCTCTGTATAGGGATCCTCACTTTGATCTCATGCTAGTTACTCTGATTTAATTCCAAGTAAGTGAGAGCAGAATCAGACATATAGACTCCACAATTCCCTTCTGGATCTGAATATCAGGTCAATACTTCAAATGCTAGAAAGTGGCATAGTCCCATTGGCTGCAATTGACCTGCATCAAATTACAAGGCTCAGGCTCTGATCTGTTGTTCTCAAAGTTCCCTTCCTAGTTTATGAGCCTGATTGTCTTTTTAAGGTGGTTTTACCATGATATAATTTCATGGGTGCCAAAGGTGTTACTACTCCTGATATTCACATGTGTAATTAACTAGCAAATCAGTCCCTAACCCTCTGAATCCTCACACATTTAAAAATGTTATATAGAAGAAATAGATTTGGTAAAGTCCTCTAAGTCGCTGGAGGTAAAAACATCAAGAACTTTGTGTCTCATTCGTAAAACTGGAATTTGGAATATCCCTTTCAATGTATATTTCTTCAGGGTTTCAGGCCCTATTCTGTATTTAAGAGATGTTTTTGAAGCATAGTGGTCTATATCATAACTAACAATTACAGATTTGCTGCTGTGAAATTGTTACTATCTCCCTAATGTCATCATCTATTAAGTGTAATCAATCTAAGAAATTGTAAACAGATAACTACATTAGAAGAGCATAAAGGTTACAAAGTATTTCAACGTAAGGACATGTCAAAAATTAAGGTAGACCGTGCAACATCTACCCTGTCTCCTTGTGCATGTATGTTGCCAGAGATTTTAATTACATGCTCATATAATATTTTGTTTCTGACGGGCCCCTGCTTCATTCAAGACATAGTGTCAAAAATGGGTTTTATTTCCACCAGTTCTTGAAAACAGGTGGACCATTTTGGCTCAGACTTTATGTCCAAATCCATTCCCAGACCAAGAAGAGAACCTGCCGGCTTTGAATCCAAAGAATAAAAATCTGTTGAAGATATGAGCATCTGAAAATGACTGTTTAGAAGGGAAAATCTTGTGCAAATTTGACATGTAGGCATTCGTCACGCTTAGCTTGAAATAGAATATGAACCTGGAGCACCATTGTTTATTGCAAACCTGCATCATCCTCAATATCCCTGGGGCTAAATTCAGCTGCTGGCCTCAGTTCACTTTCCACCTGCATATATGAAGGATTGAATTTGGATCCCACAAAGATCACCTTACCATTGCTTTGCACACCTGAGCCTCACAGCTCAGTTGTCGTTGGTATCTGCTGAGTGCAGCTGATGTGTCTGTGGGGAAAGCCATTTCCCCCAGGGCTGAACTGCTTGTGTCTAGGTATGATTCCAAGGGAGGATCTTTTAGATAGGGATTTCTGGAACATAGTATTGTCCAGTCTTGATCCCTTCCCTTCAATAGTCCCGATGCCCCCTATGCAGAAGATTATGGGGTGGTGGAGGAGCTAGGGGGATCTCCAGCTGCTTTTCTACCCCTTTCTGGCACATAACAGAGTTGGGTTCAGGACTGAATCCATACTGAGTTATAGAGTCCACTGATTTATTCATAGGAGCTACAGCATTACACTGGAGCTTGGCCTACACTGCCATGCCGGGTAGATAGGAGATACACAAGCTACATGCTGTAGAATGTATATCTCCCTTTGCCTTACTCTCCCACCCTTATCCTTCCCTGGGCCGCACCAATGGGAAATGCCCTCCGGTCAATGCAGCGTTGCTCTTTTCTGGGGGATGAAGTTACTGTGTCAAGTGGCAAGAGCTTCCAGGATCAATTGAGCGGCTCTCCATGACCAATCAATTGATCCCACTGTGTTGATTGATGGAGCCCAGGGGTTAAAGGATCATTTGACGGGCCCCGGAACCCTCCTAATCTCCGGGCCCCCTTCCCGTACTGTCTGGGCCCCCTTCATGCATGTGCGGGCCCCAGCCCAGGTAGGCATTTGCAACCACTTCTCAGTACCACATGCATTGGTTATTGCTCCATAAAAGTATTTATAATTTTATACGGTGTTTATGTCTATAGCAATTATTGTCACAAAGTAGCAAACACTGCATCGCACAATAAGTATTGTGATCAACAACGGTGGGGTGTAGGACCTGCCAGCAGCCACGGAAGGGCGGAACATGTGTTCCACCGGATTTTTCTATTTTTAGAGTCCCCGGAACTCTGGCCCCTCAAATTTGTGGGCCCTGGAACTGCGTTCTGGTGCGTTCCCCCTTACTTTGACCCCTGATGGAGCCCGATGCAGAGGATTCAGTGTAGAATTACTCTGGGGCTCGAGGGACCTGGCTTCTATTCCTGGTCATGTGCTGGATGATGTTGGGGAAATTATTAACTCTCCATGTCTCTGTTTCCCCACGTGTAAAATGGCAATAATGTTGCTGATCTCCTTTGGAAAGTGCTTTGAGATTTGCTGCTGAAAAGGGCTAGGTATTTTAATTACTGAATGGCAAATTAGTGCAAGTTACGCTTCTTTGCTGCATTACACCATTTTTTCTCACTCACACCCAGCATCTAATGGCCATTTCACTCGCCCTTTATTTTAACCCCTGCATCCTAAGGATTATTATACCATTGGCCCAAGAGAAGCATGTTCCTTTTCTTCATGGAAACATCAGCAGCACGTTGGATTGTTGAAACAACTCTCAGCTTCACAGGGGTTTGGAAGAAGGTCAAAAATCCCATGAGGAATTATTGCCACGCTTAAGAGTCGACAGCTCTGCTGCCGGAATTTTTCAGGCATGATATTAAACACTTTTGCAGTGCTGTGTGTGGTTGAGTATGCCATGCATCTAATTCCATTACTGCAGTGATCCCCTTGACAGTATTTTTCACTGTTCCATGGACTCCTCTCTTTTCCCGGAAGCAATGCCTGGGATGGCAGATTTCCGTAGCTTGCAAAACTTCTCCCTGCAAGGTTTTTCCCCTTCAGCAGTCTTTATTCTGTGACCGGGTCTGCCCGTGAATGCTTCCCATGTGACTCCTCGCTCATGAGTCCTCTCAGTGAAATTAACATTGCCTCCCTTCTTTTAGCAGCCAATGTATTATAGTTTGTCTTCAGTTTCTCGTTGGATAGTATCACTCTTAATATGCATTGATACATTGTTTTTTTTGTTTTGTTTCAGTTTGGTTTCTTTTTGTTTGTTTTTTCCCCCCAGGTATGGTGGGCCGGATCTTTACAGGGTGTTAACTGGTGTAGCTCCATCAAGATCTATCCCCTACCAGCATAGACTTTTGCTGAGGACTGGAGTCCATGACATTCCCTTATTGTTATGTTGAGCCCTAAACGCGTTAATCATTGTTTTCATCAGAACATATAAGTTCAGTCAGTTTTGTAGCTGGGGAATCTCCTGGGGACATCCACATGCCGAAGGCATTGGCAATTGAGTAGGCGGTGCTCTTTCCTTTGAGTCTGTACTGACCCCCGTCCCCAGGATAATGCTAGGGGAACACCGTGTTGCTACAGGCATCCTCTTCTGGATGAGACACAGAGATGAAGTCCTGACCGATGCACAGGCTTCCAAAAGCACTGAATTCTCTTGTGGAAAGGTCAGCACTGGGAAAGCAGCATTATTGTATGGGGAAACTCGGGAAGCAGCCACCCTATTGAATGGGTTTTTGTCCCGGTCACACTCCCCTGAACACAGCAGCAGTTAAGTTGTGCCTTTTATCTCTCTACCCAGAGGTACCAACAGGATTCATTACGGACAAACAAAAAGGCAACTGTGTGTTTAACTACACTTCCCTTCCACTCCCACTGTTTGATTGACGAAGAATCAATGACACGTTTCTCCTGAGCTGTCTGGACTGGGTGTTGCTCTCCTGGCAGCTTGGAGTCCCTCTGTTTCGTAATTATCTCCTCTCTGCCAATACACCACTCAGACTTCCTAGGCTGTCAGTTGTGAAAACAAACCTGAAATATATAACACAAGCATTGGAGACAGCCCAGCCAGCAGGAGAATGATGCAACTAAAAATAAATGCCCACGTGCTCTGCAAAGCAGCCAAGAGACAGAAATCAAGCAATAAACGGCACCCACCTGGCGTGGACTTTAATAGAATGAGACCAAACACTAAGCTCACCCATTCTTGATCTGTAGGGGGGTGCAGGACTGGAACTCAGGAGCTGTAGGGTCAATTCCCAGCTTTGCAATAGGATCTATTTGATGTTGTGCAAGTCACTTCCTTTCTCCATGCTGCAGTCCCCATCGGTGAGAAAGGGATAACAAAGCTTCGTTTGTCTGACTTTTTGGTTAGATTGCAAGGTCTTTGGGGCAGGGACTGAATGTATGATGCTGAGCAGAAAGGGGCTCCAATCAATATCAGTTGGGACCTCCAGGGTATGTCTACACAGCTTGAGGCAGTGAGCCTCCCAGCCCGGGGCCAAAAGAATTGGGCTCACGCTACTCTGCTAAAAATAGCTGTGTACACATTGCACGTCCAGGTGGGGCTCTGGCTCTGAAGCCTACAGAGCAGGGGGGCATGAACCACAGCTTGGAAGCGCTGTCTCCAGAGCTAGTTTTAAAGCAAAACACGACCTAGGCTGGGAGAGTAGCTCTGAGCACATACCCCTAGAGCAGGGGTGCACAATCTTTTTTGGCCAAGGACCAAATTGCATTTTCTAAAGCCAATCGAGGGCCACAAATGCAATGTGCAAGGTTGGGGGGGGGGTGTCATGTCACATGATCCCCCCGCTCGCTCCGCTCCCAGAGGGCCGGACAGAACATGCTCGCGGGCCGCAGGTTGTGCACCTCTGCCCTAGAGGCTACTGAAATGTAAGTGGTTCTCATGAACGTGGCCTCTCACCACAGGAAGAAGGTACACAGATCGGGTATATCTTTAACACTGCTAACTTGATTATTTCCACCAGCCGGTGTGTTAACTATGGGATTGTCCATGGCCATGGCCAATTTTGTCACTTGCTGTTTCTGCAGAGCTCTGTGCCTTCCACCCCAAAGGGACAGAGAGGTTCCTGGACCAAAATTGCCCTTCCTGAAGGATGGCATTCATCCCCGTATATCTATACATCACCTTAGCCCTCAAAATAGGACTTAGTAGGCATTCATTAACAGAGATAGTTGGCAGATTTTTAAACAAAATGGCTTGTCATTAGAAAATGCTGATTCACCAAGACAGGAACGTGTGGGAATGTGCCAGCTTTGATAAAAGTTTTGTTGGCAAAGTTTTTCCCAGATCCGGGTTGGAATTTCTGGTCAAAGCAAGAGAGAGATTAAAAACCTCATCTCGGAATGCCTCACAACCTGGTGGCCAGGGAACAACTCAGTGGAGATACAAGAGATCTAAGTTCAAGTTCACATCTCTCCTCTATCCTGAATCAGACCTGGGACTTAAACACTGGCCTCCCACACGTCAAATGCCACCCTAGATGGTTGCTGGCTATTCCAGGTTCTTGGGTTTGTTAGGTTTTTTTAACTAAAACCTTGTGAAGATACTTTTTTGGTTGGGTGATTTGGTTTGATTTTGTCCCAGTGGAAAACAGGAAATTTTTGACAAATTCCAAAGGGAACTGTTAGTCTAGTTCAGCAGAACAAATGAGTCCTGTGGCACTTTTAAAGGCTAACAAATTTATTTATCGAATGAGCTTTCATGGGAGAAAACCCTACTTTGTCAGACGCTTTGAAGATGAGGAACTTACAAAATGGGAGCAAATTAAATGCAGGGAAGTGTAAGACATAGGAACTGATCAAGCTCTAACAGCAAATGAAAATAGATGTTAGGATTCAAACACTGGGGAACAGCACATAGAGGAAGGTGAGGTCAAATCACCTGTTGTAATGAAAAAAAAATCTATAGTCCCTGTTTAACCCTGAGGCAATGGAGTCGAATTTACATATACATTACAGTTCTGTAGTTTCTCTTTGAAGCTGTGATTTGTTATTCATTTGTTTGAGCACAGCTATTTTTTGGAAATTTTTGGAAATCTCAAAGTTGTGCAGGATGCGAAAATGACTTCCTGCCCAGCTTTCCTAATTAATGTATGGCCCTTTGCATAGGACTTGTTTAAATACTCCAGCTCCGAAGTTCTCATGCTTGCTGTGAATTGGCAGAACAGGAATAGGGGAGCTAAAGGATACAAGCTAGGAGATGTAGGCTGGAGTCAAGTGATGGGGGCTAGAGCACATGACTTATGAGGAAATATGGAGGGACCTGGGCTTGGTTAGTCTGCAGAAGAGAAGACTGAGTGGTACATTTGATAGCTGCCTTCAACTATGTGAAGGGGAGTTCCAGGGAGGATGTAGCTAGATTGTTCTCAGTGATAGTAGATCACAGAACAAGGAGCAATGGTCTCAAGTAACAGTGGGGGAGGTCTAGCTTGAATATTAGGAAAAGCTTTCTCACTAGGAGGGTGGTGAAGTGTAACCCATATGCCTCTCTTTGAGAGACCTACTGAGGATGGGTTACTGTTGCTGGGCAGATTAGCTGCCCACAATCAGAAACTTCTGGAAACAGGGAGTGGTAGCATTTGAGCATGCTCCACAGGTTCCCTGCTGTGGTCAGAGTTGGATCACATGAGAGCAGCAGTCTGTGCAGACAGCAGGCAGGAGTTGCTTTGAGAAGAGCCCATGTGCTCAGTTTTCAGGAGAGAAGCAGAGCCAGGAGTGAACAAGATGTTTTCTCCCTCTAATGGAGTCATCTGCAACAGATTTTGCAGACATGCATGTGGGACTGAGGGCTGGTTGCAAAGGAGAAGGAAAAGCCTGCATGGAATTCTACAGAAGATTCCTGCAAAGAAAGAAGAAGAGGACAGCTATTTCTTGCTACTTAAGCTTCTACACTGGAACAAAAACTGTAGCTGGGAGTTGGGTGAACTCCACCTGGACTTTGGGACTCTTGGATATCTTTCATGCGGGGGTTTGTGTAGGGATTATTCGTGGTTAATTGTATTTTGTTTTCTTAGGATAAGGTTATTTAGTTAGTAGTTAATAAAGTTCATTGTTATGTTTGGTTTTAGTAGTATTTTAATGTGGGAGGTAACTTTGAGCAATCTTTGCTGTGAGTCCCATACAGACTGGATCCTGGGTCTTCAGCTGCTTTCTCCATAGGGATTGGGATTGATTTCTGTGAGGCACCGGAGAAGGGCAATTAAATGAATTTTAGCCACCCGAAGGTTATAGAAGCACTTGAATAGGTTACCTAGGGAGGTGGTGGAATCTGCATCCTTAGTGGTTTTTAAGGCTCAGCTTGTCAAATCCCTGGCTGGGAAGATTTAGTTGGGGTTGGCACTGCTTTGGGCAGGGGGTTGGACTAGATGGCCTCCTGAGGTCCTTCCATCCCTAATCTTCTATGATTCTTTATGCAGGGCTTCATCTAAATGCAGTGGAAAGCCAAGAGAGGCATTGTAAGAGATGAAGTGGGTTGACAAGAGAGGTGGTTGGGAATTGTCCATTAAAACATTTCTTCCACAAACAATGTGGCTTCTGCAAAATGGAAATTTTCAATGGGGAAAATTTTTGATCTTTTAATTTGGTCAGGAAATGTACAATGTTTTGGGCCCTGACATTGTTAAATCTCTACCTCAGGAAGAGCTGCTGTGGTGCCTCCTTGGGCTTGTAGTTCAAGTGGCTCATGTATCCATTCTCTTGTCTGGGCTGGGTTTTGACATTGGACTACATCTCCCATGGTGCATGGTGGCTCATCCCAGATATTTTAGCATTTCCGAAGAGACATTTTTTCAGAGCTTTTCATTTGGTGGCAAATTTCACTTTTTCGACTTTTTGTCCTGATTTGGAATGAGAAGAAACATGAAAGCCACGAAAGCTCATGAAATAAATACATTTGTTATTCTTTAAAAGTGCTACAGGACTCCATTTTTGAAATGTGAATGTGTCTCTTGTTCGCTGGGGACTGAAACTCTCTTTTCCAGTCAAATTAAGTTTCAAATTAAGTTGACAAGTTCAAAATGCCAGAATGGGACGTGATCTTACTGGCAGCCTATTTATTTACTCTAACGGCCTCTGTCTCATTATCGCAATCATTCCCTCCATGTCTTGTCCACTTGAACTCAGGTCACCAGATGCTGCTGCTGTCCTCTTGGTTAAATCAAGATGGGTTGCTAGCTTCAGTCATGGTTGGTTTGTTTCAGCTGATTTCTCAGGGTGTCATCTCTTTCCATGTCTGCTTTATAGACAGTAATCTCTGCAGGGCAGGAACTCTCTTTAGATCTATTGTTCTGCCCCAGGAAATAAATAAATATAACTGACAAATAAATATGACAATCTTGTTCATTACACTTGACGGGTCTTCAGGCTTTTAACACGCAGACTCATTTCATTTCCAGTAGGTGCAAGGTTTGTTCAGAACTCGTGCCTTAAAGAGACGCTTGGGCAGAAAAGCTAGTCCATGATCGAATGAACCGCCTTTTCCACCACCCCGTATTGAAATGCCATAGATCACTAGGACTCCTTTGGCCTTTTAAATCTATCTTTAGAAGCCAGGACCATTTTGTCATGATTACTGATCTCTTTCTGCTGCAAATTTATACCAGTCAAGGAGTTTGACCTATTTCAAATCAACAGGTGCTCACGAATAAGACACTGTATTCTGCAGCATTGCTAACATGCTGTTCTTTTGCAGAATAAGTGCATGCATGCAATTTGCTAAACGGTCTCCTCTCCCACCTAACACTCACCTCTTTGACGTTTAATTGCTTTCAGTGCAAGTGTTTCATGTCATCCTGGTTCATTGTCATCTTTGGCTATGTCTACACTGGCAAGTCAGTTCGAATTAAGGAGGCTTAATTCGAACTAACTAAAGCCATGGCTACACTAGGCTTTAGTTAGTTCGAATTAATAAGTTTGAATAGGGTATTTGAACTAAGGGGTTAATTCGAACTAACTAATTCGAATTAACCAATGTGGCCACGTTTATTCGAACTAATTTCTTAGTTCGAATTAACCGCCCATTGAAATGAATGGGGATCGCTAATTCGAACTAAGCAAGTGCTTGCTTAGTTCGAACAAACATTCCAGTGTGGCCATGCTAGTTCGAATTAAGCTAACTTGAGCTAACTAAAATTAGTAGTTAGGTCGAACTAATTAATTTGAACTAATTTTAGCAAGTATAGACATAGCTTTTGATCTTAGTATATTCAGGGCACTAATCACAAAATCAAAGGAAGGTAAGGCTGGATGGGACCTCAAGGTCACCTAATCTATCTCCCTGCTTCTATAGGTGTCTCTTTAAAACTTCAATGAATGGAGAAAGCTTCCTGTTTAGAGAGAGGCAGTATTCAGTCTCTCTCATTTTTTCTGTGGCCCCCAGTGCTGCAGTATCTGAGGGTCTCCCAGGAATAAAAGCATCAAAAAACCATAGAAATATAGGGCTTGAAGGGATCTTAAGAGGTCATCTGGTCCATCCCCCCCTGTCTTGAGGCAGAACCAAAGTATATTGACAAATTCTCAAGGGGTAGTTAGTCTGGTTCAGCAAAACAAACGAGGAGTCCTGGGGCACTTTTAATACATTTATTTAGCACTTGAACTTTCGTGGGAGAAAATCCCACTTCCTCAGACTCTCGAAGAGCAGAAACTTACAGAAGGGGAGCAAAATAAATACATGAGTGTAAGGCATAGGATCAGGTCAGCCTCTTACAGCAAATCAAAACTGTTGTTTAGATTCAAACAGTGGAGTACAGCAATTAGCAGGTGGGGGCAGGGGAAGGAAAGCAAAATTATCTGTTGTAATGGGAAAAAAACCCATAGTTTTTATTCAGCCCTGAGTTCACTGTTTCAAATCTACATATGAATTCCAGATCTGCAGTTTGTCTTTGAAGCTATAGTTTGTTATTCATTTTCCTGAGGACAGCTACTGATGTGTTACCCTATAGGTTTTTGAATGTTGCCATTTTGGATGTCAGACTTCTGTCCATTTATTCTTTTGCGCAGAGACCGACCTGTTTGTCCAATGTATAAGGCGGGGTGCGGGGCGGAGCATTTCCGGCACATGTTGGCAAAAATCACATTGGTGGATGAGCAGGTGAATGAGCCCTAGAAGGAGTAGCTGACTTGATTAGGTCCCGTGATGGTGTCTTTTGAGTATATATGTGGGCAAAGTTGGCATTGTGGTTTATTGCAGGGGTAGGTGCCTGCTTTAATGTTTCTGTTGTAAGGTCTGTAGTTGCTGGTGAGTATCTGTTGAAGATCGAGGGGCTGTCTGTAATGATGCATTTGCCTTTTTTATGGGAGAGGAGGGGTGTGTGTGTTTAATATATGTTTTAGGAGGTTGTGGAGACATATATAGATCTGAGGATGAAGGTGCTATTGTGTGAAAGTGGAGGCAGAGAGATCGGTTTTGTATTTAGCTCTGAATGCAGCCAGCGTCGTCATTATTAGACCTGAGCAAATAACCAGTTTTTCCTTTTGGTGGCTGAATCAAAGAATGCTAAATTGTGGGTGGAGGGAAGGCTGTTTTGGGTTAACATGAAGCAGTAATTTTTCAGCAAACCAAAAATCTTTAATTTGGGGTTGAATGAAATGTTTCACTTTGTTTTTGAGGGCATTTTCAAATCTTTTTTTTTTTTTTTTAAGTAATAAATTTGGAGTGAAATTGAAACATTTTGGTGTCTCATTTCAAATGTGAAAATGTGCACATGAAACATTTCAGCTCTCTGAATGTTCTGGAGGCTTTTCTTCAATGGGCCAGCGCTGGAGCCAGGAACCAGTGGCGGGGTTAGTGTTAGAAGCAGCAGTGAGGAAAGGAATGAAGGGCTGGAGCAGGGCCAAATAGGGCCGGAGCAGGACAGGAACAAGGCAGAGGCAATCACAGCAGCAAGCAGAAGCGATGAACAACTGGCCTGCTGGCCTCTTTCAGCAAATGAGGCAATCGTACCACAGCCCAGCTGAACTCATTCATTTGCCTGGAGGCTGGTCTGGCTAGTCCTCAAGCTCATCTGAAGGGCTCAGTCCTGACTATGGAGGAGGTAAGTGACCTGCCCAAATGTGCAGCGAACCAGAGATCAGACCTTCAATGGGAGGAGCCCCATTGACTTGAACGGGCATTGGATCGGAGCAGTTGCTAGCAGCAGAGTTAGGTTGTTCCAGTTGTTCCGAGCACCTGAGGCACAGCGAGGGTCATAAATGAATGGCAGTGGTAAGTTTCATCAGCAGAACACAGTGCGCTGCAGAACTTAGTTACCTAGCTGGCAAACATGCATCTAGAAAAGTCATGCAAAAAAAAAAAACCGGTTGGCTGGCTTTTCCCTTTCAGAACACAGCCAGCGTTCTCCCGGAGTTGGGAACGTAGCAAAGAGATTCGGCAAGGGCACTGACATTTCTAGCAAACATATCTGCTGCCTTCCTACGTAGAGCTGTAGTGAACTAGCTGGCGTGTGCATGTGCTCTGGATGGAATCACCGCTAATGAACTATGTGTTATTGGCCCTACACTGCTGTGCTTTAGGAGCAGGAGGAGTTTGGCTCTATCCCCACTTCTGTCGTGACGTGCAGTGTGGCTGGAGAGTGCAGCACAAACAGAGACCCCTGGGTGGTTTGTGCCGATAGCCAAGTTCCTCATTCAGCAGGCGGAACTCCCTGTTTCTCTCCAAAAGCCATCTCACTCATTTTTAATGATGTGAGGACATTATACTTTCTTGGACTGTATCATGTCTTCATGAAGGGCACCGTACTGCGGTTCTGGGTGCCCTCATATCTTATTGGGGAGGGGAAGGATCTTTTAAAAACCATTCTGCTCTAAAGCAGGAGATTAAAGAACGCGGCTCCTACATAGAAAATTTAGTGACATTAAACAGAATTCCAATCACTGCGGGGAGGGGGGGGAAGCGGGTGTTACGTTATTACCAGTAAATATGGTACTTTGCACCCTCCTAGGGAAAAGGTTTTTCCTAATATCCAATCTAGACCTCCCCGACTGCAGTTTGAGACGATCGCTCCTTGTTCTGTCATCTACCACCGCTGGGAACGGCCTAGCTACACCTTCCCTGGACCCCTTTCAGGTAGCTGAAGGCTGCTATTAAATCCCCCCTCACTCTTCTCTTCTGCAGACTAAACAAGCCTGGTTCCCTCCGCCTCTCCGCAGAAGTCATGTGCTCCAGTCCTCTAATCCAATGGTTTTCAAGCTATTTTTTTTCGCGGGACACAGTTGAAAAAAACTCATTGATGCCCGCGACCCAACTATTATATCTTTGAACAATGAATTGCAGTCTTTTGGCGGCGGCAGCAGGGGGCGCTGTGACACAGTGCCTGAGGGTCCGTGACCCGGTACCGGGTCCCGACCCTAAGTTTGAAAACTCGATCCTAACCCCTTTATCTCTGTTTTTCCCACGAGACAGGGCTCCTGCTAACTTAATAACCTGACCCCGATAAACACCTTAAAAAGGCTTGGGGCCTAGGCGAGCAAGGGATGTGCTTCCGGGTTTTTAGCCAGCCACCGTTCCCGGCGGTTGACTCCTGGATAGAAAAGTGGAAAACACCAAGTGTCTGGATTTTCCCAGACAAAAATAGAAACCCCAACTAACCAACAAACACCTAACACAGGAACCGTGTAAAGTGGAAAACAGTAGCTCAGGCTTTTATTATTAGAATACAAACATACAAGATTGTACACTAAACAAATACTAACAATTAGACATAAGATAAGGTACCCGATACTCCAATATGTAATGTTTTTCTTAAACCAAACTATTACTGGGTGAGATTTGAACAATGTGTATGATCCCATCCGGTACTATTTTCTTTCTAGTTTCACTTTTAACTATACTTTGTACTCTATTCCTTACTTATTATGATGCATCCTTTGTTCTTTATCCTAATGGCAGGGTTTTTAAGGCCTATAACCCCTATACTTATCCTGGGTATTGACTTCGAGCTCAGTGAACCCTTTCTGACCATGGGTTTTGACTTCGAGCTCAGTGAACCCCTTCTGACTGTTTTTCAGACAATTTACTGTAGGATCCTACTTTCATACATTACCTCCTTGATTCCGAGGTCCTCGACCTTCCTTCGAAAGCCGGTGACTCCGCGCTCAAGATGGTAAAGCTGCTATCTGGATCCCTGGAGAGCGACTCCTTCGATCCCAATCGGAGCACACCCTCTGTCTGAGTCTCTGGGGTATTTATGGAGCTGAGTTGGCACTTTACATCAGCTGATAATGTATGTCAGTGTGTGAGATAATTTTCAGACACTTTATATCAGCTGACCATAGGTGTCAGTGGGTGAGGTAATTTTCAGACTCACCCATATCATTATTTACATCGCCTATCACCTAAGTCTGCCCCATAGTAGCTATGAGACACTTCCTACTCCCTTGTGGCCTTTTAGCCGCTTCCGCTTTATGTTGAGAAAAACCATCTTATTTTGTCATTATCCCTACCTAAATCTAAAAATTTGTTCTTCTACCCTTTACGCATACTTTTCCTCCTTACAAAAACTACTCATCTAATCTTTTTTGTTGCCCTTTGCTGCACTCTCTTCAATTTGTCCACATCCTTCCTGTAGTGGGGGCTGAAAATTGGAAACAGCCCTCCAAATGTGGCCTCCCTGGTGCCAAATAGAGGCAAATAGCCACTTCCCTTGATCAGCTGGCAATGTTGCAGCCCAATATGCCGTTAGCTGAGGGCACACTGTTGATTCATAGCCATTTTCTTCTCCACTGTCACCCGCCAGTTCTTTTTCCACAGAACTGCTGCCTGGCCAGTCGGTCCCCAATCTATAGCATGGGATTTTTCTATCTTAAATGCAGGACTCTGAACTTGTCCTTGTTCAACTTCATCTGATTTATCTTGGCTGAATCCTCCAAACAGTCTAGGTTACTCTGTATCCTACAGTGTATCTCCCACACGCCCCCATTTGAATATCATCCCCAAACTTGCTGAGGGCACAGTCTTTTCCACCTTCCAGATCATTAATGATGATGATGAATAAAACCAGACCCGAGGCACTCACTTGTTACCAGCTTCCAAGGAGACATCAAGCCGTTGATCACTGCCCAGCCTTGACCTCTGCTGATCCTGGCAAGAAAAGTGCTAATGAGCGGGGGGAGGTTTGGATTATGGTATGTGTGAGAGAGTTCATTGGTCCATTGGAAATGGATTGGTTTCTTAGAGATCAACACGTGGGTTTGATGAGTGATGGTGGGATGGAAAGCTGGCTCCAAACAGGATTTTTTTTTCCAATAGGAATCCAAGACCTACGAAGGGGCATCGACTTTTCTCAGTTCATAAATGGGGTCAGTGGGGTTAATGATTAGTGTTCTTCTGTGGATTAGGCGTCTTTTCGTGGAGATAGATCAGCATGCTGTCTGAATCAGAAATTAGCACATTTCCTTTGTAATCCATTCGTGGTGGTGTTCCTCTGTGTGAGGTATGATTTTAATTAAAAGCCATTTAGCTGGATTTAAATCCTGCACCACAGAATAAACAAATATTTCTCTCAATGTAAGGCAAATGGCAATCCTGTCATTCCAATGGTGCTTAATCCACTGCAGTGTGAACACCACAGTTGGGGGCCATGGTGTCTCTGTGAATTGTTTTTTTGACATTGTATCACAGGTTCAGCCAAGTCTCCCCTGTTGGCCAATAAGAAGCCAGGACCCTGAGCTTTTGTGGTTTTGCCTAAATCATCTAGCTCACTATTCCCAGACTGGATATGTTTCTGAAGAGCTGGGGGTCAAATGTAAAATAGCAATGTGCTCCTCAGGCCGACTGAGGAGGTCCCCCAGCATTTCTGTGGCTTTGTGCAATTGTAATTTATTTGCTGGGCATTTGGAGCTTAACAAATCTGCTGTTGATGCAAACGAAGGAGAGAATCTGATTCATGATCTTATTTTCCTTGGCTCCAAAGAGTTACTGAGAGTAAAATGTGCTGTTTTATATGGCCATTTTTTTCAGAGTAGAACTATACATTAGGATACAACAAGAGGGCTTTCAGCTGGGGAGAAGGGCCCGTTAGCTGTCTTCTGTCTCCTTTTATCAGTTCAAAATCCCACTTCCTTTGCATTTTGTGGGGTAGAGGCCGGTACTGATATGACCGATGCTGATGTTCGATTGATCTGATTGAACATTCAGTGTTGGTTGTTCCGAAGCATCTACGATACAGCCTTTACACTGCGAAGGAGTAAACCCCACAGCCACTCCCCAAACTCAGATGGCTGAGCGATATATCCCAATCTGGCTTCTGCCTATGACAACCCTGGTGGATGCCATAGGATTCCGTATGATGATCCTCTGATAATAGTGCACATCATTTCTGTGATGATGACGCACTTGTCTTAAAATATTATGTCGTCATACATTCATCAGTGAAAAATGCCCACAGTAGTTTAGTGGGAGTAGCACGCTTCCCAAGATTGGCATTTAACTCCCCGCCAATCTTTTATCCACAGTTGCTTTCCATGGGCATTGAGGTGCTTGCCCTCCTAATAAATAACTGCGGGGATCTGTCCCTTTCATAAACAGAGAGGGGTTAAACTCAACAGCTTGTTCTTGGAACAAAAGCATTGCAGCACAATAGGACCAAATTTACAAACACATCCACTGCCTGTGTGTGCCTCCATTCTTGGGTCCCCAATCAGACGCACCCAAAGTGTGGCTGAGTGTGTATGTAACAGCGATGCACAGTGTCAGGGTGCCCAGGGGCAAGAGCTATTTTATCTCATAGGAGCAGAAAACATAGGACTGGGGGAGACCTCCTGGTTCATTGTTTCCCATCCTTTACTGTTGCAGGCCACCACGTCATATAGTCCATTCCTAGTTTTATCAAGCTCCATCTTCAAACAACCTAACTAATTTCCTCCCACTATTCCTCTTGAAAGGCTGTTCCAGCAATTAACTCCTCTGATGTTTCAGGACCTACCTCTGATTTCTAGCCTAAATTTACTTCTGGCTAATTTATTCCCATTTGTTCCACTGTATTGATCTCAGGGCTCAAGAGAGTTAGAGGCGTCGTACATTCTCGCTGTCCAACGTTGGAATGGTGTGGCAGAGCTTGAGGCTCTTTCTGTAGAGACCCGGGTTTCCTTGGTTTCTTGGCAAACAACCAAAAGCATCCATTCTAAAGTTGTAAGTCTATTAATCACGCCACAGGAAAGAAAAAGAAATCAAAACAAGCAAAACTGAAATCGAGTAATTATACAAAACAAACTTAATCAAAAACCTATTTCAGTTTCTCACGTTTGGGAGAGAAAATATCAGTCTCTTCTTTTACCAACATCCTTTCTGTGAGGAAAAGGAAAGGGTTCATTTTACTGTGCCCTGATTGTGTTTTGGTTCCCATTTTTACCAACCAGACATACACATGGTGGAGAAGAGACAGGATAGAAAAGGGGTTGTGGGACGGGGGAATACAATTTTTGTTGATGTTCTTGGAGCGTGCAGCAGCTGGTCAAACACAAATGGGCGCTTGAGGCTTGCGGGTTGACTACACCACCTGTTGCTTTGGATCCTGGCTCACGTTCCAGTCATCTTATTGGTTCCCTTCTCCTCAGGGCTGGATGGGCCATCTTTTCTCACTGTGCTGATGCATGCAGTACGGGTCATTTTGAGATCCGATGAAAAGTTGAGGAAGTGAGTGATAGGCTAAGAAGACTTGCTGAGCAGAAAGTAATACAAAAAGTGAAGGGGGAGAGACGGAACCTTGCTGCGTCTCACTGGGACCCCCTCAGTGTTGTCAATTGGATATCCCTGCTGAGGGGTGAACACCATGATGCTATGGTGACTTTCAGGACTCACAGGTGAGGAACAAAGGTCCTTAAACAAAAATAAGGTCTGACTGCCTTCCTCTCAGAGAATAACTCTGGTCACCTCCTCCTGTTGTGAGGTCGGGGAAGCGAATGAGAATTTTTTTAAGTGTGGCATAGTTCATCTCCTCATTATTTTGTACACCAATTAAACCCACTTCTGTAAAGCCATAGTCACTTCATTCCCACATTTTCACATTTATTGAGTCCAATCTCAACTTTGCAAACACTTGCCCTCCTTCATCCTGGCATGTGTATATATACCTCTCAACGGGTGCGTCTACACTTGTAAATTAAGTCGACTTAAGCAGGTTTAAGTCGACTTAATTTACTCTGTGTCTACACTTGAGTTTCCTTAATTCGACTTAAGCAGTTCCTTAAGTCAAATTAAGGAAAAGTTAGTTTGAATTAGTAAAAGCTTGTTAGTTTTTACTAAAAAAACTAGTTAGTTTGAATTAAGTCAATGTGGCCATATTAGTTCGAACTAGCATTCTAGTGGGGCCATGCTAGTTCGAATTAAATTAATTCAAGCTAACTAAAATTAGTTTGAATTAGTTAATTCACATTAACTAATTCCAACTAACTTTTGTAAGTGTAGACATAGCCAACTGTTGTTTCTACTTTGTGCATCTGACAAAGTGGGTTGGAGCCCACAAAAGCTTATGCCTGAAGAAATGTATTAGTCTTTAAGGCTACATCTACACTGGCAATGTAAGTCGACTTAAGGAGGCTTAAGTCGACTTAAATTAAGCCACGTTCACACTAGGCTTTCATTAAGTCGACTTAAGAAATTCCTTCAGTTGACTTAATGAAAGCTTAAGTCGACTTAGTTACTACCACTCCTTAAGTCGACTTAAGGACAATGTGGACGTGGAGGAACTGAGAAGTAGGCTTTGTTAAGTTGACTTAAGGTGCTTAAGTTGACTTAACAAAGTGGGCTAAGTCGACTTAAAGCTAAGTCAACTTAGTTCACTTTAAGTCAACTTTAATAAGGTTGACTTTAAGTCGACTTAAAATCGACCTTATTAAAGTCGACTTAACAAAGTCAACTTAACTTTTGTAGTGTAGACATAGCCTAAGGTACCACAGGACTCTCACTGTTAATGTTAATGTAGAAGCTTGATATTATGATCTGCAGTTCTTTACGTCTAGTCCTGCTACAACTTTTCTTCTTCGGTCCTTTAAACCACTTCCTTCCTTCTACTGCCCCAACACTCATCACTGTGGGGTTTTGACTGTCTCTCAATTTTTCATTCTGAGAATTAGGAACTGAAAAAAGTGACCAAACAATTGTATAAGTAGAAAAGTTCAGCTCTCAGTCAAGCCACTTCCTTTTCCTTTCAGAAATGCTGCTGTCTTCATGATGCCCTGAGAGATGTGTGCGACCACAGAAGCACATTTTGGCTCTCGGTTTACTTTGAGCATTCAGTACCCCAAGCTTGAAGACCAAACTCTTTACTCTTCATTATTCTAATCTCATTCATCTTTGTTGTTAATACTTAATATTCAAGGGATGATGTTTCTGGGAAACAAATCCTGTGAGGTGGGAATAGAGCTCAAGGAACTTGACAGCAGGAAATGGATTTTGCCTGCCATTGTCTCTTCTCATGGTAGTGGGCATCAGATAAACGATTACAGTCATAATTAATCAATGCTCAGAATAATTCATATTATTATAGAGATTCCACTCTTTGGCCACCTAAATTGTTTCAACAGCATACAGTCATAGGATATAGAGATGGAAAAAGACCTTCAAAGAAGTGCTGAGGGAAAATATTTTATTGGCCAATAGTTCATTGTCTGAGAAATGCCAATAAGCTTTTTGGTCAAAGCAAAACTATTCTCGAATTTGGAACGAATTTACTAGGTGGTTTTGGTGAAAAAAAGACCTAGGGTATGTCTAGACTGCAATGAAACAGTCCTGCAGTTTGACCCATGTGAGCATGGGTCGGCTGGCACGGGCCAACTGCAGGTGTCTATTTGCTGTGTAGACATACCCTTAGATGCAGGGCAGGGAGAGCTTCTCTTATTTCCTATAAGGCTAAGAAAAGAGCCAACCAAGGGGGTGGGGAATAAGAGAGGTCTATAAAA
>ML685847.1:520781-681263 GCA_007922175.1 Pelusios castaneus | reverse complement strand
GCAATATTCCTACTGACTTCAATAGGGCCAGAACCAGTCTATTCATCTGATCTGAAGAAGTGCTGAGCATTCAGGGCATCTGTTTGTCAGAAACTGAGCTGATTGGGTGTGGCTCACTCCATGGTTACCTGTTCTGTTCATTCCATCTGAAGCACCTCGCATTGGCCCCTGTGGGAAGACAGGATGTTGGGCTAGATGGACCATTGGTCTGACCCAGTATGACATTCTTATGAAGAGTGGTGATTTCTCACGTGCAAAATATAGCTCGAGACTGTTGTTGGTATATAAAGCTTGCGAAGAAGCTGAAGGAAGTGCATCTAGTATGCGTATTTCCATGCTGTATTTATTACCGTTTTAGCTTGAAGTACATTTGGGTTATGAGAATGAAGGACCCTGGAGGTTGATGCAGAATAAACAATTGGATTTTACACTGATGGTTGACTTCATCTCCATGACCTGCTGTCCCCCCCCCATCCTTCACCTCTCTTAAAACAACTGCTCTTCACCCAGATACTGGAAGACCAGATGTTTTCTGTGGTCCTCACTTACATTTGTGTCCCTCTGAAGTCTGCTTTCTTCTCTAATTAGACTTATCAAATGTTTGCAGAAGCCATTGTGAGTTCACAAGTCTGTTTCCTCTTTCACTTCATGTTTTCTGTCCTGGAATGATATGATTTAAAAAAAAACAAAACAATTCTTTAGCACAGCTGTCTTTAACTGTAGCTAATCCACAGCACTGCACTTTCTAGGGCATATGTCTGGGATCATCATCCTAAAGTGATTTGACGTGAACAAGCATCCAGCGCTGGGGGAGGCTGGAGTGCAGCCAGGTGAGATCATTGTCCGAATGAGAAGTAACAGAACAGACAGATACTGCAAAGGAATGAAGGGGAAATGTAAATCCTGGCCTATTTGTTTAATGGCTTTGAAAGACTGATTACTTTTATCTAGGAGTGTATTTCCCACCATCGATCCCCTCTCAGTTTTCCCTCTCTAGGTCCTGCTAATTCCCCTGTATTCCGTGTGTGCGCATAGTGAAGCCATTTTTAAGCTTGCTTCTAGTGTCACTTCTTACTGCCAGTGAAAAAATTTACTCCTTGGCTGGGTGGTGACCCAAGAACCACAGTAGGGCTGGACGGGACCTCAGGAGGTTATGTAGTTCAGAGGTTTTCAAACTTATGTTCCTCAGGACCCAGTTGAAAAAAATCATTTATACCCATGACCCAACAATGACATCTTTTTGAGCAATGCATTCCAGTTTTTTGGCGGCGGCGGCAGGGGGTGCCGCAACCCAGTGCCTGACGGTCTGTGAACCAATACTGCATCCCGACCCTAAGTTTGAAAACCATTGATGTAGTTCATCCCCCATGATGAGGCAGGATTAAGTATACCTAGACCATCCCAGATTAGACAAACATCTGTCAGAGATGTGGGGGGTCAGCAAGACTCCTTGCCCACAATGAAACCTTCCTATAGAGCTTAAAAAACAGCCATTGAGCATGTCTCATAACTGCCACATCCTTTTTCTGAATGCTTCTGGGCCCTTTTAGCTGAGTTGTCCAGCACATGTACAGAAGCAAAGACTATTCCCATGTCCATGTTCCCCTCCCTACCTCCACCCCCACCTGCGTCTCTCCTGTTCCTTGGATCAAAAATAAATAAATACATAAATGCTATGAAACAAGCCTCCATCTTAAAAGTGCAGCATCTGTGTCCAAGACACTTGTATGTCACAGCGATGGGCGTGTCATAGACATTTAGACAGAGCAGCATTGGGCAGTAGAATGTGTAATCCTTAAAAGAGGAAAACAAACAAGGAGTCCTGTGGCACTTTTAAAGACTAACAAATATATTTATCACATGAGCTTTTGTGGGAGAAAATCCCACTTTGTCAGACACTTTGAAGGTGGGGAGCTTACACTTCCCTGCACTTATTTTCCTCCCATTCTGTAAGTCATAGGATCGGGCAAGGTTGTAACAGCAAATCAGAGCCATTGTTAAGATTCAAACACTGGGGAACCTCATGTAGAGGAAGGTGAGGTCAAATCACCTGTTGTAATGGGAAAAAAATTCATAGTCCTTGTTTAACCCTGAGGAAACAGAATCAAATTTACATATAAATTCCCGTTCTGTAGTTTCTCTTTGAAGCTGTGATTTGTTATTCGTTTGTTTGAGCGCTGCTATTAACAAATTGTCAATGGAGTGAGCAGGGAGATTGACGTGTTCCCCTATTGGTTTTTGAATGTTGTGATTTCTGATGTCAGATTTGTGTCCATTGATTCTTTGGCGCAGAGACTGTCCTGTTTGTCCAATATATAAGGCAGAGGGGCATTTCCGGCACATGATGGCATAAATCACATTGGTGGATGAGCAGGTGAATGAGCCCTTGATGGAGTAGCTGGCTTGATTAAGTCCTGTGATGGTGTCTTCAGTGTAGATATGAGGGCAAAGTTGGCACCGTGGTTTGTTGTAGTGATATGTGCCTAGTTTAATGTTTCCGTTGTTTGGGCTGTAGTTGCTGGTGTCTGTTTAAGGTTGGGGGGCTGTCTGTAAGTGAGGAGAGGTCTGTCTCCCAAGGCTTGAGAGAGTGAGGGATCATCTTGTAGGATAAGCTGTAGGTCCTTGATGATGTGGTGTAGAGGTCTGACTTGGGGGTTGTAGGTGGTGACCAATGGTGTTCTGTTTTCTTTCTTGGGCTTCTCCTGTAGTAGTTGATTGCTGAGTACCCGTCTGGCTCTGTTAATCTGTTTCTTCACTTCCGTGGGTGGGTACTGTAGTTTTAAGATTGCTTGACAGAGATCCTGAAGGTGTCTGTCTCTGTCTGAGGGATCGGAGCAAATGCAGTTATATCGTAGGACTTGGCTGTAGACAATGGATCTTGTGGTGTGTCTTGGATGAAAGCTGGAGGGAACACTTCAGTCTCCCTGTTCACTCCATTGAACAGCTGTAATAGCTGTGCTCAAACAAATGAATAGCAAGCCCAAGCTTCAAAGAGAAACTGCAGAACTGGAATTTATATGTAAATTTGATTCTGTTTCCTCAGGGTTAAACAAGGACTACAGATTTTTTTTTCTCTTTACAACAGGTGCTTTGACCTCACCTTCCTCTGTGTGCTGTTCCCCAGTGTTTGAATCTTAACAACAGCGCTGATTTGCTGTTACAACCTGACCTGATCCTTTGATTTACACTTCCCTGCATTAATTTTCCTCCCATTCTGTAAGCTCCCCATCTTCTGACGAAGTGGGATTTTCTCCCACGAAAGCTCATATGATAAATAAATTTGTTACTCTTTAGAAGTGCCACAGGATTCCTTGTTTGTTTTGCTGAACTAGACACGACTACCCCATGGAACTCGTCAAAAGAGGAAGTGGGTTCTGAGTTATTACAGAGAATTGTTTCTTGGGTAACTGGCTGTTGAGACTTGCCCACGTGCTCAGGGTTTAACTGATTGCCATATTTGGGGTCGGGAAGGAATTTTCCCCCAGGGCTGATTGGCCTGGGCTCTGGTGGTTTTTCGCCTTCCTCTGTAGCACAGGGCATGGTTCACCTACTGGTGAATTCTCTGTATCTTAAAGTCCTTAAATCATGATTTAAGGAGGTAAATAACTCAGTCATAGGTTGGTGGCCTATTGCAGGAGTGGGTGGGTGAGGTCTTGAGGCCTGCATTTTGCAGGAGGTCAGACTAGATGATCGTACTGGTCCCTTCTGACCTTAAAGCCTATGAGTCTATGAGCTTCAGTGCATGCATGCCATTCAGCCTACCATCACATACCATCATAATTTTATCCACAACTGTATAGTCTGCTAATCTCGGCAGACATGTCCACAAGAGTCAACTCAGCACCCTCTACCTGTATTTTTTGCACTTCCATTTCTACATTCAGTCATTGGCCTGCCCTCAGAGGACTGGTGACAATGTCCTTAGCTCCCAACAGCGAATGGCAAGGTGGAGGGCTACAGTGCTGATGTCACTCAGAGCTGAAGTAAAACAAACAATTGGCGTCCTGAAGGCCAAAAGGGGACTTCCCATCAGAGTGAAGTGACCCTCAGCTCTCCCTTATACAGTGTCTATTGGGAAGGTACCTGCTTGTTTTTAAATTCTCACAGTACTGGAGGATCATCTAAGCTCACATATAATTTACTGAGTCAATTACACCCTCAGGAGCTTGCCATTTAATTGAGCAAAGCGCAAATCTCTTTGTACTTGTCTTTTAGGAGAAAAGGAATAATAAGAGGGTATTCATGGCACAATAAAAACCAGAATTAATTATCTGCCTCAGTGTCCAGCTCATCTGAATGCCAGGGAAAGCAGCTTTGGGAAGGTTAACTTACCCAGACAAATGACAGGGTGGTCCTAATAGATAGTAACCAAAATCAGACAATAAATCATAGATTCCAAGGCCAGAAGAGAGTATTGTGGTCATCTATTCTGATCTCCTGTATAGTGCAGACCTTAGAACGTCCCTAGAATAATTCCAAGAGCAGATCTTTTGGAGAAACATCCCAGATTGAGTTAAAAATAGAGAATCCACCATGGCCTTTGTAAATTGTTCCAGTGGTTAATGACTCTCACTATTAAAAGTGAATGCCTGATTTCCAGTCTGACTCTGTCTAGCTGCAATTTACAGCCCTAACCCTAACCCATCCTATTATACCTCTGTTAGATTGAAGATCCAATTATTAAATATTTGTTCACCATATAGATACTTATAGCCTCTAATCAAGTCATCCCTTTATCTCCCCTTTATTCAGCTAGATAGACTCAGAAGTTCAGTCATAAGACATGTTTTCTAATCCTTTTGTCATTCTTGTGGCTCTTCTCTGAATCCTCTCCAGTTCAGCAACCTCCTTCTTAAACTGTGTGCACCAGAACTGGACACACTATTCTGGCAGATGGACCAAATACAGAGGTAAAATACCCTCTCCACTCCTAACTTGAAATTCCCCAATTTATGCATCCCAGGATCCCACTAGCTCCTTTGGCCACCGCATCAAAAGACTTGGACTTTCAGAAAGCCTTTACAAAGTTCCTCCCCAAAAGCTCTTAAGCAAAGTCATGGAATAAGAAGGAAAGTCCTCTCATGGGTCTGTAACTGATTAAAAAATAGGGAACAAAGGGTAAGAGTAAATGGCTCGGTTTCACAATGGAGAAAGGTAGATAGCAGGGTCCCCAAGGATCTGTAATGGAACTAGTGTTGTTCTACATATTCATAAATTAGCTGGAAAAGTGAGTAAACAGTAAGATGGTGAAGTCTGCAGTCAATTCAGAAGTACTCAAGATATTTAAGTCCAAAGCTGACACAAAGTGTTATAAAGGGATCTTACTGGGCAGAAAATTGGTAGATAAAATCCATTGTTGATAAATGCAATGTAATGCACATTCGAAAACATAATCCCAGCCATACATACAAAATGATGAAGTCTAAATTAGTTGTTTCCACTCAAGAAAGAAAGAGAGTCATTGTGGATAATTCTCTGAAATCAGTGTGCAGCGGCAGTCAAAAAGTCTGAGAATGTTAGGAGCCATTACGAAAGGGATAGCTAAGAAGATTAAAATATCATAAAGCCTCTACATGAATCCATGGTATATACACATCTTGAATACTGCATGCCATTCTGGTCACCCCATCTCAATAAATAAATAAATAAATAAATAAATAAAAATATTAGAATTGGAAAAAGGACAGAAAAGGGCAACAAAAATGTTTTAGAGTATGGAACAATTTCCATCTGAGGTGAGATGAAAAAGACTGAGACTGTTCATCATGGAAAGGAGATAGAAGAATAGAGAGATGATAGAGGTCTTTTAAATCATGAATGGTATAGAGAAAATGAATAATGAAGCATTATTTACCCTTTCATATGACCCAAGAGGCAGGGGTCACTACAAGAAACAAATAGGCAATGGGTTTAAAACAAACAAAAGGAAGTATTTCTTCACACCATGAACAGTCAACCTTTGGAACTCATTGCCACGGGATGTTGTGAAGGTGAAAAGTATAATTGGACTCGAAAAAGAATTAGAATATTCCCTCTAAAGCATATGGGATTGAACACTGTGAGAACACAGAATATTCGGCTAGCAGGACCATTGGTCTGACCCAGTATAGGCATTCTTAGGTCCTTATGTCACTCTAGGGCTATGTCTACACTTGTTAAGTCGATTTACCGGAGCGTCTACACTTAAAGTCGACTTCAGTCGACCTTGTTAAATCCACTTAACAGAGCCTGTAGTGTAGACATGCCCATCTACACTGGCTTTAAATCGACTTAATATGGTCGACTTAAGCCTTAAGTCAACCTTCAGAGGTGGTGTTATTAAGTCGACTTAACAAGTGCCCAGTGTGGACGCAAAGTTCTGTAGGTCAACTTGAGCATCCTCAGGTCGACCTAAGGAACCAATGTAGACACATCCTAGGAGCTTATGTTCAGCTGGTTATTCATCATGACTCCATGGGTGGCACATGATACCTGTGTGACGCTGTCAGGGTTTAGGGAACCATTTATGATATTATTTTGTATTAATATTTTATGATTGTTATAATCCATAGGAACTATGCCATGTTTGGTGTCAATAGAAAGGTAATAATCTGTGGGGAAGGATTACATAGTTTGTGTAGGATTTGTATTCATATTAGAAGTTAGGAATATGATTGTTATATTTTAACTTGTGTAAGGCTGGGAAAATTCCCCAGACTGAATGTCTGCCTGGCCATTGTCTCCTTAATGGCCCATTAAGGAAGCTCCCCAGTATAATGGCCGAAGAAGAAAACCTGTTGAGCCACTAGGACTTAAACATGTGACCCAGCTCCAGTTTGATTGGAGAGAACTGCACACAGCATGGAGAAGGCCAGAGGTGATAAAAGGCAGCAACTCCAACGCCATCTTGCTCTCAAGTCCTCAGTCTACAGCTAACACCCATCTCTGGAACTATTCCTCCGAGACTGAACAAAGGATTGAGGCCCACCCTGATGCTGGGTGTTTACCAGAGGAACAAGCCTGCAAACTGCTTTCCATGAACTTAAAATCATTTGTATGTATGTGATTCGCTTTGACCCTTTAACATCTCATATTTTGCTTCTTTTCTTCTTATATTAAACCTTTAGTTGTAGTTGCTAAAGGATTGGCTATCAGTGTGGTATTTTGGGTAAGATCCAAACCTATATTGTTCTGTGTGCTGTGGCTGGCCCTTTGGGGTCAGGAGAACCTATATCTTTAAGGGACCGTGCAGCTAGGTGGGAGCCAGAGGAGCTGGAGTGCAATAAAGGGAGCTGTTTCTATTTTGGACAGAGTTCTTGGTACCCGGTGTGGGGAACCAGAGGCCTGGTTGTGACTGATAGGGAGACTGGTTTAAGTACCAACCATCAGTGTTTGGGGAGTTTAGCTCCCGGTTTTGCAGCTTGCCCTGATTTTTGCACATTCAGGAGGGTATCCCAGGAGGCCCCGGTCACAACCTGCCTTTGGGGAAGTTGGAGGGGAGCTATTATATTTTCCATCTATGCATGGCCTCCTAATGCTTCCCAGAATATTTTCCCAGATGTACACAGTTAAATGTAACTGTATTAAAAGAAAATTCTTTGCTTGCACCCAGTTTACCAATCCATCCAGATTGCTCTGGCCTTCTCATTATTTACCACTGCCCCAATGTTTTAGCAACTGCATGCTTGCATGCAGTAATGATTTTATGTTTTCTTCCAGGTCACTGATTAAAAAATTTAAATAGCATAGGGCTAAGAGCCAATCCCTGAGGGACCACTCAGAAACAGGCATCGCTTGTGCCACACGAAGCAGCTGAACGGGGAAATACTTGCCCCAATGAAATCATTGGCAAAATTCACATTGACTTCAGGGGCATAAGGATTTCACGTGGTGTGTTTAGGCCAAGCCTAATTCATGGAAATCTATAGTACACTCAGTGGCTGCTCTGATATGTAACACCGGTGTGGGGTCAATGGACAATGCTCTTTCTAGCATGTGATGTTCCATTTTGATTTTACATTTATTGGTGTTTCCGTCTTTGCTGGCCACAGAGGTGGCTGTAATTATGATGCAGCACTCATCCCTGGAGCATTGTATGCTGGGACCTGGCCCATTGGAGGTTGATATAAAGATGAAAGTAGGAGCAGCAGGCCGCGTCAAACTGCATGTGGCTCTCAGGCTGCCAGCAAATTACCAGTGTTTCTTTCAATTGTTTAAGCTTTATGCAGGACCTGATCAATGGAGGGGCTTTCAGGGCTGCAGCCCTGGGCCTCTGCTCTCCTGCGTGATCCAGCCCTGGGAGTGCTGGGAGGGGCAGGATCGGTGCTGGTGGAGGCATGGGGCAGGAGCCCTGGGTCCAGAGGCCATGTGTCATGACACTCCCACCCTACCCCCAGACTGGCTTGTTTGCCCCAGGAACTGGGTGGGCAGGCTCTCCAAGGATGGCGTGTGGCTTCCAGTGGTAGCGCTCCAGGGCCAGGAGCATTGTTGGACCATCTTGCCAACGCCTCTATGGCTCAGGACATTGGGTCTGTGGGCTGGCCTCCTCGGTGAGTGGTGTAGGGCTTCATCCCACCCTGTCTTCATTCATTCCTGGTCTAGGCAGGGTGCGCATCACACTATGTTTTAAGGAATCCTGTGTGTTTGAGGCTTTTATGGTTTAGCGTTCCAACCTTCTTTATCTGTCAAGAGAGAAGAGTGTATCTCTGATTTAAAATATTTGTTATGAATACATTTAAGCAGACGTGATACATAGACTAGTCCCCTGTCTCCCAACAACCCATTGGAAAATCAGGGTATTGGGGTTGATAAGATGGAATATGGCGGCAAACTACAATAAATTTATTCCTTCTTAAAGCCTCCTGTCTCTTTCAGACCATTAAACCCTTCTGGCAAGTCTACGCCTTTCTCCTTGATCATGGTTAACTTCTCCAGCATCTGCACCCTGCACAGATTAGTTGAGGGGCTACACTATAAATTGGGTTGATTCACTAGTTTTTTTACTTGTGATTGAAGAGCTCAACCCAGATCTCCCAAACGAAAATCAAGTGAGTGTTCAGATTTTACAAATGCTCCGTAAGCCCTCTGGCCAAGATCACTCTATTTAGCGAGTTGCATTATGCTCTGTTTTAGGCTAGGATCTCTCTGAGTGCAGCCAGCATGTTTTTCCAGTCTCGTAGCCATGTTGATTAAGCCAGTTTTGTTCTCTTAGGCTATGTCTACACTTGCTTGACTTGGTTAGTTCGAACTAACTAATTCAAACTAATTTTAGTTAGTTCGAATTATCGATCCCCATTCATTTCAATGGCCGGTTAGTTCGAACTAAGAAATTAGTTCGAATTAACATGGCCACATTGGTTAATTCGAACTAACTAGTTCGAATTAACCCTTTAGTTCGAATACTCTATTCGAACTTATTAGTTCGAATTAAGGAAGCCCTTAATTCGAACTAACTAAAGCCTAGTGTAGCCATGGCTTTAGTTAGTTCTAATTAAGCCTCCTTAATTCGAACTAACTTGCCAATGTAAACATAGCCTTAGAAAGGAAGAGGAGATTCATTTCTTCCTGATCTTAGAATTAGGAATGTATCAACTGCACCTTCTCTTGCCATCAGCTTTGTATATCTTGGCCTCTCTTTTGGAGTTCATCAAATCTTTTGAATCAAATCCTTTCAAACAATTTGAAGCTAAATTGAATTAGCTTCATTTGTGGATTGTGCTGGGCATATATCTGAGTTTGAAAATGTTTTGTGGTTTCTTTAATGGTGAAAGGCACAAACGGCCACAGTTTGGGCAATTTTTGCAGGTCATTTCTGTGGAAAACATTAAGTATGGTCCCTGGCTTTTGTCATATGCTTCCTGGCTCCAAAGACTCCTAAATGTAGAGGACCTTCAGAGGTGGGTGTGAACATCATGCCTTTCTTTCTACAATGGACTGAACCAAAATCCTACATCTGAACTTCTTAGAAGAGGTTTAAGGAAATTCATTTTTCCCAGCTCAGGGTTTGTTAAACAGACTATTCTGGTTAGACTTAAAGGGCAAAGCAAACTTATGTGAGAGAAACATCCCCACTGGCACTCCTGTTAGCATCTTGGCTTCCTTCCAACAACTGAGGAAGAGCTAGCATCTTCGGCCACAGGAAGAGGAGACAGTGTGCTCTAGTGGATAGGGTTTGGACTGTGACCCAGGACTTCTCTTCTTCCTGGAAGTACCACTGAATCTCTGTGTGACCTAGGTCACTTCCCATCACTGTCCCTGTTTCCCCCATCTGTAAAATAGGGATAATGGCACATTTGTCATGTGCTTTGAGGTCAATGGACGGAAAGAATGACAAAGGCACTAAGTATTATTATTTGCCTCTGGTCTTATTACACCATGAAGCATAATAGTACTTTCATATGCAATAGCAACTTTTGGGGTAAATTGTCAGGTTGGCTCCTTTCCTTTTAATTTTGTGTTTGTCCATGTAACATTCCCGGGGAACAGCACTTTCCAGCTCTAATGGTATGGTTCCCTGCCCATCCTAGGCCATGAACCACAGATGGACCTATTCCCCATGAACTTATTTAGAACTTTTTTGAAACCTGTTATAGTCTTGACTTTCACAACATCCTGTGGTGAAGAGTTCCACAGGTTGATGAGGTGTTGGGTGAAGAAATATTTTTGTTTGTTTTAAACCTGCTGCTTATTAATTTCATTTGGTGACCTCTAATTCTTGTGTTATGAGGAGTAAATAAACTTCATTATTTACTTTCTTCAAACCAATCATGATTTTATAAAACTCTATCATATCCCCCCTCAGTCATCTCTTTTCAAAGATGAAAAGGCCCAGTCATATTAATCTCTCCTCATAAGAAAGATGTTATATATCTCTAATCATTGTTGTTGCCCGTTTCTGTACCTTTTCCAATTCTGATATGTCTTTTTTTTTTTTTTTGAGTTGGGATGACCAGATCTGCACACAGTATTGAAAACGGGGGTATACCAGGAATTTATATAGAGGCAATACAATATTTTCCATCCCTTCTCTAACAATTCCCTGTGTTCTGTTAGCTTTTTTTGCCTGTTACTGCACATTGAGTGGATGTTTTCAGAGAACTATCCACAGTGACTCCAACATCTTTCTTGAATGGTAACAATTAATTTAGACACAATCATTCATATATATATATATATATATACACACAAACCTTTTTAAAAATTGACGCCACATTAGCTATCCTCCAGTAATCTGTTACAGAAGCTGACATAAGTGATTGTTTACATACCACAGTTTGGCAGTTCTGCAATTTCCCATTCGAGTTCCTTCAGAACTCTTAACTGGCTACCACCTTGTCCTGGTGACATATTACTGTTTACTTTATTAATCTGTTCCAAAACCTCTTCTAATGTCACCTCAAACTGGGACAGTTCCTCAGATTTGTAACCTAAGAAGAATCACTCATATTTGGGAATCTCTCTCATATCCTCTGCCATGAAGAATGATGTCAAGAACTCATTTAGTTTCTCCTCAATGGCCTTATTTTCCTTGAATGCTTCTTTAGTATCTCAATCACCCAGAGGTCTCTCTGGTTTTTAGCACGTTTCCTGCTTCTGATGTGCTTAAGGTTTTTGCTGCTACTTTTTGAGTTTTTGACTAGCTGTTCTTAAAATTCTTTTTTGGCCTTCTTAATTAAATTTTTTACACTTCACTTGTCAAAATGTATGCGCCTTTCTATGTTTCTCGATAGAATTTAACTTCCTTTTCTGAAAGAATGCCTTTTTGCCTCTGTTTCTTTTATTTTATTGTTTAGCCATGGTGGCACTTTTTGAGTGCTCTTGCTGTGTGTGTTTGGGTTTTTTTAATAATTTAGGTTAGTTTATCTGTTCCAGTAAAAATGTGGCACTTGAACTGTTCTGAGGCTGCTGCTGCTCTGGTTTTATTGCCTTTAAATACAGTCTTTATTCTCTGTTGTCATCGTCCATATGAAGATCACCCCCAGAAGATGCTACTGAGAAAACAAGCAGATCTGCATTTGTGGGCAGTGGGCTGTTAAAGGCAGTCAGACAGGCGTGGGGTAGACTGATGTTGCTGATATTTTCAGATTTGCTTGTCTTTTTCTTCCCCTCTTCAGCTGACCCCTGGCCACATCACTTCATGTCTTACTGGCTTCCATAGCCCATGACAGTCCTGTGGGTATATTTAATTGCTAGTCCATGTACAAGCAGTTTTTCTTGCTGCAGGCTGCAAGATTCACAGTGCTCTGTTGACAGCTGATAGGACCCAAAGGGAAAGAATACCCTCATTACATAGAGGCACTATGAGATTATTTCACGTTGACTGTACAGGAATTGTGAGCTACAAGAATTCATGTCTTAGACAGATCCCCTCCACCTTCCTGCCCAGGACTTTGCAGTGTCTGCAGGAGAATCAGTGAGCAGTGAATTCATGCCAGATTTTACCTGAGACCACACACCTGCTGGGACAGGTCACTTAGGGTGTGCCTACACTTGTAAATTAAGTCAACTTAAGCAGGCTTAAATCGACTTAATTTACTCTGCGTCTACACTTGAGTTTCCTTAATTCGACTTAAGCAGTTCCTTAAGTCGAATTAAGGAAAAGTAAGTTCGAATTAGTAAAATCTCATTTTACTTCAAACTAACACTTAATTCGAGCTAGTTAGTTCAAATTAAGTCAATGTAGCCATATTAGTTTGAACTAACTGCTTAGTTCGAACTAACCGGCACATTGTCCCTCATACAACTGACTAATTCGAACTCAGCAAGTGCCCTGCATGGCCATGGCTAGTTGGAACTAGCATTCTAGTGGGGCCATGCTAGTTCGAATTAAGTTAATTTGAATTCACTAAAATTAGTTTGAATTAATTAGTTTGAATTAACTAATTCGAACTAACTTTTGTAAGTGTAGACATATCCCTAGTGTCTACAGTGGAGCTGCAAGTTATTATTTCCAGCTTTAATACACCACAGCTAGCTATGATTGGGGCTAAAAATATCAGGGGCAATGTAGCTGACTGCGTGCATATCCATGCTGGGTTTAGGCAAGAAACTGGATTGTTCGTTAACCGCAAATCTAAGCCTTGTCTTTACTTTGAGCCAATGTCAGTAAAACTACGTCACTCAGGGGTGAACCCACACCCCTGAGCAACACAATTACACTGACCGAATTCCCAGTATAGACAGCGCTGTCTTGACAGGAGGGTTTCTCCCGCCGACGTAGCAACTGCCTCTCAGCTAGATAGAGTGCCTGCACCAATGGGGGACGCGCTCCCCTCAGCGTAGGTGGTGTCTTCACAAACTTTTGTATAAACTAACTAGAGTTGGCTGAAAAATTTGTGATGGACAATACCAGGGCTTTTTTCTGCCAGTACAGCCTGATACAGCTTACCAGCACCTATTTTTCCCTGGCCAGCCCCGCTGCCCAGCTGGAAGCCGAGGTCAGCAGTGGAAAGGAGGGCTGTCCCTTGGGGGGCCATGGCCAATCGGCCTAGCCAGGGCCCCCACTCCCTCATGCTGGAGGGGAGTCTGATGCGCCAGCCCACTCCGCCCCCAGGGACCCCAGTAACCCCTTGGGGACTGGCTTGAGCTGCTGCTTCCAGCGGGAACTGGCCCCGACTGGGATCTCGAAGCTGCCCGCTGGCAGCAGGAGGCCAGGCTCTGCCCTTCCGCCCTGCTTTGCCCAAAGACAGCCTTTCCCCTGCTGATCTCAGCCCCCAGCTGGGCAGTGGGGCCGACAGGGGCCAGGAGCGGGGCCATGGGCAGAATCCGGCCTGCGGATGCCTGAGAGCTGTGGCCAGGGTGCAGCCTTTTCAAATCTCCCACCCTGAGCATACTCAGACAGAGCCTGGCCAGGGACATACTCAGACAGAGCTTGCCCCTGCAGCTCCAGCCGGGGAAGGGGCTGGGGGTCGGAGAGCCAGAGGGCAGGGGGGAAGAGGCGGGGGGCCGAGAAAGGGGCAGGGGGCCAAGAGGAGCGGGATGGGGAGAGGGGTGGTGTCAGGGAGTGGGCGAGGAAGGGGCTGGGAGGGCATCGGGGGGCAGGAGGGGCATCTTTTTTTAGGAAAAAAGCACTGGACGGTACTAATTGCCCTGCTCCCTGGTTAGCCAACTCCCCATCTGGGTCTTCCTCAGCTCCTGGGGCTCCCTGTTTCTGTGGAAGCTGACGGAGTGACTGTCCTAAATCCACCGTTTTACCCCCCAGAGCAGTAACCTTTCCGGCACACTGCACCGTCCCCATCTTCTGGAGGGACTGTATCAAGGGAAGAGGACTGTTCAGCCTCCAAATCCTCTGAAAGCTTTTCCTGTTTGCCAAGGCTATCCATGGTAGTAGCTGCAAAGTTTATGGAGGGGATGAGAGAATGGGACAACTTAAATTGGCAATTAACTGATCTTTGGCTACTAGTGTTGAATGGCCTGGGATGGGATGTTAGATGAGTTACGACAGAGAACTCTTTCCAGATATCTGGCTGGTGAGTCTTGCCCACATGCTCAAGGTTTGACTGGTTCCCATATTTGGGGTCAAGAATGAGTTTTTCCCCCAGGGCAGATTGGCGTAAGTCCTGCAGGTTTTTTGCCTTCCTCTGGACCATGGGGCATTGTTCATTTGATGGTGGATTCTCTGTTCCTTAAAGTCTTTATACCGTGATTTGAGGTCTTCAATAACTGAGTCAGAGGTTAGGGGTCTATGACAAGAGTGGGTAAGAAGGTTCTGTGGCCTGCATTGTGCAGGTTAGACTAGATGATCCCAATGAGCCTTCTGACTTTAAAGTCTGTGAGTCTATAATGCTAGTCAACTGGGAGATGGTTGGAGGTAATGGCTGGAGTTTATTTTACCCAGGGGCGGTCTTAGGGATTCCGGGGCACTGGGTAAAAGTCAAGGATGGACCCGGCTCATGCCCCAGGTTGGGCCCCATCTTGACTCCCCTGCCCATCTCACCAGGGCCCTTGGCAGCCCCTGGGGCCTCGCCGGCCTTCTGGTTCCCTGGCCAGGCCGCGCCAGGGCCTCCCAGCTCCCCTCCGCCCCCCCAGCCCTTTTACTGAGCATTGCTGCCCCCCCCCCCCGACCCCTCTCCAGCCCTCTTGCTGGCCCCCCCAGCATCCCTCACTGGACTTCTCCGGGGCTGCTGTCAGTCTCCTGGCCCCTCACCAGGGTCACCACAAGGTCCCCCACCCCGCCGGAGCCACTACCATGTTCCTGGCCCCACCACTCTCCCCACTGCCAGGCCTCTGGCCCCGGCAGAAGGGCTGAGTGGCAGCATCCCCTCCCCCAAATCCCTCGCAGGGCCCTGGGCGGCTACCCATGCTGCCCACCCGCTAAGACCGCCTATGATGTTACCACCAAACATTCCTTATTTGGTAGCAACTTTCACTCACAGGTGACTTGATCTGGAGTTCTGGATGTTAGAGATGAAAGGCCAAACATTTATTTATTAATCCCTGGAGCCCTCTAGTCATTGCTGTAGTCTTTTGTTTGACTAACAGCCAAACCTGATGTACAAGGTCAGTTTTATTACTGTTATTTTACCAGTGGGGGAGACCGAGCGACAGACAGGGAAAAGGCCCGAAGACAATAGGAATCTTCGTTGACTTCAGGGAGTATTGGATTGTGCCCTAAAACCAGATTTTTAAAGGTATTTAGGTATTTGCAGGGCCTAAATCTCATTTTCAAATGGGATTTAAGCACTTAGGTGCTTATGTTGCTCTAAAAGTCAATGGGTGCGTCTACACTTACAAATTAAGTCGATTTAAGGAGGCTTAAGTCGACTTAAAATACTCTGCGTCTACACTGGGCTTTCCTTAAATTGACTTAAGCTGCTCCTTAAGTCTAATTAAGGAAAAGTTCGTTCAAATTAATAACACTTAGTTTTAATTCGAACTAGTGATTAAGTCAACTTTATGAAGTCGACTTAAGCCAGTGGAGATGGGGATTAGCGCCTTGGTGGAGCTTAAGTCGACTTAAAATGTTAAGTCGACTTAATAAGGTCGAAAAGGGGCCACGTCTACACTTGAAAAGTTAAGTTGACTTCATAAAGTCGACCTAACTTTTCAAGTGTAGACATAGCCAATGGGATTTAATCTACTAAGTGCCTAAATCCCTTTTTGAAATGAGACTTGTGGTTCCTAAATCATTTAAGGGTTGCCACACTGAGTGCAGTCATGTCCAGATACCTTTAAAAATCTAAGTGACTTGTTTAAGATCACAAAATAACCCAATGGCAATGCTGGAAAAAAAAATCCTGCGTGCCTGATTCTCACGCCTGTGAATGAGCCACTAGACCAGGGGCTGGCAACCTTTGCCAACCCCTGTGCCGGCCTCTGCTCCTTGACCCTCAGCTGGTGCCGACAGCCCATTCATGGAAAGAAGCCACCTGAAGGGGCTCCTCTCAGCAGCGTTCCTGGGGACCCCTATCTCCAGTTACCTGGAGTCACTCATTTTGGTGCACACCACAGAGAGGAGCCGCCCTGAGTGGTTTCTTTACACAATATGCCTGGGGCATGGACGCGGCAGGGACCTCCGCACTGCAGCCGCCCCCGAAAGAAGCAATGTGAATGTCTTTTGGGGGCAGGAGTGGCAATTTCTGTGGCACCACAGGGGATGCCGAGTGCCGCTCCGAATGGGCTTGTGTGCCTCTATTGGCACGCGTGCCGGGGGTTGCCTACCCCTGCAATATACACTCTTCCTCTGCGTAGTGTTTGTGATATACCTGCCCACTCAGAAAAGGATTGAAAAAGAGAGCATATTTTAAAACTCCCTTTTTACATATTTACCTAATTCTGTCAATCTGCTCTTCAGAACCGAAATACATATTGACTTAAATTTTTCAAGTGGTAATGAAGTATTCATTCAAAGGGCAATATCATGGCATGCTAAGTAAATATGCAATCCACCAATTTTAGATGGGTATATCAGTTTTCAATAAAGGAAAAGGAAAAACATGACAATTAAATACTATAATCTCTAGCATGTAGGCAGCCTAGGTTACAGGTGTTAAAAAAATCATTTCTGTAGCATCATAAATGTACACAGTGTTTTAATAACTCAAATGAAGAGCTATTTCCTACTCCAAAGAAATTACAATATGAATAAGGGTATACCTGCACAATAGCTGCTATTAGCCATAGATATGGCGCTGCAGTTATGTCTGTGGCATAGTAGCACAAATACTTCCTATTGCAACAGAAAGGTTTTTTCCATCCATATAGTTAAATCCACCCTCCAAAAAATTGTAGCAAGGCTGACAGATGAATTCTTTCACCAACTTAGCCACATTAACCTAACCTAACCATGGTCAACCTAATCATGGTGCTCAGGAGGTATAGTTTTTCACATCCAGAGGCAACGTAGCTATATTTATCTATTTTTTAAGTCTAGACCAAGGGCAAATTTACGTAACAAATTTAAGCTGAGCTAAGTTACGTCGACGTACAGCCACGGCTGCAGTTGTATCAGTTTTACATGTCCACACTACGCTCCTTGTGCCAGTGGGGCACATCCTCACCAGGAGAGCTTCAATCAATTTCACTGCCAGTGTGGGGCATTGTGGGATGGTTTCTGAAAGGCAGCAACAGTCAATGTAAGCAATACAATGTCTATACTGACGCTGCGTCATCCTGACTACATCAAGCTAAGTGCCACATTTCTTGAAGAGGTGGAGTTAAGTTGATGTAGTGGGTGTGGTACGTCGGTGGGAGTGACATTTTAGTCTAGGTGTAGATCAGACTAACTTGGGCTATGTCTACACTTGTAACTTTAGGTCGACTTTAGCTAAGTCGACTTAGTTAAGTCGACTTAGCATGTCTACACCTAAATTTTAAGTCGACTTAGGGAGGACCTTACAAAGTCGACCTAGAGCGTCCACACTGGACGCCTAGGTCAACTTCTAGGGGCTAGGGGGACCTTGGGCAGGTCCATGGTGGCAGGGGGGGCACCCCTTGCCCAGTGCCAGGGGCCTCAGCCTTTGCCCCAATGTACCTGGTACAATGGGGCAAAGGGGGACAGGGACCCTGGCAGGACATAGGGGCAGGGTGGGCAGGGCTCTGCCCTGCCTTGTGGGGGGGGCATGCCAGGCTCCCCCTGTGCCCACCCCCGGCAGAGAGGGCAGTGAGGGAGTCCTGGAGAGTCCTAAGTCGTCTCTAAGTCGACTTAGGGCTACTCCAGGTCTACAGTGGCTTAAGTCAACTTTCGAAAGTTGACTTAAGCCTAAAGTCAAATTAAAAGGTTTAATAAAGTCGACTTAATTTTCATTAAGTCGACTTAAGCACATTGCTTAAATCAACTTAAGGAAAGTGTAGTGTAGACGCAGAGTTAATTAAGTCCACTTAATTTACAAGTGTAGATGCACCCTTGTAGTGTAGACCAGGCCCAAGCCTTACACGGAAGAGAGCAATCAGAGTTCAGATAAGGGAGGGTAGGGATAGATGATGACAAGAAAAAGAGAGTTAACCTGAGAAGTGACGCAGTAATTTACCCCAAAGAACTGCACTTAAAAAGTCCCATCCGTATAAAGCTGTTGTTGATTCAAAGAATTCACTCACTCTCCCAGTTTATAAACTGCTGGAGAACAATGATATATAGAAAAGTAACTTACAAACTTTGCCAGTGGAGCTAGTAAACAGCGTAAGACCATTTGACCTCTACATATTTTCTTTGTTTTTCCTCAAATAAAAACATTTCCTTAAAAAAAAAAAAAAAAAAAAAAAAAAACCCTACTATTATTAGATTGTTAAGATTGTGAAATCCACCACTAAAAAGCTCTTCCCCCTTTCAAGTCTCGCCTTTTCTCCTTTGCTTACAAAACACTTGACAATTACTAGGCAGCAGCTGGGCAGGTGACTGTTGCTCCTTAAACTTTTATGATCACCACCCTCTCCTTATCACACTGGGCTTTTCCCAGCTTGTGTTTTTATTCTCTCAGCAGAGATTGGATGCTCATTGGGACATAGCCTGTCTTTTGTTCTGTGTTTACACAGCACCTTGCAGAATAAGGCCTTAATCCTGATTGAGGCATGTCAATGTTATGGTAGTAGAAATAATAAAGTTAGGAATTGGAATGTGCTGGGAATATGAACACAACTGTGTCCGTGTGTGTGCGTGTATCCAATTTCCTTGTTAAAGGTAAACCTTCAGGCAATATACTTGGCTATTACAGTATCTTATAAAATATAGAGGACAAAGGCTCTCTGATTCTTTACCTTGTCCCTTAGACCCTATAATAACGTAAGTAACAGTTCTCAATCTGGCCAAGTAAAAATGGCTGGAATAATTTTAACATTAGGAATTTCCTTTATTTTTTCCTAGAGTTACTTGAGCTCGCAACTGTAATGCTGGGAAGATGGGGCATTGAATTATCATTCACAAAGCAAAGGATGTAAATGTGGGAAAGAGTCATGGCAGGGGTCGGCTCAGTGTGATTTTTTAGCCTTTCAGCTGAAACTCCTCAATGCCATTGCTGGTATTGGGACAGTCTGGTGAGGCTCTGAGGTTAAAGACTCATGGCTGGTCAAGGTCAGCTGACTCAAGCTGCTGGGGCTGAAAATTGCTGTGTAGACATTCCGGTTTGATCTGGAGCCCATTTTCTGGGACTCTCCTGCATGGTTTCTTTGAGAATGGATGGGCCGATTAATTTACTGAAGGTCAATTTCTTCCTCGCTGTTTCTCTGCCTTTTTTGTAGGCATCCAGCTTGCCTCCAGGATGTGCCATCATGCTACAGTTTGAACACGAGCGTGAGAAATGCCTGGAGGACTACAGCGTGAAGAATCAGACAGTAGGTAAGGAATGGGTCTTTGCAGACTCCACATACAGAGTCCTGGGCAGTCCCCTCCTAGCTGATGCTTCTCCACTCGCTGAGTCCTTCTTACAACACATCCTACTCTGCTCTGGAGACTGGAAGACCGAAAACTCTGAGTTCAACTTGACGCTGCAGTTTCCGTGTTTACAAGGGCAATTTGGTCCATGTCTTACATTGCGCCCCCCACGCCACCTCCGAAGGAAGGACAGATGCTGGGATGTGATTCCTCTAATTTTTCAGCATCCTCCCTGCAAGATGCTGGCAGGAACAGCCCCTGTGTCCCCCAAGGGGCGGAGAATGCCAGAACTGCTATGCTGCATGACCCCGTGTTCAGTCATGCAGCTTCTTGTATACTCTGCCCAGCTGGCCCCAGAACAATCTATCCTTGAATGTCCATTGATCAGCCCAGCCTAGAAACAGTAATATATGTTGCTATGTGGAGTTGGATTATAACGGCCCCCCAGAGTACTCGAGCAGTGTCCTTAAAGCAGCCCAGGTTAGTCAAGGGTGTTTAACTTGCCCTCCTGGAGTGTCTCTCAAGTCACAGAACCTGTTTTCATGATTAAAGGAGCTTAAGGAGCAGCCCCATACATGCCCACAAAGGCAATGAACAATCGGATCATTGTGGAGGGTTGGGGAGTGGAAAGGAGCGTCCCTTGCATGGAATTCACTTCCCCCCTCCTGCAGTGTCTCTGTCGGGGGAACTCACCAGAGTGTCAGCAATGTGCCTTGCTTGTTGTTGCCAACCAAAACTCTGCTGCACCTACAGTAAAATCTCTCTCCATGTTGCCCTTAGTTAGGCTGAAGGCAGAATGTGGCATTCCTCACACTGATTTGCTACTTGCATAATAATGTGCACATGCCAAAGTCATCCCTGGCGTGGGTCCATTGACTTTAGGGGGGAGTTGGGAGCCCGCTGACACTCATTTGGGTTTTCATTAATATTAGAGAGGTTTCAGGACCACAGCAAAGGTAAGGTCCACACTGAACATGGCAAATGGACCACATCGAACCTCATTAATGTTCGTAGTTATTAGCAAGTGTCTCTAAGACTATGCCTACACTGGCAATTTAAGTCGACTTAAGGAGGCTTAAGTCGACTTAAATTAAGCCGCGTCCACACTAGGCTTTCATTAAGTCGACTTAATGAAAGCGTAAGTCAACTTTATAACTACCACTCATTAGGTTGACTTAAGCCTCCTTAGGTCGACCTAAGCCCAGTGTGGACGCATAAGTCCACTGTGTTAAGTCAATCTAAGGGCAGTTAAGTCGACTTAACAAAGTGGACTAAGTCGACTTAAAGTGTTGCCACTTGTTAAGTTGACTTTAATAAGGTTGATTTTAAGTCGACTTAAAGTCGACCTTATTAAAGTCGACTTAACAAAAGTCGACAACTTTTCTAGTGTAGACACAGTAAATGAATTCTGATTTTTCATGGTGCCCCATTAAGCTATCGGCTTGAAATGGATCTATATTTCTGCAGCAACTTCAATGAATTTCATTCAGTGGGTCATCTTCTGAGATCGCAGCACATACGCCATGCGTGGTGTAGTTGTCTCTGCAGCCATTTGCATGAGCTTAGTTGTCTCTGCAGCCATTTGCATGAGCTCGGTGCGCAACGTTTTTACACGTGCATGCCTGTGCCATGTTTGTATGCCTGATCATCGGGTGAACAGAACAAAGAACTGATTTTCCTTTTTGCTGGTTGGTCCAAAAAATAGAAAACATTTCAGATCAGGTCAAACAAAATGCTTCGGGTATTTTTAATGAAAGCAAAGGAAAGGTGGGGCTAGATTCACAAAATGCTACCATCGGGGCACTTCCTCCACCTTTAGTGAGTGTGGCGCTGACCTGGGAGTGGGGAAAATGTTGGGTCAAGTTTATACTGTAGAGCTGGGATTTAAACTTGGGTCTCCTGTGTTATAAATAAGAACCCTGCATACCATCCTATAGGCTACTCTGAGGCAGGTGCAGGGAAGCTCTGTCATTTTTTTTTCCTGTTGAAGCTGTTCCATTTGGTAGCCACTGGGCCTGAAAGCAAGCAAGAGAACGCCTCTGTAGTCTGGTAGCTAATCCCTGTCCCTGTGCCACTGAATATTTAAGCATGCAGTGAGTGAGAGTGCTTCTTTGCGGCTTACGGATACCCATGAAGTGTCTGTACTTGTAGGGTGTATGTCAGGATTGAGCACGGTTAGCAAAAATGCTACTCTCCTATATTGGGGCTAAGCTAGTGGATCAATTATCTCACTGAAAGCAGAATAGCAAAAATTGGCTCTGTGAGTGTGAGAGCGAGCTGAAACAGCAGTCACTTAGGATAACAGCGTCCCCCATATATGAAAACGATCACCATTTCAACTAGAGAAAGCTGCCAAAAATATCCTAGCACATAACATCTCTGTTAAGCTTGCCGTGAGATAACCCCTTAGGGGGCAAGATTCTGGCACACAGGAAAAAGAGAGCGCAAAGAGAACAAAGCCGGCCGCCACGTATAATATAATGCATTGATTTATGAGGGGTTGGTGTGTTATCTGTCTTCTGCACACGCTGCATCCTGTTGGCAGAAAGAAAATCTACTGTGGTTAAACAACTAATTTACTATCCTTTCTAATTAAATGAGTGGCATTAAAAACACACATGACCAGCAGAGACTGGAAATAACAGTGGATGTAGGAGCCATTATCAATGGTATTGATGAAAGGCAGGGCCATCCTTGGGGGGGGGCGAACGGGACAATTGCCCCGGGCCCCGCAGTTATATGGGCCCCGTGCTGTCCCGCTTGCTGCGGGGCCCACGCCGCGGCCCCCCCACAGCAGCACTTCACCCAACTCCTTGCTGCCGAAGGGGAGCGCTCCTGCTGGCCCCTGGGCCGGCCCTGCTCCTCCGCGCCCCCAGAGCAGAGCAGGAAGGCCCAGGGGCGGGGCAGGTGCTGATTGGCCCTGGGCCCCGCTCCCCCCATGGGACGGCCCTGATGAAAGGGGATTAATCTGTTTGACTTGTTGTATTAAGCCAATGACAAATGATTAATCAAGAATGCCCTGCAGAGGCACTTGTATTGATCACTTTCTTACCACTAGAGACAAGAAGTTTTCCACTGAAAAACAATAAGGGCAGCAGTAACACACTGCTGGCTTTGGCTGGCCAGTCATTGTGTGGGACGGATTTGTATTAGTAGAATTAAAGTGATAACAGTGTTTCTTGTTCAGATCCCCCTATCTCTGTGATTTCAGTGCAGGTGATAGGGGCCTAATGGTTAGTCTTAGCAGCAAAAGTCCTCTATGTTTCCAGAGAACAGATATAGAATGGCCCAGAGCAGAACACCAGAGGGCCTCATCTGAGTGGAAAGATCACCCTAAAACCAGGGAGCAATTGAGTTTCATGCAGGGCCCATCTACACTGCAGTTGGAAGGTGCGACTGCAGCCTGTGTAGACATGGCTGAGAGATTTTCCATGCACCCCTTACAGAAACATCCCCCACTTTATGAGGTGTCCCACATTATACTTGCTCATCCTCTCATCAAAAGACAGCTCAGAGTGCACTGTAGACATATCCCTGGTCTCATGGCTGAGCCAGCCAAGAAAGGGCCGTAGTGCGAATTGTGATTGTGACCTGGGGCAGTGTTGTCAGAAATACTGATTAAAAAAGAGTTGTACGTAAGTGACACTGCAGGAGAACCTATCCAGTGGGCTGTGGAAATAGTGCTTATGTAAGTATAATATCTCTATATGGACAACTACCAAAATAATATGAGCACATAATGAAAGAGAAGTTAAAAAGCATTTTAAAAAGCATTCATTTACATAAATGGAATAACAAAGAGAAAAATCTCATATAAATGTAAAAAAGCATTTAAAAAGCATTCATTTACATAAGTAATGGACTAACAAAGAGAAAAATCTCATATAAATGTAAATAAACATATACATTTCCTTTCCATTTTGTTTGTGTGTATGTAGACAACATATCATTCCACAAAATGGATATTTTTCTTCAATAACAGCATAATCTTGAATATATCATCCTGAAGTTGATTCCTTCTTGGCAAAAATATTTGTACCGTACAACTGAATAGCCCTTCCAGAGGAGCAGAGCTTGGCATTGTCGTATTAAATTAGATAAAAAAAAATAGCAGCTTCTGGACAGGGCATGATTTAGGGTCAGACAACTCAAATGAAAGCGTGGGGTGCCGGGCAGAGGGGCTCGAGGCTCAGGGTGCTGTTTATGTTGTTAACAACAAAAGGAAAAATTAAGTGTTTGAGGTAAAATGTTTCAGATTTTCTGTATGTGTATTCATTTTTCACTAATCTCCTAGAATGTCCTGGAGCTATGTAGAATCTATTCCCCCCTGCCCCACTCTCCCCAGTGCCAACTAAGCCGTGGGCCCCAGAATCTCCCCGCCCCCCAACTGGGCCAAGGGCCTGCCTGGACCCAGCGCTGGCTGCATTGCAGGCTGCAGGCCACGGGTCCTCGACTCGCACGGCTCCCCCCAGGCTGCAGCACCACTGGGCTGTAAGCCCTGGACCCCCCTCAAGCATCGGTCGGGCGCAAGCCCCCCGGATCCTTGATCTGGCCCTGGTCAGCAATATTGCTTGAGAAACCTTCATCAATATTCACATGGCTGCCTGTATCAGAGTCTCTCTGTTTGTTTATTAGCATCGTCCTCCACTTGCTTAGTGGCATCATTTTTCCAGCTCGGTAGAGCCTGAAAATATCTTGAAGGCTTTAACAAAATCGCTCTAATTGTCTTGTGAGCGTGTGTGCTATTTTGTTGAGTCCAGATCAAGCTATGATGGGACCACAGTCAACAGAGAAGCAATCTGGCTGTACGAACGTGTTCCGATAAAGTGACTCTTGGGTTAGCTGAGTCTGTCCAGCTTCTTGGACAGCTTAATGCCTCCACATATCTGCAAACATAAGCACAGATGCCAGTTTGTTTTTAATTCTTTCAAGAACTAAGCTGTGGTCTCCCACTAGTTTCTTTTTTAATGTTTCTCTGTAAATTTAACAGTGGGCTTGGGAATAATACGATGAAGTCAACTGTGAAAGCCACTCCTTTCAGCAGTCACCATGGACAGCCTATCACTAACATCAAAAGTTAGAATTAGTTTATCTACTTTTTTCTTTGGATACCGGTCCTTCACAGTCATTGCTGAAGAAAAATATCCAGACAGGAGCTTTGTTCTCTGATGCTGTGAGCAAGCTGTCACCAGCTTGCAGTCATCCAAAATCCTTTCCTTTGTGCTTCATCTACAAATATTTTTCTCCGTGGCTTCGTTAAAGAAACAAATACAATCTATTTTATTCAGAGCCGCCATGTACATATTCATTTTAAATTATTATTCTCGTCAAATACAAAAGCAAAACAAATGCTAAAGTTGAGTATAAAATGCTGTAAATACTACTTATGTCTGTGGTTTATTAATCACATTATCATAAATAGGGGTTGGTAAGCCAGAAAGATTCTTTCCCCAACAATCAGGCAACATAGATAATTCTGAAGAGGTTTATTCACGATACCGGGGAGACTGACAGGACAGCTTCAAATTGGTGGTCAAATATATATGCTTCTTGGTCAGTTACATAATCCACTTGGAATTCTTTACCTGTTTACTTACAAGAACAGACTTATTCCACCCAGAGAGGACAGAGGTGATAATGACCGATACAGAGACACTTTAATTACATTAAAGGCCCCATGACTACATTTAGGGTGGGGTGGAAGGATGGGATGGAGAGGAGAGTCCTTACAGATAGTCAGAAATGTATTGTTCCCATCTAGGCCAGAATTTCTCAATAGGGAGCTGGCCACTTCCTTACTGATTGTTCACAGCATCCTTGTCCTTGGGTGGGTCTGGTATGACTATCTGTAAACTTGAGTTTCATGCCACAACTTACTGGCAGGAAAAGTATCCAAGCTGTAACTGAGGAGACCTGACAGAGAAAAGTCTACAAAGACGGAAAAAACATTAAAGCCTAACAGGGTTTTATAGCTTTTGGGGGCCTAGTAAACTACAACTTTGGGAAACATATTAAACCAGAGCTTGATGTAATAATAGAAGGAAATCATAAAGATGTCCTACTGATCTAGCAAAATATGGAGTGAACCATATTGAATTAATACATAAGTATTTACCTCCACATGTTTGATGATATAGTTGATGGCACCTGATGTTATCTGCGAAGTGTCGTCTTTGTTAGTTTGCACAAATTATTTCAGTAAGTGGCCCATCATCTTCAACAACACCTGAGAAGTATCTTTTCAATACCATCGGCAAGACTTTACTTTCAGACTCCGTTATTGACCAAAGAGATATTCCAGGACTGACGAGCAAGAAACTATTAGCAATCCAACAGAAGACAAAGCAAGAAGTGCAGTCAACAATTGGATGACTGACAGTGGTGGGGCTAGGCAGAAGGACACTGAGGCCCCGATTTCCCAACTGCCCCTTCAGCACTGGAGCATGACCATTGTCAGGCAGGCCTTGCCTATCCTACCTTGCAGGCGATGCAGCTACTGACTGGGCTTCTTCTTTTAATGAAGGACACCAAGATGTAAGGCATCGGGTTTGCTGTTCCTACTCCCACTACAAACATTGACTTGTCCCTACGCTGGACTGGGCTCTGCTGGGCTGGCTCTCCCTGCTGCACTGATCAATCAGAAATGATGGGCGGTGCCTCATTCTCCCTAGCTGGTAGGACAACAAAGCTAACAGAAGAAAGCACTAGCAGCCAGAACTCAGGGCCTCAAACGCCTACGCCAGGACAGTGGGTTCTGAGAGCCAGCCAGCCTGCAGGACAGTCGGGAGGGATGGGGTTCTTCCAAAATACTATTTTGAAAAAATGTTTGCAGATCTAAAAACAATGCTTAGGCTCAAGCCCATCAAAAGAAATTTGGAGTCCTGGTACTTCATGTTCTCTGCAGCTTCCTTGATGTGGAGTCCTGGAACAATTGTTCTTCCCCTTACACTCTCTCTCATAAGCCCTGTTTATGCTTAAAGACATTTAAAATGTACTTTAAAGATTCTGAATGCAGTACTGCTATTTAAGTACTTAATTACAAAATATGTAGAGTACTTCAAAATACTTGATACAACTGTATTTAAATCCATAGGAACACTGCCCCATAGTGGAGTCCCCTCTACTAATAGTTGAATTGAGACTTACCGATTCCTTTCATGTATGGTGCCAAACAGCCATCAGTTGGTTATGGCTTTGAGTCACTACTGAGCTGGACTGGATTTGAAATTATGATGAGGTGAAAGCTTCATGGTCCATTAGTAGGTCTACTGGAGCTGCATGGTCACTGAAAATGGTTGGAATTGCAGAAATAGCATCATACCATGGATTTTGCTATGTGTTCCAGAAACTTGGCTTCGTTTGGTTTTTCTTAGATGATATCTCCAGCCCTTTGGGTCCAGAAGAATGTCCCCAGTGCAATTTGTAGTTCTGCTTGACAACTCTGCTGAGTACAAATCATGTGGAAGATAGTCTATCCTCCCGCTCATGCTGGGAAACTGCTGGCGGTACTTAATTTGTGGCCGGCTTGCTAGAGTTGAACCCCATCACCTCTAGGCTTGGCGGTTCCTAACTCTGGTACCTGTGGACTTCCTGCATCAGTTATGGAAGTTTTTTTTTTTTTTTTTTTTTTTAATTGCTTGAACCCTGCGCCTCTTTCATTACAAATTAAGCACTGATAGCTGATGCACAAAACTGGCCAGGCAGATTGCAGAACACTACCGCAAATGGCACAATGCCCTTCAGAAAGGGGATTTTTCTAGCAGCACTGAGGAAATGTGTAAAACCAAGCACCACAGCTACTCCATCTCAGTTTTCCAATCCTCAAGGAGCCTGGGTAACTCAGATAAGTAAAAGAATCCAAATCTGTATCGTGGCAGGAATCCTGTTTTGGCTCAAGACTTGTGGGTGGGTGGGTTGGTTGGTTTGTTTTTAAAGGATTCTTTAAATTCAGTTCACTAGACTTTGGCATTTCATGTGGGATTTATTTTTGCAGACACCTCTGGCCTGATTTTCAGAGGTGCTGAGGTCGGCAGCGATGTTAAAACCATAAAACTTGTGGTCCTCCCATTCCTAGAGAGGACCACCTAGTGTAGTATGGGAGATTTCTGGCTGCATGCAGAATCTTTCCCTTGCATCCCACGTGCTGATTCTCCATTTACAGTCAGGCTACTTCATCTCACTCTGGCGTAGTAAAGGAGGTTGTGCTGAGGTGTAACACATGCTGGGCCAGGGCTCAACAAACGTAGCAGCACACTAAGCACCAGCAAAAACTAAAGCGCCCTCTGCCACTGGAAAAAAATGCCACTTGGCACTTCTGATGGAGTGAGCAGCTGAAACGCTCGGTGCCAGTGTTTCTGTTTTGTGTTTGTTTGTTTGTTTTTATTTTAAGTGCCAGGGGGCCTTCTGCCCCTGAGGTACCACAGCACAGCTAGATGCCACGGTACTATTCTTCGTTGCCAGGGTGACCTGGCACTCGGAGTTTGTTGCGCCCTAGGACTCTGCCAGAGCAGTATAAAGGGACCTTAATACCAGTGGCAAGCAAGCCCCGAAGTGTCTACCTTTATTATTTTCTTCCGATGCAGCACTGGGTGCTCGCAGCTCACACTTGCTGGGTCTGAACCTCTGAAAATTCAATTCAGTGATGCTTTCTCTCTCTCTCTTTTTCTTCACATCATTTAAAAGGCTCTTTGTTGGCTATGAATAGAATAGGATAGGGTTTGGCCATGGATCCGGCTGTCTCTCAGTCAAGAAGGAAATGCTGTTGGCTTCCCCTGACCATAGTCCCACTCAGCTATTTGACTGTAAAGCCTTCCTTATTGTAATATTTGAGGTGTCAGGAGGCTTCCTGATTTTCCTCCCTGGAGCTGAATTTCACTCTTTCAAAGTCACTGACAGGACAGGCCTGATTATGATGCGACACACTTGCTCTGTAGCCTATTGATAAGGATCCAGTTGAGCTCTATGTATTAATACTCATAGCATGAGTCACCCGACTGTTACGGCCTTAATGTGCCATCACAGGTACATTTTAATCCAAAGAGGAGGGAGCTAGGCTGTTCTCAGTGGTAACAGAGGACAGAACAAGGAGCAGTGGTTTCAAATGACAGCTGGGGAGGTCGAGGTTGGATATCTCTAATATCTAATATCTCTAATATTAGGAAAAACTTTCTCACTAGGAGGGTGGTGAAGCATTGGAATGGGTTGCGTAGGGAGGTGGTGGAATCTCCGTCTTTGGAGATATTTAAGGTCTGGTTAGACAATACCCTGGCTGGGATGATTTAGTGGGAATGGGGGTTGGACTAGATGACCTCATGAGGGCCCTTCCAGCCCTATGATTCTATAATCCTGCCAGCTTATTTATAGATCAGTCTGCACTCCGCCGTTAGGTTCCGATGATGAATGGGAAGCCAGGAGAAGCAAATACTGCAATTCCCAGGGGCTGGCTTACCGGTGGTTTGTCTGCTAATGTCACCTGCATGCTAAGAACTGTGGCTGAGACCAACTTATTGTGCTAAAGCAACTTCAGGCGACGTTGGTTTATTGTCATTTTCTCTGGGAAATGCATCAGTTGCTTTTTTTGTCAAAGCAAATAACAATAACGATCAATGTTGCTGCGGTTGTTTAATACAAGTCCAAATGTTCATGGAAACTGGCTCCATTTGTTAACGTGTCCTACATGGACTCTTGCTATTAAGAGAAATTTCCTATCTAGTATCCTTTCAATTTCTTGAGGCATCACTAAAAATCATTTTAGAAATCCCTTCAGGAGTTTGAGAATGAAAGCTGTGGCCTCACACTAATTTCCCACCTGCCCTTTATTTGCCGGTAGCATAGAATCATAGAAATGTTGAACTGGAAAAGACCCTGAGAAGTCATCCTGCCTAGCTCCATGCACTGAGGCAGCACCAAGTAAATCTGGACCATCTCTGCTAGGTGTTTGTCCAATCTGTTCTTAGAAACCTCTAATGATGGGGATTCCACAACCTCCTTTGGAGGCCTATTCCAGAACTTCACTACCCTTGTAATGAGAACAGTTTCCTAACATCTAACCTTAGTCTCCTTTGCTGTAGACTAATTTCCCATTACTTCTTGTCCTTGTGAACAAGCCCATTATTTCTTGAGGACTTCCTTGTGGATTAAGCCCATTGCTTCTTGTTCTTGTGGACGTGTCCTTCATGTCCACACAGAGAACAGTTGATCACCATCCTCATCATAACAGACCTAACATAATTGAAGACTGTTATCAAGTTCCCTCTCAGTCTCCTTTTCTCAAAACTAAACATGCCCCATTTTTTGTTTTGTTCTGTTTTTGTTTTTTCTCCAACCTTCCCTCACAGGTCAGATATTCTAAACCTTTTATCATTTTTGCTTTCCTCTGGATTCTTTCTAGTTTGGGCCTCGCTTTTGTGAAATGTGGTGCCCAGAACTGGACACAATATTCCTGCTCAGAGCTTACCAGTGCTGAGTAGAGCAGGACAGTTACTTCCCATGCCTTGCATACGACATTCCTGTTGATGCATCCCAGAATGATATTAGCATTTTTAGTAAATGCACCGCATTGTTAATTCGTATTCAATTTGTGATCCATTGTAACCTCCAAATCCTTTTCAGCACTACACCTAACCTTGCCAGTTACTCCCCATTTTGTGTTTGTGCATTTGATTGTTTTTTTCCCAAGTGAATTATTTAGCACTCTTCCTTACTGCATTTCATCTTGTTGAATTCACAACAATTCTCCCATTTGTCAATGGGTCATTTTGAATTCTAATCCTGTCCTCCAATCCAATCCCTCCATCCTTGTTGTCCTATGCAAATTTTATAAGCAGACTCTCCATCCACTCTATTTTCTGCATCCATTAATGAAATATTGAATAGGACTGGACCCAGGACTGATTTCCATAGGACTCCACTAGGTATGCCCGTACAGTTGGATCTCATATTCTTTGAGTGTGGTGGTTCAGCCATTTGTTCACCTACGTAATATTAATTCCATGTAGGTCACATCTCTCTAATTTACTTATAAGAAAGTCAAGAAGTACTGTGTCAAAACCTTTCCTAAAATCAAGATATATCATATCTATTGCTTCCCGCATCCTCAAGGGCCATTGATTCTCAACTAATGCTTTGTGGAACACTGGTGCTCCGTGGACACAGTGAAGGTGTTCTGTGACCGCCCGTACCCCGCCCCGTGTGGGGGGAGACTGAGTGGTGAGGGAGAAAGGAACAACGCAACAAGCCTATGTATGCCTGAGAGATTTAAAATACCCCAGCCGCAGCAAAGCTTCCAGGCGTGCCTCACCATCCACCACCTCCTTGCTCCTTTGCTATCGCTGGGGCATTTTAAATTTCCTCCCATTATTACCACTGGTGCTGAAATCATTTGGACATAACTTGCACAGTAAGACGCTCTTTGACAAACCTTACACCAAGAATGGATTAACTTTGTTCGAACAAGCAGGCCCAAAATTCCCATTCAAACTTGAGTAATATCATTTTCAGTTTTAAGCTGTGTGCATAACCAGAATGTATCTATTTCTTAGAAATAAAAGCTTGTTATATTCATAAAATCGTATTTAATTCGGTCTCCTGAATCGTTTTCACAGGAATGTGTAGTATGCAGATAATACGCACATTACAACTGGTATATATCAACTTTTTGGAGAGAGTTTTCATTAGGTGTTCTGCATAAAGTGTACCCAATACTTTCAGGTGTTCCCTGGTCCACTAAAGGTTGAGAAACACTAGGCCAGTAACATATCAAAGAAGGACATTAGATTGGTTTGGCATGATTTGTTGCTGACAAATCCATGCCTGCTTCTTATCTTATAGGTGCTTACAAAAGGGCTGGTATTAGACAAGAGTTCAGACTAATCACAATCATGGCCTCATAATGTACGAATTCGCAGTTTGTGTCGCTATTAACACTGCCAACCGCAGCATGCACTTTCTCACTGTACACCAAGAAGGACTTTTTTTCCTTGTTTTGCGTTCAGAGCCCATGGATGTCAGAAAACGTCTCTCCAGGTGGAGTGTTCTGCACCCCCGGAGGAAGTTCTGGGAGGTGCGCCAAAGGATTTTTTTCATTTATTTTAAAAAAAAAAGATTCCTCTCTCCTCTGCTGCAGCTTACAAACAGCTCGTTTTAATTGAAATAGCTGATCTGAAAAATGAAGAGGATTTACCAGAGACACAAGCCAAAGCAAGCAGGACTAAGTCAGTCGACTGTGTTCTTAATCTGATTATCTCATTACTGCTAATCAATTCCCTTTATAATCATTCATTCCTTAATCAACATGAGAATTAGTGACAGAGCTCTGAAATCTGTTGTAAGTAATTTGTCAGGCTGCTGCGCAACGCACATTCAGACAAGCTGAGCAGCAGGCACAACGCAATAAAGTAAATGGAGTTTATTGACGGGGGAATCCTGAGATAGCGTGCTTGCACGTGGAAAGCTCGTCTACAGCTTGGAGATTGCTCTGATGGCCTGGAGAGGACATACTTGGGTGTGAATGAAGTGAGCAAGAAGACCAGAGGGAGTGTTAAAGCTCAGAGACTAGCTGAGGATCAGGACTAATGATCAAAGCAAACAGAATGTGATTTTCTGCAATAACTGGATTCTGTGGCTTCCCCTGATTATAGCTCTTTAGATGTTGAGCCTGCCAAGTGCCAAAGGCCTCATGGGGAGGATTCTTGCCTCCCATTCACTTCAGTGGGCACTCAGAAACTCACAGGATCAGACCAATGGCTTCCATATTTAGACCTAGAGACCAGTAAACTTTCTAGTGCATACATGGCCACAGTTGTATCAAAGGAACTGGTGCTACTTCTCCAAAAGTACACGGGGAAATAGTGGTAGATTTCAAATTCACGTGCACTTATTCACTCATGCAACACGCTGTCAGGCATGCATCCAAGTTAGGATTTTCAAACTCATCTGTGCAGGTGCGTATGGCATTGTTACATCTAAACCAGTTTCAGCCATTTAATCTCAGAGAAGAGCCACTCTTCTTTCCTGCTACACGTGCATACAGCTAACAAAGCTTGCAAGACCAGCTTTGGAGCCTAGACTGTCAGAGCCTCTCTTGAAGAAATCAAGATGTGATTTACAAGAAAACATGTAACGAACATATGGAAATTAAGAACACAGCAGGGTGAAAGGTTAATGCAGTTTAAATGAGGAGTCTTGTTTATACATCACCCTCTGTTTATAGTGCAGCAAGATAAAAGATAATTAATAGCTCTCTTCTTGTAAAGACTAAAGTGAATTCCCACCATGTGAACTGGCTAAGTCCTCCAAGTGTACAAAGTGGTCAGATCCGGGCTTTTGGAAAGGAATTGGTGGTGGATTGACATCCCCATGTCGTCCAGCACCAGAACAGGTCCAGTATTGATGTTGGCAATGCAAACACCTCACATTTCTGCTGTATCAATGTACCTCCCCCCTGGTCTGGAGGGACCTCCTCCTTGGATGAGCGGTTAATTCAGTCTCCATTAAAAACCACTGTCCCCAAGTGAGATAAACACTGAATGCTGCAGCCTGAAAATTTCAGCAGCAGTCAAACAAAATCCTAAACCTTCAATCCCTGACCTGTCCGCTGAGACTGTCAACAAAAGAAAGCCAACCGTGGAGGTGGCTTTGTATAATCTGGCTCACTGTCCAATGTGTGTTGGTCTGTGACCATCAAACTCACTTCACACAGGCCACTGGACAGCACATCAGACCAGTCACTGTCTTTGGCCATTGCTGACCGTGTCATATTTGAACACGAAATTGGGAGAGATGAATAGTTCTCCAAACTATCTGGTTCTCCCCAAAATGTATCTGTTAAGTTGGTAGACCGATGTGGATTCAGTTAAAAAAAAATCAAAGAAATTAAAATTTGCCCCCGTTTTTGAGTGGACTATCCTAATTTTGTTGTGATGTCTATAAGTCCTTTGGGGCAGCACATCTTCCAAGGAGTCAGCAGGGAGATTCAAATGTTCCCCGATTGGTTTTTTGAATGTTGCTGCACAAAAGATGCCATCATAGGACCTAATCAAACCAGCTACTCCATCAGGGGCTCATTCATCTGCTCATCCACCAATGTGACTTATGCCGTCATCTGCCAACAATGCCCCCCTGCCTTATGCATTGGACAGACAGGACAGTCTCTGCGCAAAAGAATAAATGGACACAAATCTGACATCAGAAATAACAACATTCAAAAAACAATAGGGGAACACTTCAATCTCCCTGCTCACTCCATGGAAGATATGTTAATTGCCATACTTGAACATATTGATTACAAATGAAAGCTTCAAAGAGAGAGTGCAGAGCTGGAGTTCATATGCAAATTTGACACCCTTGCCTCAGGCTTAAACAGGGACATCACCTGGCTTTTTTATTACAAAAGGTAATTTTGCCTTCTCTCCACCTCACCACCTCCTATTTGCTGTTCCTCAATGTTTGAATCTAAACAACTGCTTTGATTTGCTGTAACTGTCTGACCTGATCCTATGACTTAGACTTCCCTGCATTTGTTTTCCTCCCATTCTGAAAGTTCCCCATCTTCAAGCATCTGACGAAGTGGGATTTTCTCCCATGAAAGCTCATGTGATAAATACATTTGTTAGTCTGAAAAGTGCCACAGAACTCCGTGCTTGTTTTGCTGAACTAGATTAAGAGAGCTACCCCTTTGGAATTAATTAAATTGATATAGCCTCTATGCTTAGTCCAGCATTTTCAGGGGTGACTGGAGATTTTTTGATGTGTTCATTTGTGTGTCCAGCAGACCAGTTAAAAGGACCTGCTTTTTCTTCAAGCACTGAGCACCTGTCCTATGAAAATCATGCCCCTTCCAAGTGTCTCCCTCTGAGCATCCAAAAACAGAGGCACTGCAAATCTCCTGTTGTCACTGAAAATGTTGGCCTCGTTGCCTGAATCCAAAGGGTAAAATGCATACTTGAGCTTCCACATGAGAGAGAGAGCTGCTTCTGTGGTGAAAGAATTCTCCCATGGGGATGCATCACACTGAGACAAAAGAAGTGTGGTCTTAATGTAGGAATGGGGAAACATGAACCTCTAAGTCCGATTCCTCCTTTCTGCCTCTCCCTTTTCATTCACATATGTCTTCCCAGTGGGAGTGCCTTTCCTAACCATGATCCAAAATTGCCTCCTGCATTTCTCGTCCATTCACATTCTTGCTTTCTCCCGTTACAACAGCAGCCACTAACATAAAATTAAAAGAGTGGGATTGGATAATGCGATGACGACTAATGTACACCGCCAGCTATGCGTGTGGGGGAAATGGGCTGTGGATAATCAAATCGCCATGCATTCCGGCGCAGCATGCAACTCCCATTGATTGAAATGGGGGCTGGGCACCTAAATCTTTGTTGTCCCACCTGTATGGCCTCCTTTGATCACCTGCAGGCATCAGGAAATAATTCTTTCCCCCCAGTGCACCTCCCCCACAACACCACTGTAATAGACAAGGTGCATCACTTGTCCCTTTTTCTGACATTTCTGGTGACAGCCCGAAGCAGAATGCTGCGCTAGAGGGCTCTGTGCTCTGATTCAACGTGACAGTTCCTTGTACCTCATGCATACGCCAGACCTGCTGTAAGCACATGAAAAGTTTGCTCAGTTGGTCAGTCCGTCTGGCACATCTGCATAAAGAAACCATCACCTTCAGGCCAATTAATCTTTTCCTCCATGGTCCTCTGCTTGGCCCTTTATTTGTGCTGCCCCTGGGAGAATGTTGACTGCACTCGCCCCTTCTTGTGTGCAAAGGCTGGCTCTTGCGTGTTGCCTGGGTCCTTAGAATAGGAACGAGTCAGACATTTAAAAGTCAGTCCACCTCTCAATAATGCCATTGCACTGTCTGGCACCACACCTCAATGCCAGCCTGGTTTGCCAACATGCCATGGCGCATGATATTTCTTTCCCAGGTGTTCGACCAATGGATCTTGCCCACATGCTCAGGGTCTAGCTGATCGCCATAGTGGGGGTCAGGAAAGAATTTCCCGCCACTGCAGGCTGGCAGGTTTCCTGGGGCTTTTTTGCCTTCCTCTGCAGCATGGGGCACTGGTTACTTGCAGGGTTAAATTAGTGTAAATGGTGGATTCTTTGTAGCTAAATCTTTACATCAGGATTTGAGAACTTCAGTAACTTAGCCAGTGGTTAAGGATCTATTACAGGAGTGGGTGGGTGAGGTTCTTCGGCCTGCAGTGTGCAGGAGACGAGACTAGTTGATTATGATGGTCCTTCTGACCTTACAGTCCTTGGGTGCATCTATACTAAGAAATTAAGTCAATTTAAGCTTGCTTAAGTCGACTTAATTTACTCTGCGTCCACACTACATTTTCCTTAAGTCGACTTAAGCAGCTGCTTAAGTCGACTTAAGGAAAATTAAAGTCAACTTTCTTAAACCTCCTTTTAAGTTGACTTTTCTGGCTAAGTCGACTTTAGAAAGTCGACTTAGCCAGTGTGGACGTGGAGTAGCCCTAAGTTGACTTTAAGTCGACTTACGGGGCTTTAGGGCTTCCCCGCTGCCCTCCCTGCCAGGGTGACAGCCACAGCCTGGCATGCCCCCCCACAGGGCAGGGCATAGCCCTGCCCAACCTGCTCCTATGCCCTGCTAAGGTCCCTGTCCCCCTTTGCCCCATTGTACCCGGATACAATGGGGCAAAGGCTGAGCCCCCTGGCACTTGGCAAGGGGTGCCCCTCCTGCCACCGTAGACCTGTCCCAGGTCCACCTAGCCCCTACAAGTTGACCTAGGCATCCAGAGGATGCTCTAGGTCGATTTGGCAGGGTCCCCTCAAAGTCAACTTAATTTTTGAATGTGGACATGCTAGAAGTGTAAATTAAATTAACAAGTGTAGACATAGCCCTTGAGTCTATGAACCTAAGTTTGCCTTGCTTTGCTAAGATGCAATGACTTGCATTCTTGATGCAGAAAAACAAGTCAGCTGAGCTTTCAGTGAAGAGTTTGGAAATTTGTTGTATGGGGAGCCAGGAATCCTGGGTTCTGCTCAGAGCTTCGCCATTAACTCGCCATGTATATTTGTGCAAAGGCTATATTTTTTTCAGACATGAGCACCTAACGTGGAAAATGTAGATAAGCGGCCTGAGTTTTCTGTAACTGCCAGCGAAGTCGATGGGAGTTGGCAGGCATCAGCTTTTGAGTATCACACATGGGAAAGTGCTTGGGATGGGAGCTGAACAGCCTAATTTTAGGCAAGCTTTTTTGCCAATTTTGACCTTTATCTTTGACATCTCTTTGCTTCAGTTTACCTATTCCTAAACACTGACCTTGCAGGAATGTTTCCAAGCTTACTTCACTAAAAATGACCTGGAAAGCTGGAGAAAATAGCAGTTTTTTATCTTTGGTCTGATGTGTAAAGAAAGCCTGAAAGACGGTGTATTTCTCCACTTGTTTCTTAGACGTTCAGGTCCTATCTACCCTGTTTTTCTTGGAAGTCCCTACTGATGATAGGGAAACTCATGGGTTCCTAAGTTTTAAAAGTATCCATTGAAAGCTATTATATTTGGAGAAGGGGTGTGTTCTATCTGGCTTTGCTTCTATCTCTTAATGTATATTTAAGTAAGATAAAACTTGGTACTACTCAGTTGCAAAAAAAATCAGGCTATCTTTCCACGTCAGAAAGACGTAAAATTCTTTTATATCTTTTCCTTTGCAATGCTTGGGAACTTCTGAAGAAAGCAGTCGCAGAAATGCCAATTGAACACACTTTTTATTATTAAGTGTTGCTTACACCTAGACTGGAAAAAACCCCAATGTCTGGGTGAATTGAGGAGAAGCTCAATAGAGCACCGTCTAAGGAAGTATCCTATAATTAAGATCAGCTTGGGAATCCTTTCCGCTTGCTCTGAGTGTCGGAGTTAATTTCCTGCAGAATGCAGATTTCAGAGATGGCGTGGGAGAAGAAATAATTGGCGTCTTCATGCTGCGACGAGCTAATTACTGGTGGAAGCAAGGCACTGTAGTTGTCCAAGTGGTGGTGGCGTTTTCCTTTAGCAGACAGCTTGCCTAATTGCATCCCTCCATTGCCTATAGCACCTGGGTGAGGCTTTCTCCTGTCGCGTTGGCTTGCACATGCAGTGCATGTGAGGCCATGCGGAGTTGAAATGTAAACCTCTGAACTGATGCATTTGCTTTGGATCAGACAGTCGGTGCCGATGAGCTGAAAAGAATGACGAGACAAAGGCAGGGCAGGGGAGGTCAGGAGCCCCTGGCCGTAAGATGCATCCGGGGAGACTGGAAATAAGAGTGAAAATGGAATTGAAAGGTTTGAATTTTGCTGGAGGTGTGGGGGGGGCAGGGGGGTTACAACAAAGATTGTGCAGTGACTGTGTCACACTGGCAGCCCTGCTGCAAGCTGAGCTAGCCGAGGGCAAAGCCAATCTGTCTCAGAAAGCCAAAATAAACCCACACCTGACGCTTCAGGGTAGAAAACTGCAGAGCGGGCTAGGGAAAGAGGAGCCCCTGGACACAAATCTGGTGCTTGCACTGGGGATTATAGGACTAAGAGGCACAGATGCCTGAGTGCTGGTCCGGTCGGAGCCACTGCCTTGCCCTGTGACTTTGGAAAGTCTTTAAAATGTCAGGAGTCTGTGGTCCATATTCACAGGGGCAGTCCAGCTGCACCCAGCAATTCTGCCACTAGAGCAGAAGTGGTAATGGATTCATATGTCTGGTCCTTCCATAAATGCAGGGGATTAAACGAGATGACCTCATGAGGTCCTTTCCAGCCCTTTTATTGTATATCTGACTGTGTGGGCCCCAAGGTCTGACAGACAAAACCATACCAAGACCCAATGGCTGCAAACTGATGTTAGAACAATTCAAATAAAATGCAACTTTTTAATCATGAGAATCGTGTAGCATTATTTGTATGGGCTACAGAAGTAAATTATTGATCTCAATTATCAGGGGATGTTGTAAATTTTCCCATTGCATGGAGCATTTAAATTATTACTTATTTGTAATACTGTCGCACCTAGGAGCCCCAGTCATGCACCAAAACCCATTGTGCTAGACTCTCCATCAACAGTTGATGTCTTTCTACAAGTCGCACCTAATTTTCAACCACAAGTTATTGGGACTCATGGGCTATGTCTACAATGGCAAGTTAAGTCGACTTAAGGAGGCTTAAGTCAACCTAAATTAAGCCCCATCCACACCAGGCTTTCATTAGGTTGACTTAAGAAAATCCTTAAGTCAACCTAATGAAAGCTTAGGTCATCTTAGTAAGGACCACTCATTAGGTTGAACTAAACCTCCTTTACTTGACCTAACCCTTCCTTAGGTTGACCTAAGCCCAGTGTGGATGCATAAGTCCACTTTCTTAGGTCGACCTAAGGGAAGATAGGTCGAATTAATAAGTCCCGGTTAAGGGAAAGCACTTTGTTAAGTTGGATGTGCACAAGTCCATGGGGCAAATGAACTGCATCTGAGGGTGCTGAGGGAGTTGGGGGAAGTGATTGCAGAGCCGCTGGCCATTATCTTTGAGAACTCGTGGTGAATGGGGGAGGTCCCAGAGGATTGGAAAAAGGCAAATACAGTACCTATCTTCAAGAAAGGGAAAAAGGAGGATCCAGGGAACTACTGACCGGTCAGCCTCACCTCAATCCCTGGGAAAATCATGGAGCAGGTCCTCAAAGAATCCATCCTGAAACACTTGGAGGAAAATAGAGCGATCAGGAACAGTCAACATGGATTCACCAAGGGCAAATCGTGCCCGACCAACCTGATTTACTTCTATGATCAGATGACTGGATTTGTGGATGCGGGAAGAGCCATTGACGTGGTATACCTTGACTTTAGCAAGGCTTTTGATACAGTTTCCCACAGCATTCTCGTCGGCAAGTTAAGGAAGTATGGGTTGGACGAGTGGACCGTAAGGTGGATTGAAAACTGGCTAGATCAACGGGTTCAGCGGGTAGGAATCAATGGCTTGATGTCTGGTTGGCAACCGATAATGAGTGGAGTGCCCCAAGGGTCGGTCCTGGGGCCGATTCTATTCAACATCTTCATTAATGATCTTGATGATGGAACAGGTTGCGTGCTTAGTAAGTTCGCAGATGACACCAAGTTGGGGGGAATGGTAGATACTCTGGAGGGCAGGGACAGGATCCAGGGAGACTTGGACAAATTGGAACACTGGGCTGAAAGAAACCTCATGAGGTTCAACAAAAACAAGTGCAAAGTCCTTCACTTGGGACGAAAAAATTCCATGCACTGCTACAGGCTGGGGACCAATCGGCTAAGTAGCAGCTCTGTAGAAAAGGACCTGAGGGTTATGGTGGACAGAAAGATGAATATGAGCCAACAGTGTGCCCTTGTTGCCAAAAAGGCCAATGGCATATTAGGCTGCATCAGTAGGAGTATTGCCAGCAGATCGAGGGATGTGATAATTCCCCTCTATTCGACACTGGTCAGGCCGCATCTTGAATACTGTGTCCAGTTTTGGGCTCCCTACTACAGAAAGGATGTGGACAAATTAGAAAGAGTCCAGCGGAGGGCAACAAAAATAATTAGGAGGCTGAGGAACATGACTTATGAGGAGAGACTGAAGGAACTAGGCTTATTTAGTCTACGGAAGAGAAGACTGAGGGGAGATTTGATAGCAACCTTCAACTACTTGAAGGGGTGCTCCAAAGAGGAGGAAGCTAGGCTGTTCTCAATGGTAGCAGAGGACAGAACAAGGAGCAATGGTTTCAAATTACAGCTGGGGAGGTCAAGGTTGGATATTAGGAAAAACTTTGTCACTAGGCGGGTGGTGAAGCATTGGAATGGGCTATCTAGGGAGATGGTAGAATCTCCATCTTTGGAGGTTTTTAAGGCCTGGTTTGACAAAACCCTGGCTGGGGTGATTTAGTGGGAGTGGTCCTGCTTTTTAGCAGGGGGTTGGACTAGATGACCTCATGAGGTCCCTTCCAGCCCTATTATTCTATGATTCTAATAAGGTCGACTTTAGGTCGACTTAACAAAGTCGACCTAACTTTTCCTAGTGTAGACATAGCCATGGGCATCAAGGCCAGAAGGAACCATCATGATCATCCAGACTGATCTCCTGCACATCTCAGGTCCCAGAACCTCACCCACCCACTCCCATAATCATCCCATAACTCTCACCGAGTTACTGAAGTCCTCAAATCTTGATTTCTAAGACTTTAAGTTACAGAGAATCCACCATTTACTCTAGCTCAAACCAGCAAGTGACCCATTCCACTTTGCAGAGGAAGGTGAAAAACTCGCAGGGTCTCTCCCAATCTGACCTGGAGCAAATTCTTGGAGAAAATTCCTTTCCCATTCCAAAAATAGTGACCAGTTAGACTCTGGCATATGGACAAGACCCAGCAGCAAGACGCCTTGGAAAGAAATATTTTTAGTGACTCAGGGTGCGTCTACACTTGTAAATTAAGTCCACTTAAGCCTGCTTAAGTCGACTTAATTTACTCTGCATCTACAATACAATTTCCTTAAGTCAACTTAAGGAAATTGTAAGTTGACTTTATAAAACCTAGTTTAAAGTCGACTTACTGGCTAAGTCGACTTTATTAATTTGACTTAGGCCAGTGTCGACATGGCTTAGCCCTAAATTGACTTTAAGGTCCCCAGGTCTCCCACACTGACATCCCTGCCATGGTGCCTGGCACACCCAGAGCCTGGCATGCCCACCCACAGGGCAGGACACAGCCCTGCCCAACCTGCTCCCATACCCTGCCCCTGTCCTTGTCCTGCTCAGCCCCCATGTACTTTAGTACAATGGGGAAAATGCTGAGCCCCCTGGCACTTTTAAAGGGGTGCCCCCCCCCACCATGGACCACTCCTGCATCCACCTAGCCCCTAGAAGTTGACTTAGGCATCCAGTGTGGACGCTCTAAGTCGATTTGGCATGGTCAACTTTAAATCGATCTAAATTTACAGTGTGGATATGCTAAGTCGACTTAGCAAAGTCATCTTATTTAGACATAGCCTCAGAGCCTTTCCCCTCTTGTGTCTTATCTCTGGCTCTTGGATATATTTGCTAATAGCAGTCATGGATGATTCATATGCCACTGTAGGCAACTTCATCATACTACCCCCTTCAAAAATGTATCAAGTCAGTCTTAAAACAAGTTAGATTTTCTGTCCTCCCTTTGCTAGGTTGTTCCAGAATTTTTCTCCTCTGAGGGCTAGAAACCTTTATCTAATGTCAAGCCTAAACTTATTGATGGCCAGTTTCTAATATTTGATCTTGTGCCAAAATTGGCTCTTAACTCCTCTCCGTCTCTGCTGTATATAGAAGTTATCTGTCTGATATATTTATCGTGTGCTTTTACATATTATGAAAGAATATTTTCCTGTCCTACAGCAATCACTGGATGGCATTCCCTTCCCACAGTTTTGCCAGGGGTCAGACAAGATGATCATAGTGGTTTCATTTGACCTTCAGTCTATGAAAGAATTTTGTCAGCATGAATTTAATAGGGTCACATTATTCAGGAAAGGTGAAAGCCATGGCTGACTGATGCAAATAATCTCTGGCAAATGCTGACAAAACTTTTGCATCTTCCCAACATGTACTGTGTATGTGCCACGTGTTGTAGGGAAAAAAATATTTTAATGGTAAACCTTGCTTAGTTTGATTAATGCATAAGTAGAGTAATGGAAATTAGTGTTTTTCTGAAGCCACAAGGAGGGTCCCCAGTGATTTTAGTGGGCTTTGGGCAGATCCAGTATTATCACAAGTCTCATAGGCTATGTCTACACTAGAACAGTTAAGTCGACTTTGTTAATTCGACTTAAAGTCGACTTAACTTTTTCTAGTGTAGACATAGCCTAAGTCAACCTCATTATGTCGTCTTAACGCTTTAAGTCGACTTAATAAGGTCAACTTGGGCGCCAATCCCCATCCACACTGGCTTTAAGTTGACTTAAGGAGTTGATTTAAAGCTTAAGTTGACCTAAAACTAGGTGTTATTAAGTCGACTTAAGCAAGCGCTTAAGTCGACTTAATAAAAACCCAGTGTGGAAGTGGCTTTCTTTAGGTCAACTTAAGCCCCCTTGACCTAAGTTGCCAGTGTAGACACACCCATAGACTCTAAGGTCAAAAGGGACCAGTATGATCATTTAGTCTGACTTCCTGCACAATGCAGGCCACAAAACCTCAGCCACCCACTCCTGTAATAAGTCTCTAACTTATGACTGAGTTAGTAAAGTTCTCAAATCATGGTTTAAAGGCTTCAAGATATAGATAATCCACCAGCAAGTGAGTCATGCCTCATGCTATAGAGGAAGGTGAAAAACCATCTGGACAGGCTTTGCAGGAAGAGAGAAGCATTTTTGAAACCTCTAACAATCACCTAAAACAACTCTTCTGAGCACAACTATGTTATGGAAATGTGGACCAGCGTCTTAGGACCTCACCAGACTAAAGCACAGTGCTGTGTACCCCATAGGGAAGATGGGAAATCTTTCCAAAGGTTTTTAGCACCTTGGTAACTCATGGGGTATCAGGCGTAAGCTGTCACTGGTGCAGAATTGAACACGATGCTGCAGGCCTTGGATTACTGTATGCCATCAAGTCTGCCCTCCTGTAAAACACAGGCCATAAGACTCCCTTTACTCATTCCTGTTTGAACTAGAGCAAATCTTTTTAGAAAATCATTCAGTCTTGATTTTAAAATGTCCAGTGAAGGAGAATCCAGCACAAGTTTTAGTGAATTACCCTAGCTATGAAAAATGCACGCCTGTGAATTTGTATGTACAAAGAAGTTGTCCTAGTGATGCAATGACATTTAACCACTTAAGAAAGAACAATCCATTGCACACATACAAAATGACTGCCTAGGGAGGACTCCTGCAGAAAGGGACCTGGGTGTCATAGTGGACCACAAGCTAAATATGAGTATGGAGTATGAGAAGTGGGATCTCTCCCACGAAAGCTCATGCAATAAATAAATGTGTTAGTCTTTAAGGCTATGTCGACACTAGAAAAAGTTAGGTTGACTTTGTCGACTTAATACAGTCAACTTTAAGTCGACTTAAAGTTGACCTTATTAAGTCGACTTAACAAAGTGGTGTCCATGGGCGTGGATTTAGTCCACTTTGTTAAGTCAACCTAACTGCCCTTAGGTAAACTTAAGGAAGCTTAAGTCGACCTAATGAGTGGTTCTTATTAAGTTGACTTAAGGAATTTCTTAAGTCAACTGAATGAAAGCCTGGTGTGGACCTGGACTAAGTTAGGTCAATTTAAGCCTACTTAAGTCCACCGAACTTGCCAGTGTAGACATAGTCTAATAATGCCGCAAGACTCCTTGTTTGTCGTACATTAGAAGCTGCTCAGAAACTTGGATGGATTTGTGGGCAGAGCATAAGTGAGGTGGTCAGTTGTGCATGGTAAATGTAACCCATCACATGGATATCACCACTATATCTATATCTTCTCTTTATATAGTTCTCTGTCTGTTTACTGAAGAATGTAGGTAACAGTTCTTTCTGCAACTTGCAACAAGAACAAATGGACTTAGTGTAAGAGCATTAGATGTAGACACGTCAACTAAACCATCCAGTACTTTCATCTTTTATTTTATATTGGATTCCATTTTGGTCCAGATTTTCAGATAACCTACCCTGTGGTGATGAATCCATTGTAAGCACCTAGACTGATAGTCTAAGGACCCTTGATGCTGAAAGATCCTGTTGTGAAACCATCTATTTTCCCATGGGTAGAATTCTCATGTTTGTATCTTTAGCCCCACTGGCCAGTACTTCGTGGGAGTTAACGAAGAGACTGTGAGAACTGAGCTTTGTAGATAATGTTAAAAGTTAGAAAACTGAATTTTAAAGATCTAAAAGCAGAGGTTACAAGAAGATATTCTCTGTTGTTTTCTTTACAATTGCCAATGATCCCACTTCAAAGCTGCATTTGAAAATTTCCACATATTCACTTGAAAATGAAGATAGAGCCTTGGTTATAACTTTCAAAGGGAGCTGAGATTGCTTTTCGGTTTTCTAGTTGTTCAAAGCCTTGTTCTTTGCTCGCTTCTTATTGATCTGAAGTATCAAAGAAGATTTTATTAGCTAGGCAGATCGATTGTGGAGGCAAGCTCCTGGGTAACACAAGTTTTTTTTTAAAAAAATGATTTAAAGGAGCAGTTTCACATCAGCACGTGATATTTACAGAAGAAATGTGCCATGACAGTGGTTTTTCTGAGTTCCTATTATTATTATTGGAAACATTTTTTGTAAGTGCTTTTTTCTTTACAAGTCAGTTCCACCTTCTGGGATGTTGCACTTAACGACAGCCTTTTCTTAGCATTAGGGGGGTTAATTCTATGTGCCATCATGAGTGACTCTAGAACAGGCTTGATAGAGGGAAATGGCTCAGGCATCTCCATAATCTATTACTATTCTTCACATTCTGTTTTGGAATTTGGATATTTTATCTTTATTTTCAAACAAAATCAGAACCAAAATCTGAAATTTTGGAATTTCCTGGGAAAGAAAAATTCTGAAAAAGTTCTATTCAAGATCTTTGAAATGTCTTGTTTTAATGCTGTCAAAACGTTGAATTTAGTTTTGACATTTGTGTTTTAAAAATGAAATAAATCCTCTAAAAATGAAATATTGCATAAAATATTTTTAAAATATTTTAATGTAAGGTACAAATTGAATTGAAATGATCACATCAAAATGAAGCATTTTGACTTTTCCCTGTAAAATTTTGTTGAAATCAGCACATTCCCATTTCAGTTTTGATGAAGCCACACTTTTTGAAGGTAAAACTGTTTCCTTCTATAAAATGCACTATTCATTATTATGTCTGAGTCCTACACAGATCTAGCCTGTATCTTCCTGAAAATGTTTGATGCTACAAATGCTGAATCTTGGAACTGAGGTTATTGAAAACTGTTTACAGAAAAGTTCCAGCGGAGTAGCTGTGTCAGTCTATTGCATGGGAGAAAATCTCACAAAAGCTCATGCGATAAATAAATCTGTTAGTCTTTAAAAGTGCCACAGGACTCTTTTTGTTTACAGAAAGTAATCCCATGTTGTTTCACTCTTTCCTCACCCCTTGTCAGAGTTATGTCTCTCATTCTGGATCTTTAACACACTTTTTTTTAAAATCCCTTTTTGTTTTTTGTCTAAGATAAAGTGCAGTACTGTGAGACAACCTCTGTTTAGAGATTCATATAGTATACTTGCAAGGGGTCATCTCATTGATCTAAACAGCCCTTTTCAGATCTAATTTCTGTAATCCTGTAATCCAGGTTTGCAATTTGATTGAGAGAGTTGGAAAACCAAATGGAGTCAGTTGTCCACCCGGTAGCCACGAATCATGCCCTGCACTGGGTTTCTCTGCGTATTCTCTGTATACCACAGTACCTGACTGTTCTTATATGATCACCCTTTTCTCTTCCTGCAGGTTGTGGAAAGATGTGGGACAATCTCACCTGCTGGCCCTCCGCAGAAGTGGGAGAAACAGTGGTGATGCCGTGCCCAATATATTTTCTCTACTTCTCCACTGACCTGGGTAAGTGCAACTAGACATTTGGTTTACTATGAATGTCAGTTGGTATTTTCTCCGCCTTCCTTCTGGTGAATGGTGATCATGCTATTATTTGAAAATGAAGGTTGAAAAACTCTATGATGACTGCTCAGGTGTAATGGACTACTGCCCAATGACTTCAGCTGCAGTTGTGGGTGCTCAGCCCTCCTCAGAATGAGACGCTATCATCTCTATAGGGCTGGAATGCTTTCATCCAAGACAGGCTATTGGTAATTGGGTGGAGTTTAGTAGCCAGGGACATGCAGGCTCGATGATCTGATGATCCTTCCTGGCCTTAGATGCTTGATTCTAGGGAGGTAAATAACTCAGTCATAGGTTAGTGGCCTATTGCTGGAATGGGTGGATGAGGTTTTGAGGCCTGCATTTTGCAGGAGGTCAGACTAGATGATGATACTGGTCTCTTCTGACCTTAAAGTCTATGAGGTAGAGATGGGCAAGTAGCTGACTAGCTAACCTGCTTGACAATGACTGGTATGTATATCCTCACTTCTATGCCCGAGTCCCCAACCTACTGACATGGTTTCATAGTTACTATTATTCATTGTTTCTTTACCTTACAGTAGTGACCAGGGATGCCAGTCACAGTTGCTGCCCCATTTCTCTAGGGTTATAAAACATATGAAGACAGAGTTCCCTGCATCTTCCACTCCAGGTGTGGAATTATCCCTTAACATTGGCCTAACTCCGATTCCATTGAAGTCAATGGGAATTTAACCAGAGACTTCAATGAGAACAAACTTAGGCCATTTCTGCTTACTTTGAAAATCCTACTCTAAGAAGTTGCCCACAAAAGAACTAGTAAAAAAAAGTCTCTCTCTACCCTTGGAAAATGTTGGCAAAAATGCCAGGGGGGAATCATTTTCCTCTTAATTTTCCATGGAAAATCTTGAGTGTTTTTTGGTTTGGAAGGAGGGAGGATTAAATAAAAATGTAAAGAACAAGAAATTCCATCCAAAAACTGAAAAACTTTAATTCAGCAAAGTTCTTGCAGTGCTTTGTGAGAGTTGTAGTTTGGGCACCTCATGCTCCGTTTCTTCTCTTGAGGCCAGGGTCTCTGATTAGACTTCACCTCCCAAGATGTTCCCCAATCTCTCTTGGAGAGGGAAGACAACATATCATATGAGTCCCTGGTTATAATGCATCATGAGAGATGTTGTCCAGGCCCAAGGAGGAGAATGGGGGACATGAGACAACTGAACTACAACTCCCAGAAGACACTGCAGCAGCATAATCAAATCAAAATATTTCTGGTTATGAAATAAATATTAGGCTTCAAGCATTTGTGTGTGTTTGTTTAGTTTTTTGGGTTTTTTTTAACTGAAATCTTAATGCCCAACAGGAAGCAGGTGCTCCTCATGAAAACTGTGTTTAATCAAACACCCAGCTTTCCAATAAAAAACACTTTTGCTGGAAAATTTTCAGTCCAGCCTGCGACAGAGTGGCAGCACCTTATGGCTGCCTCACCACTCTGTGTACTTTGAATGCATCCCCACACAGTCCAAATAGGGAGATAATTGATTAGGATGGGGTGATTAACCAATTAACAAGTGGATTCAGCTCATCTGCTGGGGCGGGCAGAGAAGGAGGCTGTAAGGAAAGGCAAAGAAGACTAGGATCTCAGGGAGATAAGACCTCTTTTCCCCTTTACCTCCCCATCCTGTGCCTACGGGTACATTAAAGCCTTGTGGAAATGGGACATGAAGCTCCATAAGACATTGTAAATAAAGTACACTGTGGTGAATTTAGAAAGTGTAAGAAAGTATGAGAACTGTCTGCAAAGAGGAGTCCAGGTTGAAGGAGCCCATCCTGTCACAAAGTCCCGACACAAAGGTTGGGTAATGGAGTAGTGAGGATGCATACACACAAGTTGAATATACACTTGCAGTTTCCTCCCCGATTGTAAACAAATGAAGTAAGGGCCACCTATCCCAGCAGCCTCTCAGGCAGCTAATTACCTGATTTCTCAGAGACATGATGGCAGTGAGGAGAGATTTGGAAGAAGAATGTCCTGCCAGGGTGAGGACCAGGGCGGAAGAAGGTACTATGGGTGTTGTTTATGCGTAGTGTTGATGAATGACTAGCTATAACTGCCATCATTTCTGGGGCTGAGGAAGTGTGAAAACAATGAAGTCAGAGACAAGAGTGGATAGGTAGGGAGTGGTCAGGTTTATGACTGGCTGTGAGGGTGAAGACAAAAAGGTGGACCTTGATGAAGGTTTTAGGTCAACTTAAGCCTTAAGTCGACTCCTTAAGTCAACTTAAAGCCAGTGTGGATGGGGAGTAGAGCCTAAATCGACCTTATTAAGTTGACTTAAAGCATTAAGTCGACTTAATAAGGTCGACTTTAAGTCAACTTAAAGTTGACCTTATTAGTCGACTTAACTTTTCTGGTGTAGACATAACCTAGGTTAGAGACCCAAAATCGCTTTCCGTGAGGTCCTCTTGGATTATAATTATGCCTTGAAAATTAAATCAGCGTATGTAATAAAATTTGTTACACAAGACAGACAATCTGGTATGGTAGTTAATTAACTATCTTATGTATAAAATAGACAAGCTGCTATTGCGTGTAATAAAATCTTTCATATCCAGCAGAAAATTTGGTCACCAGCAGATGTAATAACCCTACAAGTAATAAACACAAGAAGACCAAAAGGGAAAATAGGGTAATTCACTGGCTTAGCAGTTCTGCAAAGCTGGATTTAAATCTTGACTCATGGGTAAAGTAATAATGAGTCTGCTGGTTGCGTTATTATTGATTATTTTCATTACGGTAACCTCTGTAGGCCTCATTTGAGATGATAAGTTATGCTGAAGGTCACATGTATATTTAGTGCATAATTACTAAAAGCAAACCATCAAAATAGACAAGACAAAGGATGGGAGAAAGGAAGTATTATTGTCCCCACTTTACAGATGGTTAAGTGAAGAGAGTAAATGATTTCCCAAAGGTCACAAATGAATTCTGCAGCAGAACCAGGAAATGAATGAGAATTTCCTGTGTCCTACTCCAGTGCCTTAAACACAAGACCAGCCTCCCTCTTTCTGTGGATTTTTGCCCATGACTCAGAAACTTCCCTGAATTTTGTCACAGAGCAGCACGTCGGCTTCTGCCTGAGAAAAAGCAACAGATGCTCTATCAGAATGTCTCACAGTTAAGGACAGCCGTGTATTGATGCAGCTATGTAGAGGAATTATACCTGAACAATGCTTTTGAACCCTTCATTCTCATGAGTACAAAATAAAATTCAGCCATCATGTGTGTTTGTTTTTTAAGATACTCAAGAGAAATTGTAAAACTGAGCTCAAAGGACCTACTTCCTAGAAATTGTAGAATAATTGCAGCGAAGAAAACTTCCCACTAAAATAGCCCTCCCGCCTCCCCCTCCCCCCAGGTCTGAGAGCATATCTTCACTGACAGCAGCGAATTCACTGCTGTCAATTCGATCTCCCTGATCAACTGACTAGATCTGTGAAGAATGGCTCAGCCAATCAGGAAGCTGAGGCTGCAAGACTACTCCTGCTGAAGTAGTGCTGCGTCAGAGGGAAGGGATCTCCCTCCATCTCAGACTACTGAAGACATCACGGTAATTAGAAAGTAGGCAATCGAAGGGAGATACGCAAGGAATTTTAAGTACCTTGTGTATCTCCCTTTGATTGCCACTGAAATAGCTTGGCAGCCTAGACCAGCCCTGAGCAAACAAATGCTCCTGACTCCGTTCTTCCTCTGACATCACCGAGGCTGTGATGAACCTAATCTTACCAAAACAGGCTTGCTTGTAACCACATTAAGATTGCTGCGGAGGTAGGCGAAGGGGGGGGTGGGTGTTAAAATTCAATAAGAGGAGTCAGAGAATGATAATCTAGTAACCAACCCATGGAGGTTCCCACTAAGATTGATAGGTGGAAACCTGGGTTGGGGATACACTACTGATTTAAGCACCATTTAGCTCCCTAGGCAGTTTGTCCTGTGATTGTTCATGAAAAGCCGAGGCCTAGATGTCTGCAGAGGTGTAGTTCCAGGCTGGAACGGTTTAATTGGCTTGGGTGTCAATGCTGATACGCCTGAAAGAAGGATGGAGAAGAGAAGTGACCAGTTGAAAGGGGAAGATGAGGATGGTCATAGCTGAGAAAGAGGCATTGATGTCTTGCTTGGAGATCAGAGCAGGTTCCCTGATTCTTCATGGCCATGCATTTTATATAATCATTTACGGTTGTCTAAAATGAATGTAAAAATGCCTCTGTTCCCCTCTATGAAGTGCAGATAATAATACCTGCCTTTCTCACACAGAAGCAAATTTCATTGAGAATGATTGTAAAGTATTCACAGCACTGCTATGGGTGCCATAGAAAAGACCATGAGGAAATTAATAACTTGGTAGCATTTGATGCCGGTTCTGGAGTCCCTTTGCAGTTATATGAATGCGAACACAATGTGCCAAGCAGGAGAGAATCAGACTGTTAACAGTTAGTGTGGAAAGATCAGGAATTAAAGATTTAGTACATGAAATTTCCTGCTTTGATAAAGAAATGTTTTCTTCCAGTGTCTCATATCCTGGCTTGTGGCAGATAAAAGATGGAAACCATAAAATGCTTAGTACCGTGTTTATCTCATCTGACATTAAGGTCTTACGCCATTCACAAATTCAGTCCAGCTTCATTATTTCCTAACATTCATCATTAGCACTTGGAATGGATGGACAAAAAAATCATTGGCCACATTCCTGTGTTAAAGGGCATTACTCACTTTCATTACACCAGGATAGTCTAGCTTTCTTTAAGTATGTAATCCAAGAGTCATTGACACAATCCTCTTTCGTGCAGTCGTCCGAGAGTCTGTCTACTCTGGAAATAGAGTTTAATTCCCAGTTTGAAGAGACCTAGCTCCTCTGACTGAACTAACGTGCTAGAAAGAGAAGCATAGCTGCCCTACAGCCTCAGCCAAGGTCACAGGAAGGGTGGATGGCCCATATTGCCACCTGTGCTGCCTCAGCTAGATTTCTATATTTTAGTATTCTAGCTCAATCAGAGCCAGCACAGATAGGGGCCTACCCAGGCTGGAAATTACACCTCCCATTCCAATGTAGGTATATCAAGTACTATACATACTAAGGCCACATCTACACTACACAACACATCTAGTTTGACATCACTATGTCACTCAAACAAGGGGTGCATCTACACTGGCAACTTAGGTCGACTTAAAGAAGGTTAAGTTGACCTACACAAAGCCGCGTCCACACTGGGCTTTTCTTAAGTCGACTTAAGTGCTTCCTTAGGTCGACTTAATAACACCACCTCTGAAGGTCAACTTCTTAAGTCAACCTAAGGCCAGTGTGGGTGGGGACTAGCGCTAAATCAACCTTATTAAGTCGACTTAAAGCCAGTGTGGATGGCTATGTCTACTGTTAAGTCGACTTAACAGAGTTGAGTTAACTTTACAAGTTTAAACATAGCCGAGGAGTCCTGTGGCACTTTCACTCAAGAGCATGGAAAATCCATATCGCTGCCCAAAATAGATATTATCACAACCACCCCATATAGACAGTGCGATGTTGGCAGGAGAGCTTCTCCCGCCACCTACCGACCACTTTTTGCAGAGATGGAATAACTAAGCTGACATCTTAGAGCATCTTTATCAAAGCCCTGCAAAGGCACAGATCCACTGATGGAGCTGCACGAATGCAACATGCATAGTGTAGACCTGCCCTAAGTAGCCTCTGTTAACATTGACCCAACTTAAGGGTCAAGGCACAGAATGGATTCCTTGAAAGGAAGAAAAATGGCGCAGGCATCCTGAGTTGCAGATTCCCATTCAAATGGACTGAGAACTTAGAACCATTCTTAGTTTCAAAGTGGGTGGAGCCCACAGGTGAGCTGTTTAGCTCATTGCTACCCCCTATAATATTAATTTTGGTTAAGCTAGGCCTGAATGCAGAAAAGGAGTTAGGTGCCTGCATCCCTGTTTTAGGCATCTGGTAGGATGATTGCACAACCCCTCTGCCATACCCAGAGGCACCTACAATGACTTGCCAATGGCATCCAAGTATTAGCAGTATTAAGTTCCCTAGCCATCTATGTTTCTGCCACTGGACATGTGCACTGGTGGCTCCTTCTAGGCATGGAGGTGCTTTCTCTCCTGCCTAAGCTGCAAAGCATTTTATAAAGCGGGGAAGATAAGCGTCCGACTGCCTACATCATGTGAGGGTCCTAATCCAGTAAGCGAGCTCACAGGCCCCTTACTAGATCAACCCCTCAGATGCGATCCCACAAGCAGTGCAGGGGCAGGGAGAAGAGTAAAATCTCCCTCATAACTTCTATCCCATTGGTTAGAGTTCTCCTCTGAGATGTAGGAGACACCCTCCTGTCCCTGAGGGGGGAGAAGGGATTTGAACTGGGGCATACCACCGCTTCACTAAGTGTTCTAGATACAGGGCTATGTGATATTCTGATGGGATGCTCTCTCAGCTTCTCCTGTTGAAGCTGTTGCATACTGGGTAAATAATCCTGAGCCTCCCACATACTGGGTGAGTGCTCTATCGACATGGCTGTATACTCTCTCTCGCTCCCTGTCACGTTTCTTGTGGGACAAGCTAATGCCTGACTTCTTTTAGGTACTCAGACCTAACTGTCTGGTATGTCATCTTCTTGGTTACCATGGTTCCTTCTGTTGGTGCCCAAAACAGACCACTCTGCATCTGAAAATAAAATATTGTGCTTAAATGTTTTTCTCAGCTTCTCTTTGCTTGTACTGTATTGACTCTCTATCTCCAAGCCCTGCATATTATCATTATAAAGTCTGAGGATGATATCAGTCTGGGAGGGCTTTCAGGTGCTATGGAGGATAAGATTCAAATTCAAATAATCTGGAGAAATGGTCAGAAGTAAATAGGATGGAATTCAACATGGAGAAATGCAAAGTACTCTACTTAGGCAGGAACAATCTGATGCACACATGCAAAATGGGAAATGACTGTCTAAGAAGGCGTACTATGGAAAGGGTTTTGGGGATCAGAGTGTACCACAAGCTAAATATGAGTCAACAACGTAACACCGTTGCAAAAAAAAAAAACGTTATTCTGGCATATATTAGCAGGATTGTTGTAAGCAAGTCACAAAAAGTAATTTTTCTGCTCTGCTCCACACTGCTTAGACCTCAGCTGGAGTTCTGGGCACCTCATTTCAGGAAAGATATGGAGAAATTGGAGAAAGTCCAGAGAAGAGCAACAAAAATTATTAAAAGGCTAGAAAACATGAGCTGTGAGGGAAGATGGGGGGGAAGTTTGTTTAGTCTGGAGAAGAGAAAACTGAGGGGGGACAAAACAGTTTTCAAGTACATAAAAGGTTGTTACAAGGAGGAAGGAGAAAAATTTATCTCCTTAACCTCTGAGGATTAAACAAGAAGCAATGTATTTAAATTTCAGCAAGGGTGATTTAAGTTGGACATTAGGAAAATCTTCCTGACTGCCAGGGTAGTCAAGCACTGGAATAAATTGCTTACGGAGGTTGTGGAATCTCCATTATTGGAAATTTTAAGAGCAGGTTAGGCAAACACTTGTCAGGAAGGGTCTAGAAAATACTTAATCCTGCCATGAACGCAGGAGACTGGACAAGATGACCTCACTGTTTCCCTTCCCGTCCTACGATTCTGTGATTCACTCTAATGGTTTAGCTATCTCAACTCATATTGTCTTCTAGAGTATCTTGGAGAATTCAGTCATGCCCCTTTCTCCCACCACAATAAATACAACCCCCGTTTCCCCCGCTTCTCATTATAAATACGCAATGCTCCTTTCTACTGTTCTTGTTGCTCATTCTGTGCCCTTTCCTATGATCTCATTGGCCTTCCTGAAATACGATGCTTAACATTGGTTCCAAGTTGTTCTCGGTCCTAGATTTGCTTAGGAAGAGGGGAGAATTTACCACTGGGGGAACCAGTAAATTAAAATTATAATAATAAATAGTTGAAAATAAAGTAATTAATGCTATTAGCCAAACTGTTTGTGGTAGCTCTCTCCATTATATAGGTGATCCACAATATTCTTGGCTGTAGGTTGGGGTCTACCAATGAAGAGGTTCTAGAGAGCACGGCCAACGCAAGGCCAACTTGCTACCAGTTTCAAATCATGTTTAAAAGTACTGTCTCTAGCAGGTGCTGGCTCCAGATACAATGTCCCAACAAGGTGACAAGTCACCTCGGTGAACCACAATGACACCATTTCACAAAGAAACCTATTCTTTGCAAGAAAGACAAATGAGATGATAGTTGGGAAATTGATCTAGAGGTTGGTCAGATCTATCAGAGCCATTATGGACCAGTAAAGCCCACTTTGATATGTATTTTGACTCACCCTGAATTTTGCAAGACAACTCACTGTGTTCCCATCAATGTCTTATGGCAGGTAACTTGTTGAATAATGATTGTTCCTCAAACACCTTCCTTGTACTGCCCCATCATTTGTGCTGGTTTCACTGTCTGGAGCTTTCCCTGACAGGAAATCTAAAGCGTTTGAATGTACCGATTCTGCAATCCTGTTCTCTCAGCTCTTACTTGTGCCTACAATGTTCGCTTGCTCGTAGCAACAGGCAAACCCTGATAGACTGTCACCACTGATGGACAAATGAAGTCAGTGAAGGTAATGGTCAAAATCACCAATGAGCTCAGTGCACTTTTAAATATGTCCCTGCTGTGTGACCCCAGAGTTGGATGAGACAGCAGGAAAAAGTGATAATGGCATAGGGTTACAATAGAGCAGAGAAAATGGAATGAATAAAGGACTCTCCGTCTGCATCATCTTTTGCAGCTTTGTAACTATAAAACCCTTGTGGTCTTCTGGCCAGAGGGAACAGTGATGCAAATTGAGAAGACGATGAATACTGCAGGCAAGTCTCCATCACTTCACGAACAGAGCAGAGTTTGTGTTTTAATGCAAAAGGTCTTATCGTGTGAGTCCAGTGGAAAGGTGCTGAGATGTTACAGAGATGAGCAGTGTAAGAACTTACATCAAATGGAACAGTGCTGGAGCATCATGGGCACGCCTGGCCCTTAATCTGAAATATAGGCTGCTTTCTGATGCTCGTTGTAAAGAATTTTTCCTCATTGTATATATTGCCTAAGCTTCTCCTTAGCTTCAGGCCACTGCTCCTTGTCCTAGGCAAAAAAAAACAAACAGAGTCCTGTGGCACTTTTAAAGACTAACAGATTTATTTATTGCATGAGTTTTTCATGGGAGAAAATCCCACTTCATCAAATGCTTTGAAGATGGGAAACTTACAGAATGGGTGGAAATTAAATGCAGGGAAGTGTATGACATAGGATCAGGTCAGGCTGTAACAGCAAATCAAAATAGATGTTAGGATTCAAACATTGGGGAACAGCACATAGAGAAAGGTGAGGTCAAATCACCTGTTGAAATGAGAAAAAAAATCCATAGTCCCTGTTTAACCCCAAGGTGACTGAGTCAAATTTGCATATAAATTCGAGTTCTGCAGTTTCTCTTTGAAGCTGTGATTCGTTATTCATCTGTTTCAGCACAGCTATTAGCAAGTCGTCAATGGAGTGAGCAGAGAGATTGAAGTGTTCCCCTATTGGTTTTTGAATCTTGCGATTTCTGTTACAGCCTGACCTGATCCTATGTCATACACTTCCCTGCATTTAATTTCCTCCCATTCTGTAAGTTTCCCATCTTCAAAGCGTCTGACGAAGTGGGATTTTCTCCCATGAAAGCTCATGCAATAAATAAATCTGTTAGTCTTTAAAAGTGCCACAGGACTCTCTTTATTTTTCTGCAATAGACTAACACAGCTACCCCTTTGGAACTTGTCCTAGGCAGTAACCCCAAACACCAGTGTGCTGAGACACTTACTCCAAGAAGTACCCATTCCTCCTCTCTCCTTTCATAATTACCCAAAGATGGATTCTGGTTACGCTTGAAGGTGATGCTTTTATTGACTGTATTGAATCCTAGCCTGCCTGGGTAGGTAACTGTGTTTACCACCTAACCATTATAGTTCTGGCAGCTTTTATTCCTGCTAATGGATTGTTAGCCACATTTCCATGGTGATTATCCTGGAATCTTTGTGCAGCACTCCAAACAAGTGTATACCTTTAAAAAAAAAAAAAGCCACCGGCCTTTCGTTGTATCTCACAACAGCTGTACAAATTAGCAGTGATATCACACAACAGCTGCAAAGAGTATAGGTGTGGATTTTAAGTGCTTTACATGCCCCATGTTTTCGTTCGTGGTTTTTTATTTGGACAGAAGAGAGTGAGAACTCGTTTATCAACAGTGATTGATGGTGACAGGGTTATTTGCTTTCCTACAGAGGAAGCATGATCTAGTAGCCAACATAGCAAGCTAAGGTCTTGTCCATGGCCACATCTACAATACCACTGGGAAGGGGCTGATTTGCAGCCATGTGGGCACACTTGTGCTACCTTTAGTGTAGGAGGCCCGCTAAATATTGCTGTGAGGTCATCTAGTTCAGTGGGTTTCAAACTTTTTTCCTCGGGACCCAGTTGAAAACAATCATTTATGCCCGCAACCCAACAATGACATCTTTTAGCAATGTAGTCCAGTCTTTGAGTAGCAACAGCAGGGGGCGCTGCAACCCAGTATGTGAGGTACTGTGACCCAGAGCTGGATCCCAACCCATAGTTTGAAAAGCACTGATCTAGTCCAACCCCCAGATCCTATATCTAAGGCTGTGTCTGTACTTGGAGATAGGTTAATGATTCCCAGCTTGCTAGCTTGGTGTATCGGGGGAAGCATGAGTGACAGTGAATGGTGGCATAGGCTGGCTGCCCCAATTATCGACCCACCTGAACTGCATAGGGGCACACTCAGCATGCTTAGACCATCTCACCACTTGCTGTCCCAGCTACACTGCTATTTTAGGGTACGTCCACACTGGAGCCTTAGGTTGACGTAAGGACCTAAGGTTAAGTCGACCTACAGTCGCCTGCGTCCACATTGGGCTTTTATTAAGTCTACTTAAGCACTTCCTTAAGTCGACTTAATAAACCACCTCTTAAGGTCGACCTAAGGTTTAAGTCGACCTTATTAAGTCGACTTGAGCCAGGGTAGACGGGGGATAGCCCTTAAGTCGACCTAATTGGCCTCCAGGCCCCCTCGCAGAGTTCCTGGCCACTCCTCCATTGACCTAGCACCTGCAGCGTGGACACAGGGCTGCGGACTCTCTAAGTCGACTTAACAAGGTCGACTTTAGGTCGACTTAAAGTTGACCTTGGTTAATTTGACTTAACAGAGCCTCCAGTGTAGACATACCCCAGTGAGCTATCTCAGTGAGAGTTAGTGTGAGTATGTCTGTGGGAGCTGGGAATCCCATCCCCAGCGCCAACCATACACATACCCTAACATGCTCTGGGCCAAATTCTGCTGTCTTCCAGTCTTGTAACGCTTCCAGTCATGGCAACAATTAAGTGTTTTACACCAGTGTAACAGAAATCAGAATCTGCCCTTTTAGCTTTAAACTATCCAGGAGGACAAAGAAAGTCATTATTTCGCAGTGTTTTAAATTGACAGAGACAGGAGGATGCAGAACTTCCCAGAGAGAATTATAGATCCTTTAAACCCTTTTAGGTCATCTCTCAAATATAAAATATTTGTTACAATGCTTCTTGTTAAATCTCTTCAAGCCTTGCGGTATGGCTCTGCTTTGGATTTCAAATATATCTTTCTTTCATACCACTTAATTTCCTTTTAGCCTAATAGAAATAACTGGAGAGCCTAATGAAATCGTCTGTCATCCTTTTGCATTTGATGATGTGCCAGAAGTTATTTTCAATGCACTGAGTGGTCCAGTGGTATTGGGAGCCTGTCTTCAAGCCACAAATCCTACTATTTTTGGCTGCTGACTAGGCATTTTTAAGCAAGGATCGAATGATTGGGAGGAAGGATCAAAACTTGTCATAACATACCTGCCACACGATACTCGTCTCCATAGCTCTGGAAATAGCATCCTCGCACTGCAGTTTCTGTTTGTGAAGATCCACTCAGTCAAGTGGAAAGACAATCCCTGAACATCACCCTGGCAATTGGAGTAGCACTGAGTCAAAGGGAGGGCCCTCCCTTTGACTCAGAGCTGTGGAGGTGCCAGACCTAAGAAAGTCAAAGGGAGATACACAAGTTATTTTAAATAACTTGAATATCTTCTTTCAACTGGTGCAGAAAATGGCAGACCGTGTAGACCTGCCCTTGATGAAAGCTGATTTTTATAGTCCCATTCATACTGTATCAACACTACACCCAGATCTGCTGCTCCTGCAACAAACAATGCAGTTGAGGAACTAGATGGCTTTGGGTCGTAAGATATGTTGTTGCCTTAAACTTCGGAATTTGTTTGTAACAAGACCATCACTGCATTAGTCAAACTTCTTGGAAACAATCAAACAATCAAAATGCCCATTGTTTTGTTAAATGTATTTCTATGGTGCCTCTGCAACTTGTTTATGCATTGGATTATGTGACACCATCCAGTGGCTGACCTACAGGAAAGCTAACAGCTTAGTCCTATATTTTCCACCAGCTAATGGGTTTGTGCCTTTAGATCAGGTGATAGATGTGTGTGCTTTTTGCACATTAAATTCCTGGGTTCGAATCCCATTGACGCCCAGTTGTTACACTTCCAGTTAACAAGTGCTCTGGGTTTTGTACTACTTTGTTATCTTATTATATTAGAATTTGGACACTACTTGCTGGTTGTCATTAAATCCTTTCAAACCCAGGAGAAGCTTGGATCAAAGTTTTACAGAGAAGTAATTTAATAGGATGCAATAGTGCAGTTTGCAGGTGGTGTTCAATTAAAGAAAGGGAGTGGGGGGTGGAGAGTTAAGCAGGTTTATTAAGAGAGCAGAGGTTTCTTCCATTAGCAATGCAGAAGAAAAGAGAAAACAGACAATTGCAAATTCCAGCAAAGCAGGAATGTAGCAGGGAAATAACTGCATGTCTGGCTATGGTCAGAGCAATGAAGCAAGTCTGTGGGGGTAACTAATGGACACCAAAGTGAAGTTTTTTTTTAAAAAAAAAAAAAACCAGTGAGAAACAGAAGTCTCTCTGTGCAGTGTTTTGATACCATATAATTAGGTTTTGCAGAATCTGTTTCTAATTTTTTGTATGATTTTGACAGATAATGTTTATTTTGAGTATATTTTTAGATGTTTATCCATTTATATTTTCATAGTTGTGGGAACTTCTGAGCAGCGGTCAGACGGTAATTATTTAATAACAGTAGATGTTGTGATTCATCAAGTTAAAGCTTTAGAACTGTCAAAACACAAATTGTCAATGTCACATGTCAAAATATACAAAGTAAACTCTCAAATTCCCAAGCAGCATTTTTGTTATCTTGCCTGTCTTTACATTTTGATTATTATTGATCGAAATATTTTTGCCAGTGTCTAAGCGTATAGTGACACCAACGTTTACTGGTATTCACCAATAAAAATCTGTCTTCCAAACCTGCATACGATATATATTTTTTCCTTTTTGCTTGAATCAGTTATCTAAAATCTAGTTAGCAGCTATGCCTAAAGAATGATTCAGTGAGAATGAGATTCAGGCAGATAGGTCCAATTTCACTGGTAAGATGTACAACTTCTGAAAATAACTTCACTGCATCTAACTATGAGCATTTTCCCAAGATCTAACCTCTCAGTTAAGCAGAGCTTGTAAAACTATTTGCAAATGTTATCTGGTGATTCCTAATAAAAATTACAATTCCCCGGTGAAAAAATTCCAACCATAAAGATTGCAAGGAACTCAATATAATCTGAAGAATCTGCAAAAGTGAGTGATGAGAAGTATGATTGCTGTGGGTGCAACTGGATGAGAGAATAGGTTTCAGCTAAGGAGAATCTGTTGGTAGAGAAGCAACAGAGACAACCAGGTAAAAGAGGATCTCTGTTGTTATTCAGAGGTCTTTACAAAAGGGACCAAGAGGACTGAGAAGAGGAAAGCCTTACCAGAGCCATGATTAACCTAGACTGTGTTCCAGAGGCACACAGCTATGGTGGGCCTGGGTGGGCTGGGGCCCACCCAGTTTGACAGCAGGCCCACCCAGCAGTGTCCGGCAGTGGCGCAAACTTCTCCGCCTGGCACTGTGGTTGCAGGGCCTGACCAGCAGCTGGTGGACACAGCTGTGAGCAGAGCAGAGGGCTGCTCTCACCCCACCCTGCCTCCTAGCTCCAGCCTGGGGGCAGCCACTGTGCTGGCCTCTCGCCTCCTCCTTGCAGGGCCAGAGCTGCCTCTGCCTTTCCCTCCTCCTCCTCCTGCTACGAAGTAGCAAGTGGAGCCGGAGCACCAGCAGCCATCATGTCTCTTACAGAAGCAGGACATGGCCAGGCCCTCCCTTGTGACTCACGGGCCCAGCCAGTAAACCAGGTCTGGCTACGTCCCGACTGTGTTCCTAGGGTGAAATCCTGGTCCCACTGAAGATTCTGGGAGTTTTGCCTTTACCTTCAATGGAGCCAGGGTTTCCTTAGATGTATTTGTAAGGCTGACCTGCTACTTGCAAGAGCTGAGAGACTGAAAAAAGAATTAGGAATGAGAAAAGCAACAAAGGCGTCTGACATACACATACAATGAATTATTTTTCATTCTCAAAGTACTGTCTTAACCACTTCTCCCTGTCTTCGCCTGCTCTGCATCCACTTCCCACTTAGCTCCAACACCTTTTTATCCGAACTCTCTCTGTCATCATCTCACTTCCACTGGCATCTCGCTAGCTGACTTTCCTTTTACGATTTTTCCATTACGCCTTCAGTAAGCCACTTAGCTCCTGCCTCTTGCTCTTTAGCATTCAGCACAGTTTGTGTCAGCCAGTCAGCCCAGCCGCTTCAATTCACATCTTTCATATTCCCTCCCAATTAATTTTATATGCCAGGAAATTCAGTTACAACTTTTGTGCCATGGAGTTTCTGTCCCAGAAAGCCTTTGCTCTAAATAATAAAGTGACACTATTTGCTAATGCTTCATTCATCAACCTTTTATTCTGAGCAAATTACCTTGGAGCAGGATTCACTCTTTTTTTTTACAGATGTGCACATTGCTCTACATTTCTTAAGGAAGACAAGTGGAAGAAGTGTGTCTGGTATTAACATTGAAAAGTGGTGAGGTTTGAGGGTGGGGATGTTCGTCCCACAGTCTGGAAACAGCTCTGAGAGCCTCCTGCAAAGGTGAGCTTTACCCAGGTGGTAGAAAGTTTCGTTGCACCAGAAGTTGTCAGCTATGATCTTCATCCTGAAGCTATAATTGATCTTTTGGATGTGCTGGGCACAGGCTATTGAGCAGCTTGAAGACAGAGCCTGAGATTTGGAACATGACTGTACATTGTATGGAATGCCAGTGCACAGAGCAACAGACAGGTGTGATATGCCGTTGGTAGCCCCTGTTGTGGAGGAGACACGCTGCAGCATTCTCTACTAGTTGGCAGGTCCTGAAGGCTGAAAGTTTTGTGACCAAGTATCTCACATTCTTGGTAGTCCAGATCAGAAGTGATGGGAAAACATATATCTGATGTCAGGTCATGGTCCTCCAGGTGGGATACAGTCTCCTAGCCAACGCAAAGGGGCAGACAGTGATGCGCACAGATGCTAATATGTCAGAAAGAGATGACAGTGAAGAAGGTCCTCTTTCAGGACCGGTATGTTGATGGTCAGGACTAGAATAGGATGGTAATGATTCACAAGATCCTTGAGTCTTCCTCTGAGTGGGTTACTGCAGTCTTTTAACAAGCTTTGGAATTTGGTGGCGTTTGAGTCTGAGTGATTGAATCAGGTGTCGTGTGTCTGTCTGGTTGCTGGTGGTGATGGTCTGGTCAAGAGAGTGGCAGAGTTGTGATATCTTTGGCTATGTCTACACTGGCAAGTTAGTTCAGATTAAGGAGGCTTAATTCGAACTAACTAACTAGGGCTTCCTTAATTCGAACTAAGAAGTTCGAATAGGGTATTCGAACTAGACGGTTAATTCAAACTAACTAGTTCGAATTAACCAATGTGGTCATGTTAATTCGAACTAATTTCTTAGTTGGAACTAACCGGCCATTGAAATGAAGGAGGATCGCTAATTCGAACTAAGCAAGTGCCATGAATAGCACTGGCTTAGTTCGAATTAAGCTAATTCGAACTAACTAAAATTAGTTCAAATTAGTTAGTTCGAACTAACTAATTCGAACTAATTTTAGCAAGTGTAGACATAGCCTTTGATATTGTCAAAGTCTAAAGATCCAGTTCCAAGAGTGACCGACGAGATGTGTGGGTTGGACCAGAGACGGCCTATGAAAGTCCTAGGGAGGTACTTGAAAAGCTAAGTTTTTGCAACTGTGCCCTTGTCAATGTGAATGTTGAAATCTCAAAGATGACCAGTCTGGGGTATTTCATCGCCATCACTGGCAAAGTCTGTGAGCTCCTTTGTAAACCCATTACTCTGTGGTGGTCTGTAAATGAGCATAAAATCCATTGGCTTTGGCTCTGGTTTTTATCATCAAACAAATAGATTTGAATGACGTTGCCTTACCTGACTCACCTCTCTCCGACTGGCTGTTTGCAGAGAAGATGAATCCATTGCCACCTGCTTCTTGCCCTGCCTGGGTCTCTGATGGACTGATGAGCCTGGAGGGAGACAGTGTCATTCATCCAGGTCCTGGTCATGTGGGATATCAGATGCATCATGGCTTCATGCTCATGTATTGTTTGCTGGAGTCAGATTTTGCATTGGTTAGCCTCAGTTTTAGAGCATGTTGCTTTGTTTCACCTGCCAGTGCCCACACCTAGATAATGACGCTATGCAGTGGATAGATAATAGATACAGAATAGCTAGTTTCTTATTTCTGCTCTTTCCTTGGGCAGTTCCCCCCCATTTGAACTGTGATTGCTGAAGTATGTGTTTGCGCCTTGGGATCCTCCAAGCGGAGGAAAATGTGTCCCGTTCACATGAGTGAGTTGGTTTGTTGGACATCTTTTGGCACTATGGCCTGGCTGACTCCTTGGCGTGAGCGGAGCGAAAGCAGTGAGTCCCTGGAGTACCAGAGCATGTGCTGGAAGCGCATTGCTATAGCAACAATAGAAATAGTCATAATAGCGGTAATAATACTTTGGTAGGGTTGAGCCCAAGAAATTGGGCTGTATCGATGGCATCTGCCATCCAGTCCCATTTTCTTTGTCCTGCGAAGCTTCAGTAACCCTCAACAGCGGCAGCAATAAAATGGCATTGACTAGCAGCACCCCCACCCCTCCGCTTGGTAGCAGAGAAAGTACTGCAGAGGAATTCTTCACACCTCTTTGCAACTCTCTGAGGAGGCCACCATCAATGGGGCTGGCTGTGATGCACACGCCCATCTGCTTGATGGGAACTGCCCACTGACCAGCATGGGTGAGAGCCAGTGTTTACTGGCGGAGATGGGTAAACTTCATCTCTGCTATACCTGTGCCGTGAATGAACCAGGAGCTCAAGTCTTCAGGCCTTTCCACCGGACCCCTTTCACCAGCATTGTATTCACCACAGAAGAAGAATCGTGGGACTGTAGATTCTTGTAGACTCCTAGATCCAGGAGGGAGAATTTTACGGTACTAGAGGGCCATTAAATCCATGAAAACCCTTTGTCCGAGGGGGCGGGGAGGTTGGATTCTAGCCCCAGGGATATGATGTGGGGCTGCTCAGGTCCTGGCCCAGGATGTAGAAGACTGGGGAATGGCCCACCCCACGCTGGCAGCAGCTCCCCATTCCAGTTCGTTGACTCCTGCCCCAGCGTCCAATGATGTGCACAGGCTGGGCACGCCTCCCACGATGCCGCATCACGCCCCCTTCCTGGCCTTAGCAACGCCAATCACCTGATCTGAGCTGGTTTGTGGTGAGCCAACTAAAAATGATCTGGCAGGCCAGGTGCAGCCCTTGGGCCACCAGTTGCCCATCCCTGCCCTATATGATGAACTGGAACATCTGGGGAAGGTTCTCTGCCTGACAAAAGGGCTTTTTTTTTTTTTAGTGAGTCTGTTCAGGGCTTGTGATGGATCTCAACTTTCATAACTTTGCTCCTGCAGCAACAACTCAGATGTAAGACTTGCTGGCTCAGGTCGACATGACAAAGGGATTGTGCAATGGAAAGTTTTCCGCTGGCTCCCTGCAGTATTCGGAGGTCATCGTGCGTACAAAAGGCTGCCGAAAAGTAAATTGCAGAATGTCACAAGGAGGGCTACACCAAAGGGTTTATTAGAGCACTGAATTCTAATAACATGGCTCAGTTGTGGGGACTGCATGGAAAAATCAAGCTAATTCCTATTGCCTTTATCCCGCAACTGATATCTTTCTCTTCCTTTACAGTGTGTCTTATTGGTACCAGAATCCTGTTCATTTTGGGGTGTCTGCTCCTAAATTATTTTTAAGAGAGGGAGTGAATGCATTACAGATAAAAAGATTTTTTTCTTAGTAAAGGATCTACACTCCATTCCATGTCCCTCCCCTCCAGTTCTGTATTTCTGTTATAGTTGGAGGTCCAAATCTGTGCCTGCCCTGGAAGCTTTCCTGGAGGGTAGGTTTGGAAGTTTAATCCTTCATTCCATTTTCTTCCACAGCATTTCATGGAGAATGACATGCTCATATAAACAAAGAGTGAAGTTATTAATTTAATCTGTGACTTTGCAAAAAATGAAAAGATTGGGGAGAGAGGAGGGCTTCTTAGATTTGTAAGGTGTCTGTAATTCCATTTCCAGCAATATGTTATGTGCTAATGCTTAGAAAGAATAAGTGATGAGTTAAAATGTAGGAATTGGAGAGTGAAAGGAAGAGGGAAAATGCTGATTAACTCATCTAGCCCATTGCATGTAAATGCTGGATTATTTTTGTAGAAAAAGGTTTCTGATAGAATTGAGTGAAGAGTGAGAAGTTATTTTGAAGCTGTTTTTTCAAATGTCACATCTTGTTTCAATCTGAGCAAATTCACATGGCATTTCATTTGTTTTTTTTGTGAATGTTTGTACCACCAAAGTATTGTTTATATGATTATTAACAGACAGCAAAGTTAGCATATTGTATCAAAGAGTTATTTAAATCAAGAAAAGAAATGATTAAATGAAATTAATTTCAGGAGTGAGTAGTTTATGTAGGACAGGCCATGTAATCAAGGAGCAGAAACAACACCGTGTGACATAAACAACTGGTCACAAATAGTGAATTCTGAACATTAAATAATCCACTGAACTCTCACAGCAATAGACTGGTTTGTGAAATAGTCACAAAATCAAGTACATTATTAAATCTATTTGAATAATTTAAAAATTGATAAAAATTGGGATTTGTTTACTGGTGGTTTGCTAACTTCCACCAGTAAAATGGTTTCCAGTAATTTGGCCAGCTGCATTCTCTAGCATTTCCTTCTATATAACTGGAAATGACTCAACAGATTTCATGGTTCCTAAATCACTTCTAATACTCTGCCTCAATTCTCCTCTGCTCTCTCTCTTTCCATAACAACTGTTGGTACCCACTAAATTATTTCTTCTCTCCTGTTGGGGTTTACACTCTTCAAATAGGCAAATATGATTATTTATAGAGTTTAAGGCCATTAGATCATCTAGTCAAACCTCCTTTGTATCAAAGGCCATAAAATATAACTTACTTATCTCTGAATTCAGCCCAATAATTTGTCTCTGTATTCAGCCCAATAATTTGTCACATCCACCAATTAGTACCAATTGGCCAAACTGTCCATATTTATATGTGCAAAGGGAAACATAGCAAGCCCTATCTCTGTTCCCATGCTTGGAGAAATAAGTTAGTTCTTTGCCTCCCCAAATCTGTGTATTGAGGGGATCCATACTCGCAGTTCAGTTCCTCCTGGCATGCAAAGATGTGGAATATTAATACTACCAGTAACACAAGATACTTCAAAAACAGGTGGACCAGAACAGGGCCCTCTTCTCCATCTTATTGTCCTTAAAATTATAGCTTGGTGGCTTCTCAGATGAATGGTTCTAGACATGTTTCCATTCCTGTTGCTGTACTCATCTGTCCTCCTCCTCCTGTTCATCTCTACCCTGGCTTTAGCCTACACAGTAACCTCTCTCATGGTGACACTTTCCTTTATGGTTTCCCATAACACTGTCTCCTGCCATATGAGTCTATTTACTGCAGTGGAAACCAGCCAGCACTCCATGCATACTTCGCATTCCTGGTCTTTGCACTGGAATGGGAACGTTGCACCCTACCTAGAGGGCCGGATTAACGCGGGGCCTCTAGAGGCTGAAGCCCCAGGCCCTGGCCTGAAGGGGGTCCCCGTGCTCCAGTTCCTATGGCCCCTGCATGATCTGCCCTGCCCTCATCCCACTCAGCCCCCATAGCACCGGCGAGGCTTGGGGGGCACTGGGAGGGCCCCTGTCAGTGCTGGGGGGTTAGGGGCCAGACACCAGGCTCCACACTCCCACCCTATCCCTGGGCCGGTTGGTCCGCTCTCAGGGGTGGGGCAAACCAGCGCATGTTCACTCTGCTTGGGGGGTGGGAGCAGGGCCAGTGCCAGCTGGCACGGTGTGGCCTCCAATGCACACCGGGGCCACATCGCATGCCAGCCACCCCCACCACCTCCGGAAGCAGACCAGACAGACAGGCCAGCGCTGTGGCTAGCACAGAGAACAGCTTCTGGCCCCAGGACCCCCACCAGTGCCGGCCTGCCCGCAGGTCACCATGGTGGGGGGCCCGGGTCTGGGCCCCTTAATCCAGCCTTGCCTACCTATGATCTCTTATTCTGTATCAAAAGTGTGGCTCCTGCCTCCAGTCTGCCCATGATATCACTCTCCATATTTCACTTCTTACATTTTCAAATAAGAAGCTTCTTGATTTTTTTTTTCCCAAGCTGCCTTTTTCTCTCAGGAGAAGTTACCATAAACATCTGCAAAACTAACTCACAGCCCTTCTTCCAAACCCTCTTTAAAACACTCCTTTGCTCTGAGAGCTACGAAACCCTGACAGACTTAGGCTGTTGAAACATGATTTCTTTTACTCACCGTTTGTTCTGTATCCGTCTGTTGTCTCTTGTCTTATCCTTAGATAATAAATGTTTTGGGGGAGGGACAATCTTTCTCGTGTCGTATATGTATACAGCTCCTAGCACAACGGGGTCCTGGTCTATGCTTGGGGCGCCTATGTGCTATAATAATAAAGACTTCAGCATCTAATCACATTGGGCCTTCCGATATCCATCCTGCCAGCTGCTGGAGAGAGGCTCTTCTCAATGGTGGCAGGTGACAGGACTAGGAACAATGGTATCAAGTTGCAGCAAGGGGAGGTTTGGGTTGGATATTTAAAAAAAGCTTTTTCACAAGGCGGGTGGTGAAGCACAAAAATGGGTTACTTAGGGAGGGGGTGAAATCTCCATCCTTAGAGGTTTTTATGGCCCTGTTTGACAAAGCCTTGGCAGGGTGTGGTCCTGTTTTGAGCAGGGGATTAGACTAGATGACCTCCTGAGGTCCCTTCCCACCCTGATCTCCTGTGATTCTATGCTTCGTCGTTCTCAGGATGACCTGTTTTCCTGTGGCAGTCTGTTACTGCCACCTCTCCATCTCCAAACTCAGAAAATCACCTTTTTGCTGGTGTCCTATTTAATAGGTTCAGCAGGCTTCCGCTACTGCACCTGGCTCTGTCCCAGTCTCTCACTTGTAGTTATTCATAAATCCTCTACTTCTCTTCCAGCCCATACAAAGCTTTGGAGCAAAGCCTAGTGGAAAGATAACCATAGAGCTCCCAGTGAGGCACATTATTTTCAGACACACACAGCTCAGATGGCATTATTTATGCTGGCTCCTGTAAACCCAGAGAAGTAACTCAAACAAGGGTTTATCTTTTTGGTGTTTTCAGATTTGCTCCTAATTCATTTCTGCTTAACTCTGGGTTACACAGATTAGCTGATGATAGTGGTCCCATCTGGCCTCAAAATTATATGAATCCTGGTTTTAGCTCCCTGGCTAGTCACTTAGGCCTCACTACATACTAAGCTAAATCGATACGACTCCATTTTAACCGACAACACGTGGTCAGCAATGAAGATCTTCATCGAGATAACTCTGTTACGAAGCTTCAACCATTTCTGCAGGAACCAGCCATAAAGATGAGGCAGCAATTCAGCCCCTGTGAGTTTGCAAAGGTTGGTAGAGGTGAATCCAGCAACTACGCCCATCAGTACCATCAAAGCGATGAGCCGGCAAGAAGATCTTTGCAGCAGCATTTTGCATAAGGCCATGTCTTCACTAGCAGACTTATTGCTCAGTGGTGTGAAGAAAACATCCCCTGAGTGACCTAAATTAAGCGTTCATGTGTACAGAGCTCTGCCTCCTGCCAACTTAGCTACTGCTGCTTGCTAAATTGGTTTTATTGAGACAGGAGAGCTCTCACATATGGGCATAATACAGCTACATGAGTGATCTCATAGCAGTCTAGCTATATCAGTACAGTGGTATCTCTGGGTGCGTCTACACTTAAGCTTGCTTAAGTTGACTTAATTTACTCTGCATCTACACTACACTTTCCTTAAGTCGACTTAAGCAAGCTGCTTAAGTCGACTTAAGGAAAATTAAGTCGACTTTGTTAAACCTCGTTTAAAGTCGACTTTAGGCTTAAGTCGAATTTCTAAAGTCGACTTAAGCCAGTGTAGACCTGAAGTAGCCCGAAGTCGACTCTAAGTCGACTTAGGGCTCTCCAGGGCTCCCCCATTGCCCTCCCTACTGGGGGGGGGACAGCACAGAGAGAGCCTGGCATGCCCCCCCACAGGGCAGGGCAGAGCCCTGCCCACCCTATCTCTATGCCCTGCCAGGGTCCCTGTCCCCCTTTGCTCCATTGTACCCATGTACAATGGGGCAAAGGCTGAGCCCCCTGGCACTGGGCAAGGCATGCCCCCCTGCCACCATGTACCTGTCCAAGGTGGCCCTACAAGTTGATCTAGGCGTCCAGTGTGGATGCTCTAGTTCGACTTTGTAGGGTCCCCCCAAAGTTGACTTAAAATTTAAGTGTGAACATGCTAAGTCATTGTTAAGTCGACTTACCTAAAGTCGACTTAAATTCACAAGTGTAGACATAGCCATTGTGACTTGTAAGTGTAGACATGGCCTAAATGTAAGTGGTCAAATGTGGGATTTGTTGAACTTTTTGGCAAAATTGGCAGACTTTGCTATAAAATAATAATTGTGTTTGGATGACTATCTGCCCAGTCTGAATGTGACCATGCCCACACACAATATCTAATGTCCGAATACTTCCAATCTTGATTTGTGATTATCAAATAATGAATTATTCTTAAGTCCGACATGGCCAACATTAACAATTTATCTATGTAGGTACTTGTACAATCCTCAGCATAGTAGTATCTTAGTGCCTCCTGAGTTGTTAATAAAAAAGACAAGGAACAAAAATATTTCTTTCTCCCTTCTTCTCTTCCATTCAGATCAATGCCATTGACATCAGCATAAAATACTATTTGTAGAACTTGTCATACAATAAGGGATTTTCCAATGGAAGAGTGAGTTTGTTTGTTTGTTTGTTTGTTTGTTTGTTTGTTTGTAGAAAAAATTTTAATACCAAATAATTTCAGCAAAACACAAATATTTTGGTTTTTGGAGAAAATGTTTCTGGTTTGGGGCATTTGGTTTTTTTCAGCAAAAATCAAAGTTTTCTTTCATAACCAAGTACTTTTAGCAAAATGTTAAAAACTCAATTTTCTGTTGAAAAGCACTTTGGTAGGAAAATTTTGACCAGTCGAAATTATGTGTTAGGATTTCCTTCCTTTGGTCCTCACTAAACAGCACAATGAACTTCTAGATTATACTATAGACCAGGAAAGAATACATAGGGTGTGTCTGAGCTGTGATGCACATATTGATCTGAAGCAAGGGTGCCAGTGTTACGTAAGCTGTCTCTAATGGTTGGTTGTGTTTTCATAGACATAGACGTCATAAAATCACTTAGATTATCAAATAGTTAAGCGTTTGTGAACTCCTATCATTTGTTTAAGACACTAGCAGCTTCCAACCCCGGGGCAGATTGCTGCCAACTGTTAGATTCTAGCAGATCCATGTTACAGACAAGAAGTAGTCTCAGTCAGTGCCTGCTCAGTCATTTCCATAGTGTTACGACATACCAGAGGTAGTATTTCCAGGGACACGGTCAAGATTAATAATGAAGGGCAAAAGCCACAGTCAATATAAATCAGCCAAGTACAACCACCTGCGATGGACTTCACTGATTTATATCGGTTGAAGATTTGGCCCCATGTTTTCAGCGGCTCTTAATCCTGGCCCCTTAGCTTGTTTCCTGAATGTAAACTGGTCAGTTTCCCATTCTGATTTCCATGCACTAGCTCAGAGCTGGGTTTTGTCTTAGGTATTTGTGAGGGAAAGCATAAACAGATGCAAAACTGTAGGTAGTTATGATGATGGATGGATGGATGGATGCAGGGGATATTTAAATGAGAAGGTCTTTCTATTTCCATTAAATTGTGTAGGAAACCCCTCTGCCCACTAAATCTCTCCCTGTAGACCCAAAACCGAGAGGAACCTTTTTGGAAAGTGCTGAAATGTTCTGTTGTTTTAGTTTTATTTCCATTCTCTGATGCATGGGAGGAGCACCTTGCAGACATCTGCAAAAACACCTCTTTGTGGTTTCCACGTCTACTAATTAAATATTGATTAGTCCCATTCTTTAGGATTTCCAATTAACATGCTGAAACTTGGTAGGTTCTTCTCCGAAGACCAAGCCCACTATTTTTGGGGGTTGCTAAATAAATGGGAGCCCTGAGGGGTGTGGGAGTAACAGCAACATTCACCCCCTTTTTGTAACAGCAACATTTTTATTATCCCTATGATTAGTCCTATGAGTAAAATGACCCAAACAAGTAAGGTGGAGTGATACCAATCCTGTAGTAATGTCCCACTCCTTTCTTGTGTATACTCATTCTATCTTTGGGGAGTTCTCAAAGGGTTGAGACAGATTCCCATCTGAATCTGGCATGCCGATGGAGAACTCCAATGGTTTAACTCATGGCCAAGTGTTTATAAGCCTTTGTTTCCCTCATGCATATTCAAGAGATGTCCTTATCCTATAACTTAAGATATTCATTACAGTAATCTCATTAACATATACATCCATCATCATAGCTACCTACGGTTTTGCATCTGTTTATGTTTTCCTCCACAAATACCTAAAATTGGTAAAAATTGCCTTTTTCCAGTTATCTGTCAGCAATTTTCCGTTAATTTCAGCACTTACCATTATTATGAAACAAGCAAATCAAAATCATATGCCATCTCGTGATGAAAGGTCACTCATATCATGTAACTAACTAACTCTATTAAACAACTTACTTCTGCTCAGGCTGTTAGCCCTCATATTCACGCTCGCTGCTTAACGTACTTCTTACACATCTAGGCATCTCATTCTCTTGGGTTTCTGCATAATTTTTCTGTTTTATTACCTTCATCTTCATATAAGCTTCCAAACCACACTGTCCTCCTTCAGATCCCTTCCGAAAATTGCTTCGCCATGATGCCTTCAAAAAACTTAACAGTCAGGCAGCTGGTGTTGAGACCACATGCTGACAAGTATTGTCTCATTGTTCCTTTGAGCTCCTCCATCAGTTTGTATCCCATCTGATGTCTCGTGTCGTATACTTAGATTGTAAACTGCTTGGGTCACTGACCCCTTTTGTTTTGTGGTTTGTACAGCACCTAATAAAGTGGGATCCTGGTCCGTGACACAAAGTCGTAGCAGTTTCTGCATTTAAAATAAGTAATTATAATAAAATGTTATGAAATTTATGTTTGTTCTGCCTTTGCATTATGCTAGCTCTGGGGGGCCCTAACTGAGACCAGAGCTCTATTGTGCTAGCCACTAAACAGACTAATCCCTGCCATGAAGACTTTACAGTCTAACGCAACAGATGAGTTTACAGATAGGGAACTCAGGCCAGACAGATCGTGACTTGCCAAGGCTGCGTAGGAAGTCAGCCCAGACCTCCTAAGTCTCAGGCTAATGTTTTAGCCATCAGCTGGTTCCTCTTCTGGGGCAAGGTTAAGAATAAGCATTGAGATTTGGGGGTTCTTTATCCAAAATGACCCTGAACTTTGAATCTTCAGAAGTTTGTCCATCACTCTAAGGCCTCGAAACCACCCACCCAGCAAATATTGATTCAAATCGGTGTCCGTTTCAGGGAGAGGCTTTGTCCATCACCTGTAGTCTGTGGGACTACAGATGAGAGAGAAGACAGAGGTTCCTCCAATCATGTATTTCTTGCATATCTCAAGCTGCCATTAAAGAAATGGGAGTTTGGAATCCTGAGAAATTCCAGTATTGGTGACTTCAACAAACATGTGAACTACAAAAAGAAGGAGAGAAAACTTCTAAGAAAATAAAATTCCCTTAAACCAAGAGAAGAGAATTTTTGGCCTTGGGGCTTTATACCAAGACCTCAGAGTTTGATGTGTGCCTCAAAGGCTCATCTGCAATAGATAACTCCACGCAGCAGCAGCTTTTTGCAGATCACTTTGTTCTTTTCGCTTCTTATCACAACAGAATCAATCACTTGCGCTCCCAGCACCAGACCAAAGTGATAAAAATAAACTTTTCTGTACAAGTTCACCTCCGGCCTGCAGCTGAGAGCTTCCCCGGGAGTAAAAGCCATTCGTTTGGGCCTCCTGTGAACTTACTAGTAAGCCAAAGCTTGATAAAAGCTTAGCTCAGAAGTGTGAACATGAACAGAGTGTGTGGTGCAGGTCACTGAGCAGAGGGAAAACCAGAGCTGAATAAGTATGCTGCATTTCCCAGTTGTCTTGAGAGTTCTTTGTTTATTTACTAATTTACAGTGTAGTGTTTGTTTTACCATATTGACTGTAAGCCCTATCAGAGCTTGCAGCTCCACTGTGCTAGATAGTGCCACACTGCCTCAGTTTCCATCTCTGTAAAAATGGAAAAAAGATTCCTCTGTAAAGTGCCCAGAGCTCCTTTGATGGGAAACATTGCCTGCCAGCGAAGGGTTACTATTAAACGGTGACAAATGAACAAGAAATTAGAATCTCAAGGGTGTGAGGAACTGCCCAAGGAAACCACAGAAGGAAACAAACATCTATTGCTACAGTTAATAAGATAAGAAACAAGAAATTGAAACCACCAACAAACACCCAAAGCGGAGGGGATGGTAATCTGTGATGACAGAGCTGTACTTCTGAGAAACCACTGATCTATGTATGTCACTCGGGGAATGAGAGTCAGCACTGAACGAGCTTGATTGCCAGAGTTCCAGTGTTTCACCTCCAAGTGAAATGTTATGGGGGTCTTTAAAAAGGAATGGAAATAATAGATTTGCTGGCATAGACTGACCGATAACAGTGGAGACTTCCACATGGGAGGGCAGGAAACACCATTTGCCCTATGCAATCTGTCTGCAGCTATTGGAGTGCACTAAGACACAACCAGTTCCAGAGGGGAGCCGTGTCAGTCTATTTCAACAAACGAAACAAGGAATCCTGGGGCACTTTTAAAGACCAACACATTTATTTATCGCATGAGCATGAAATTAAAAGTGTCAGAGGACTCCTTGTTTGTTTGACTAAGACACGACAGTTCCAGGTCTTTACTAAGGCACCATAGGGTGCAAATCTCGATTGTCCCTAGGGGCTAGCGCAATAAAATAATAATGATCATTTATTTGGTTGTTGCTAATGAGTAGCTAATCTCTCTGCAGAAGTCGAGATCAGTTTACAAAGGCTTCAGAAACAGGAAAAAGGACTAATTTGGCAACAAAAAGTATTGACAACCAGTAATTTGCTCCGCTGTGCTCAGTAGATGTCATGATTCTGCAAAGTAAGAAGCCCTGATTTGTGAGTTGAGGGTGTTCATTGCTTGTGAGTCAACACCTGAATCTGGGGATTTGGTGTGGTTCTGTTGAATGCCCAAAAGTTCAGATGTTTATTAATTATTATTAATCTCTATGGTCTGCAGATCTGGGCTGGAAATCCCAGTAGAATTGGCTTTAGGTAAACAGAAAACACAAGTGAGCCAAGAAATATCATGAGAGCAGTTTTCCTTGAGATACATTTTGCACTTCTGCATCCAGTCCCAGCTGGACCCAGGAGCACAGAGGTGTGACCTAAGTAGACATTTTGAGCCACTAACAAAAATTGCGCCGAGTTTTGTCTAGTTTGGGTGAAGGTTGGAAACAGCAGCTTTTATGTTTCCCGAACCTGTTCCCCTACCTCAAAAGACTGCCTAGCTCATAACTGGTGAAGAAATCTTACCCTTCCAGAACATACATTAAGGCATGCAGGACAGCTGTGGACAGCTGTTGTTTTCCCACCACCAAATCTGAGGTCCTTGGTCTTCACACAAAGTACACTTTCATTCACTTCATTGGTTTTTGCAAGAGTAAGACAGACAGGTTGGGCTTGAGGGTAAGGATCGGGATGGGACACAGAGAAGCTAGATGAAGTGCCAAGCTCTACCACAAATCTCTTGTAGAACTGTCACCTGGGGCGAGTGATTTCATCTTTGCCTGCCTGCAGATGGGGAACACTAATACTTCTCTTGTCTGTTCAGACTATAGACATTTGAGGGGAGGGGGTAACTCACAAGCGATGAGCCTGTGTAGTGTCTTGCACAATGGGACCCGGTCTACAAGCGCTATTATAATACCAGTCCTAAATGACAACTAAGGACATTGGGATTTGCTCCTGAGTTCTGTAAAATTCATGATCTGGAATTTAAATTTGCAAATTTGTGGCCTGGTGTTTGTTTTTCATTTGGTTTGATTTGGTTTCTGCTTTTTTTTTAACCATCAAATCAGCGTCTCCATCGTTTAATCATCCTGCTCTTTTCCTTCTAGGCAACGTGAGCAGGAACTGCACAAGCCAAGGCTGGGCAGACCTGTATCCTGCTCCCTATGTGGCAGCTTGTGGGTATGATACCAACAACACTCCAATGGAAGAGGTATGTAAAACCTTGATGAGTATAATTCATTATGGCTGTTTCCTCAGAGGTCAGAGAAGAGCCCTTCTCACTTCATTTTTTCCTTTTGCCCCCTGATCCTCCCAGCCTAACAAGAAGGTGACTGTCCTGCTGACCTCAGTAACTTGGAAATAGAGTTTGAGTATTCCTATGAATCAGCATGAACACCATTGTGCCCAATACCACCAGGTGCTGAATGCTCCAAAATCCCAGATTTCAATGAGAGCTACGAGTATTCAGCACCCCTAGAAATCAGGCATCTGCCTATTTATAGATTTAGCTGCCTCACTTAGGTAGCCAGGTTTGAAAATTTGCAGCCATAATGTCCTTCACCCTAAAGAATCTCCAAAGAACGTGGCAAACTATGGTCCAGCCACTTGGTTAAGGAGAGATGTTGACCTTGGAATTTGCAGCCATACCTAAATGTCCTATACGTACAGAGTTTGCTGATCAGAAGATGTGCATTTTCACAGGTCACTTGGAATCAGTGGAGCTGTATTGACTTACAGTAGCTAAGGGTCAAGAAATCCATAGGGAATGATTCAATTCCTAAGAAAAGTGTCATGTGTTTGAGTGTATCTGTGTGAGTAATTAATTGTATAGATATCATTAATAAAGTGTTTGTGGGTGTGGGTGGGTGTTTATTACATAGGAAGACAAAAGAAGAGTTTTGTGGCTTTTTAAAGACCAACACATTTATTTTTCGCATGAGCAAAATCCCACTTTGTCAGATGCCAGAGATGAGAAAACTTACACTGAAGAAAAAAAAAACTTAGTGTGGGAGGGGAAGATAAATCCTGTGATTACATTTCACTCCATCGGGTCAGATGACTTCAGCAAATCAAACAAGTTGTATAGAAGCAAACACAACATATTGGAAAGTGGTGAGGTTAAGAGAGGTGAGAATCACTCTTAGTAATGGGGAAAAAAGGGGGCATCCCGTAGTCCATTTAAAGTTTAATGTTTATCCTGGTAACAGAGCAAGATGGAACATTTCACATTCATTTTTGGGACATACAATATCGCCATGCCACACTTCTCCGTTTAAAGTGAGGGCAGTCAAATAATGTGCTGTAGAATTCCCTGTGCAGTGTTTTACCAAACGGTTGAACTGTGTCCCTTACTGGAATAAGCCAATCATAGCCAGCCTACACAAGGAGCCCTGGATTGAGATTTTCAAAGCTGACTAGGAGAGTTAGCTATATACGCTCATTTAAATTAATGGGACCTGTGTGGCTAAAGCCCTAGTCAACTTTGAAAATCTTAGCCTTGGAGTCAGCCGGTAAAGCAGGAGCTGTGACTGGATCCATGCTTTTATGTCACATAAACACAACTCCACTGTGTGCATCTTTCCCTGCATTATTGCCTGTCTCAGCATAGGTGGATGAAAGGCAACAAGATGCTTAGTAATAAAAGTATCTCTGAATCGACAGACACTTGTATCCGCCCTAGTATAGCCCCTTAGGCTCCCCCAGGACTCCCACATTAAAGGGACAATCAAGTGGTCACATGGGGAAATCTCAGGAAGGCTTAGCCGGCCTTTCTAATGCACGAATCAGACAGAAAACGTTAAAGGAGAGTTGCACAAAGAACTTCAGTGCCCAATTGAAGAGGGAGATTTAGTCAGCAATTGGGGCCAGCCATAAATTCACCTCTTCAAGTGTCTTGTTTCTAAGATCAGAACTTAAGGCCTGGGCTCCCAGTTTTGAAACCCATTGTTATGGCTCAGGAATGCAAAGGGCCTCCTCTAAGTTTGTGTTCTGACTACAAGGGATTTGGGAATTCCTGCTATGGGCTTTGAGACCCAATGAATTGCAGCTTTGGACAAGTGCCTTATTATCAAGAGAACACACATTGTGTGCTTTTAATTCTTTCTTAATTATTTTCTTTCAACTCATGCAGGTTTGTGATGCCACTTGAGTCAAAATGTGGTGTAGGCATTAATATGCTGGACATTACTTGACTGTGAAGATGAATAGAAGTGATTTGTTGAGTTGGCTGTCACTTTGGGGGGTGGAGAGGGAGGATTGGAAAGAGGGAGGAAGGCTACATGTGTCAGCCAATGAGACATGAGGTCCAGACTAAGTTGGTAGTCATCCATGCTTGAAACAACTCTTGAATATTTAATATCTACTAAGCACAACTCAAAAACAACATGAGAAGTATGAAATATGCATTAGCGCTTTGTGGAAGACTTTCTTCCTGAATTCTGGCAGCCCAAGGAATGTGGAATATACAGGCATCAAAGTGGTGCACTTATGATCCCTATGGCTGTACACCATATACCTATGGTTTAGTTTTTCCAAATGTTTACATTTACAAAGCTGGCCCATTTTGCATTCAGTACTTAGATGGATATGTGCGAATTCACAGTTTTATGCATGTATATGGCTAGATTCGTAGGCCAGAAGTGACCACTGTGATCATCAAGTCTGACTTCCTGTGTACCATGGGACATAGAACTTCCCCAAAATAATTCCTTCAAACCACAGTATCTATTTTTTAAAAAATCCTGAGAATTGCTGATGATGGAGAATCTACCAGGACCTGTGGATTATTACATTGATTAATTACTCTCAACTGTTATATAAGGGACTAAGTGTGCATGTAAATGTTGCCTACAGCTGTAGAGGAAATCAGTCCCATGGTGTTCTCGTTACAGTTGCTCAGTGCATTTTGGGAGCAATGTTGCCCATAGAGATAATATTAATAATATTGCGTTATGTCACATTTCATCTGATGGCCTCAAAGCTCTTTAAACATCAAGGGACTCATTCTGATCTCCGTTACACTGGGGTAAATTTGAAAGTTACTCAGTTGAAGGCAATGGCAGTATCTCTACAGTTACCCTGGTGTAACAGAAATCAGAATCTGGCCCAAACTAACATAATCCCCTGTAATACAAGTGGTGGTGTTCCCAAGGGATTGCAGACGTGGCGAGATTAAAGTTGCCTAGCATCAGACAGCAGCGCTGTCCCGTGGGGGCAGCGGGGCCCAGGGCCAACTGGCCTAGGCGGTGCCCCACCGCCCACCCCATGCTGGAGGGCAGGCGGGCAGCTCCACCCCCCAGGGAGCCAGCCCAGGCGGGGAGGCTGAAGTTGCCGGCGGGGAGCCAGCTCTGGGCCCCAGCCACCTGCTCCGCCTCGGATTGCTTAGTGCTCCCAGCCCGCGGAGCAGGGAAGTGTGTGGCCATGGGGGGGGGGGGGAGGGCACAGGGCCCACGTAACCGTGGGGCCCGGGGAGATCACCCCCTGCCCCCCAGGGACGACCGTGTCAGACAGAGAGCCAATGGCAGAGCTTGGGTCAGAACTCAGGAATCTTGATCTGCCCAGCTTTCATTAATAGAACATAATCTGCAAGTCCAGGACTCAGAGACAAGTTTCTAACTCCCTCTGTGGCCTGGGGTAGATCATGTAAGATCTGTCTTGGTTTCCCTATATGTACGGTGAGGGGTGAGAATGCCTCCCTCCCCACACACACACCCCACTTGGACTACATCTCCCATTGTGCACCAGGACCAGAGACTCCTAGGATGTGCCACCTCTTCTCTTCAAGAGGGGAGACTGTTGTGTATCATGGAAGTTATAGTCCAATTGGAGACCCCAGCCTATAGAACAGAATGGAATCATGAAACATCCAAACTACAACTCCCATGAAGCACCACACAAGGATTTTTGAATCAAAATATTTGTGTTTTTCAGCCAATGTATTCTGGGTTTTGATTTTTTTGACATGGTCATTTTTTTTCCGGCCAAAATAAAACCCAATTCTGTTGCTAACCTGTACTGATTCAATGAAAGCATCACGCACTCTGTGTCCGTGGATAAACCAAAGTGCTCTGTTGCCAATACCCAATATTACTGAGTCTAAAGCATTTCCCTTCTGCATGAATATCCCCTCGTAACCACTTCCATGGGTAAATAAGTTACTCTACACCCTGTAGCCCCTTTCCCTTGTAAAATCACTGCATAATTCAGGCCTGATCCAAGTCCGACTGCGGTCAGTAGGAGTTTTCCATTTGCTTCCATGGGCTTTAACTGCCATTTTGCCCCTGAAAGGGTGTTTTTATCCTGGTGAGTTAGTGATGAGTGAATGAGATTGTATGCAGTGTTTGTTAACAAGGAATCTTTGGCTCCTAAACATCCTAGTTCCCTCTTTTCTCCATGTGGGCAGATGATGTTCTATGGCACGGTGAAGACTGGTTACACCATCGGACATAGTTTATCTCTCATTGCCCTCACTGCTGCTATGATCATCTTGTGCTTCTTCAGGTGAGGAATCTGGGCGTGGAGTGGAAGGGAAAGTGCAGGGAGGGGAGACAGCTTGTTTAACCCTAAGGAAATCAGCAGCTTCTTGGCAATCAGCCATGAGTGCCTGGCACTGGGAACACCCAGCAACCCCTTCCAGGACCAATGTGGCTGGTGGCAGTGGAGGGCCATGCATGGTTGGCATTCCTCCCAGAAGGAAGCGGACACACATTTTGGAGTGTCACATTCATGTGGCATTTAACCTTCTCCCTTTGGAATAGGACACGCAGATACCCCCCAATGCTCTCCATAGCTCGGTGAACCCAAGTGCCACCTATGCCTTAGAATCAGGCAGAGTTGTTCTCCAGCTACTTGATCTGCTGGGTAGAGATCAACCACACAGCATTATGCTGATGGTGCAATGTGGGAGGATTCAAGGCTGAGGCTGGTCATTGGGGCCTGCATGGCTAGTTTTGGTGTCTGATTTCCGGCTATTTTCCTTAGGAAAATGGGCAGAGAGCTTAGAGGCTTGTGAGGTCTGGCATGCTTTTGCTGAAAGGCAAGAACAGCAGATGGAAACTCCTGTGCATGCCCCTGCAGAGAACCAAACAGCGTGGAGACAGAAAAGACTTTTTAGAGTCTCCAGTCCACCGCCTCCAGGCAATTCTGGAATGCTCCTTACCAAAGAGTATCCAGTTTTACTGCTTCAGCCATTTCCCTGGGGAGAGCGCTCCACACTCTAAGAAATCCCCTGTCAGGCATGAGATATTTTAATGGTTCAGAATATTCTGTCTGCCAACTCCAGCTGACCTTGCACAGGACTGGAAGGCAAGTGTACGTCTGACGCATATGGCGAGACTTCCCCTGCAGCCGTCCTTCTGATCTTAACAGAAGATGGGCCTGAGGAGGGTTATTTAAAGGTTGGCTGATTAGGCCTGATTCTCAGTTCAACAAAGACCTGTTTATGAGCTGAGGCAGCACAAAGGCACATAAAATGTGAGCTGGAACAGCCCCCTGAGAATGTCTTCACTCATAAGGCCTCTCCAGCAGGTACAAAACTGGTACGCGGGCTCTCCACCAGCTCTTCTCCCAGTCCCTGGCTATGGGGGCAGATTGCAGATGTGGCCAATAATCCTACAAGGTCCTTCAGAAGCAAGAGCGTAAATTAGAGCAGCCCTGAGGCTGATGTAATTCAAACCTGGGTGAGACAGATACCTTCAGAGCCCCAGTATACATGGAGACATTTTGGCCCCCACCCCCACATTCCCTTCCCCCAGCCTAGGAACAGAGTAACAGAGTAAGGCACTTAATAGATTCATAGAGTTGTACAATTGGAAGGGACCTCAAGAAGTCTTCTAGTCCAATCCCATGCACTATCTAGACCATCCCTGACAAGTGTTTGCCTAACTTGCTTTTAAAAATCTAGAACACCAGAGATTCCACAGCCACTCTACGCAACATATTCCAGTGATTAAATATCCTGACAGTTTGGAATTTTTTCCTAATGTCCAACCTAAACCACTCTTGCTGCAATTTAAGTCCATTGCTTCTTGTCTTCATCTCAGAGATTAAGGAAAACATTTTTCCCCTCCTCCTTGTAACAACTTTTTTATGTACTTGAAAAGTGTTATCATGTTCCCCTCTCCCCATCAGTCTTCTCCAGACTAAACAAACCCTTTTTTTAATACTTTCCTCACAGGTCATGTTTTCTAGATCTTTAACGTTGCTCTTCTTTGGACTTTCTCCAATTTGTCCATATTTTTCCTGAAATGGGGCACCCAGAACTAGATACACTACTCCAGTTGAGGCCTAATCAACACAAAGCGGAAGAATTTCATCTAGTGTTGCGTTATTTATGGCTGTAAAACTCAGCTTTCTCCAGGATATCAGGGCATGTTGCTTTTAATTGCTAGAAAATGTCTCTTGAAAATCAGAGATCCTTGATCCAAATCGATCTAGACCAAATAACTTACTAGGGCCTATGGGATGGAAACGAGCCCTGTGTTGTTTTAATGTCAATTACCCTAACTCCTAACTTTTAAGTGAAAATATAATCCACGTTGCTGTATAGACAATGTAAATATTTATGAATTAGGGCTACAGCTGCTCAGAAAATGGGGTTAATCCTGCTGAAAATGTCAAGCTTTTGTCAAAACACTGAAATGAGAAATATCGTGCATAAAGCGGAAGTTTGTCGCAATCCGTTTCAGCCAGAAGAGTAATATGGTGAAATGAAACCCTGATTTTTAAAAAAGTTCTTTTTTTCTTCCCCCACTCCCAATAGAAAACTGCACTGTACTCGAAACTACATCCACATGCACCTCTTCATGTCTTTCATAATGAGAGCCATTGCAGTCTTCATAAAAGACGTCATCCTCTTTGAGAGCGGCGAGTTCGACCACTGCTTCGTCAGCTCTGTAAGTAGCCACTACCAACTGATGTTGGTGAATGCCAGGGGGTTTGGTCTGGCTCCCTGGATTGGGGAACAAAATAATGAACGCGTAAAGGCAGGCAGGGAAATGCCGGAAGAAGCTTTCAATTGTTGTGCTGCCTTGGAAAGGAAGCAAAAATCTGCTGGCTTCAGCATAACGTGGAGGAAGAGGTTGCAGCATAAATTCCTCACTCAGCAGATGTTGCGTTTTAATTGTCAGTGTGCGGCTTTTTTTGCTGCAATGATGAAGCAGGGGTGACAAGTGAGTAGAAGAGTTTGGGATCTTCGTTACTTGGCAAACTCAAGCTACTGAAAAATAGTTTCCTGGCCAAACTCCACAGAGAAGGAGAAAAAGCACCTCCTGTTCTCTGCCTGTGGAATATAACAGTCTAGCCTTCCGTACGTCTCATTTACTGTGGCCTCATTTCCATTGTCTGGGTTATATGGTTGTTGGGTAATACAGAGGAGGTTGGATTAGATGATCTACGGGATCTTCTGGACTTAAGCTATGTGGCTCTGTGACTACAAAAATGTACTCTTCCCCTTCCACTCACCCACTATTCCCTTTGTCTCCATTGTCCACCCTAGCTCCTTGTCTTCTTTCACATGATTCCCTTCATGCTTGGAACAGCCTCCTAATTAATATTTGTCAAGCAACCTCCCTCCCAAACCACCCTGAGATCCTTCTGTTCCATGGCTCATTCCAGATATAGATAACTGGCCAGAGCCTGGTACCACAAATAGCTGCCAATATTAATTGGAAAAGAAGTGAATGAGTTACAGAGATTTAACTGACCTCTCACCTCTAGGAGGGTTCCTCTATGTCATGACGGAGGCCAGGGCCAGATTAAGGCTCCTGGGGGCCCAGAGCTGGCTACTTTTGTGCCCCCCCCTCCTGCCACCCAGCAGCACCCAGCCTGGGGCTAGGGCAGGCTGGCACTGGGATGCCCAGGGGCCCACAGAATGGCTAACCTTGGGGGCAGGGCAGGCCAACACTTGATGCTGGGGCCTGGCTGGTGCTAGGGGGCCCAGCCAGTTTTAGGGTCCCAAGGCTTGCAGACTGGCCAGCTGTGGAGGCAAGGAGGGCCAGCACTGGGGGGGGACCTGGCCGGTGCTGGGGCCTGCAGACTGGCTATCCGGAGGGGAGGGGCAGATCAGTCCGGTGCTCTGTACTGAGGCCTGGCTGGTGCTGGGGGTGGAGGGACCAGCACGGAGGGCTCAGGGCCCACAGACCAGCCAGCTTTGGGGGGCAGGCCAGGGGCTGGGCTGGCATGGGGATGCCCAGGGCCACAGACTCAATACTGAGCACAACCAAGCAAACAGCTGGATGCTACGCCAATATTATAAAGACAAATGGATCAAAATTCTCCCTGATTCCTGTACTCTACCTTCCCGTTGCAAATTCTGCCCCCATCCTGCCACCTCCTTCTTGTTCAACTCCAGGCAAGACAGTTCTCACACACATATTCAGCCCAGATAAAAGCTTCTTTCCAAAGATTCCTGTGGCCAGCTGAGCACTCATGGGGGGTGTCTCCACTAGTAGATTCGGTCGACTTAAGCAGGCTTAAGTCGACTTAATTTACTCTACGTCCACACTGGAGTTTCCGTAAGTCAACGTAAGCTGCTGCTTAAGTCGACTTAAGAAAATTTAAAGTCGACTTAATTAGACCTCCTTTTAAGTTGACTTTAATGTTTAAGTCAACTAAAGCCGTGTGGATGCCCTAAGTCGACTTGACTTAGGGCAGGGCAGGGGAAAAAGGGAGCCCCTGCTCCCTTCTCCCCAGGAAGCCACTAACGGCTTGTCCCAGCTCCCTTCTCCCTGGAGCCGCTCATGGCCTGGGGAGAAGGGACCGCAGGGCTCCCTTCTGGCCGGGACCCCAGTGGTCATGGCCAGAAGGGAGCGCGGAGCTCCTTTCTGCCCAGGACCGAGTGGTCCCAGCCAGAATGCGCTGGGGCTGGCTCTCCCCAGGACAAGCCTCTGTAGCCAAGGGTCCAAAGTAGCCTCCCTACCCCTGGACCTAACTAGTCGACTTAGAAAGTCTAGTGTAGACTCTCTAAGTCGACTTAGGAAGGCCAGGTTTAAGTCAACTTAAAGAGTCCTGTGTGGACTCTCTAAGTCGAATTAATAAACTCGACCTAAAGTCGACTTGGTAAAGTCGACCTAAATTTCTCAGTTTAGACATAGCCATGGAGAATCAAATAAAAGGGCTACAAGTGCTACTGGAGGTAATAGGGATTTGGATTTGGTGATTTGGGTTTGGATTTTTCCCATTGTTCAGATAGTTGCAAATTCTGATTCTGGGGTGGAAAGAACTATTTTTATTTCCTGTTTTAATGTAAATTTTATTGAAAATCAGTTCTTCCAGAGCCCTGTACTCGCAGAACCAAATCCCAGTTCAACTTACTCTTCAGTACATGTTCCTTGAGTTTGAGTTAGGCCCCAATCCTCAAAGGTAATTAAATTTCTAATTCCTGTTGATTTCAATGGGATTTAGATGCCTAACTACCTTGAGGGCTCTGGACCTTCATCCTGTAGCTCAAGCTGCCGATCCTAGCTCTGAAAGTCTCAGATTCAATCCCCAGGGATTACTAAAATGATGGCTCTTACACCCATGAGAACAGGAAATCTTTAGGGTCCACTAACCCTTCCATAAAAAAATCTAAATGGTCCAAGAAGAGTGGCCCGGTCCATTTGTGGCAATGGGGTTGTATTGGTTAGTTAGCCAACAATGGGAAACCTCAGTTGCAGCATTAATAAAATTGCAAGGCTTCCCATCTATGAGAACCAAAAAGTTAAGAAAACCAGCAGCGAGAGGCAAATGGTTTTCTGTGTATATTGTTGCTAAACTGCCTGGTAAAGGTCCCAGGGAGCTGGTTTGTTAGTTCTTTCCCACCTGACAATAGCCGTTGCTAAGCTGAAAAGAATTTTGGAGGGTGGGGAAGAGAAAAGTATTCCCATCTCTATGCACCCCAGTGCACTCATAACTTGGCAAACAAGGATTGTTGTCATAAGTAAATGTAGCCGGTTAAATTGACCGTGGATTGCAGAGTTTGTGTAAAGGAGCGTAGACCCTTTGTCCTGCCATTCAGGAGATTCAATAAGGAAAGCTTCACAAATGTTTCTTCTCTACCAGCAGCCCAAAGCAATTAAGCTCATCACTAAATGCAACCGTGATGAGCTCTCCTGGCACACACACACAGCCACAGGAGGCTTGATCTTTAGTAGCGGGCTTAACTGTCCAGGGATGATCAGCGGATTTCCCAGAGGAAGAGCTAGTGCTGCAGATGGCTTGCTTTCTTCAGTGACATTGGGTGGGCAGTGAAGAAATCCAAAGCTCTGCTGTGGAAATGATCCGAGGGAGGTACTAGGGCCTGTGTTACCCAGGAGATCAGACTAGATGATCATGGTGGCCCCTTCTGGCCCCGAAATTTACAAATAATGGTTGCGTATACCCAACGCTTATTGACTAAATTATCCTAGTTCTAATTCAGTGAGAAGCTTCAAATGAACTTGTGTTTTTTTCTCTCCTAGGCCCCAATTTTTCAAATTATTTAAGCATGTATGTTGGCTTCAATGGGGCCACTCACCTGCTTAAAGACACGCATATGTCACGCACCTTGCTGAATCTGAGCTTTAATCTACTGGATTCATAGACGGGACCACTGTGATCATTCAGTCTAGCCCCCTATATAACACAAGTTATAGGACTTCCCTGAATTAATTTATCTTTGAACTAGAGCGCATACCTTCTAGAAGAACATCCCGTCTTTGTTTTAAAATGTCCAAGGCTAGAGAATCCACCGCAATCCTTGGAGTGTTATTCCAATGGTTAATTACCCTCATTGTTAAACATACACACCTTTTTTTCTAGTCTGAGTTTGCCAAGCTTCAACTTCCTGCCCTTGGTTCTTATTATAACTTTGCCTCTATTGTACCCTCTGGGTCATATTTCTGTTCCTTGTTTAGATATTTACAGGCACTCCCCACTTAAACATTCCCCTCTCCACACTTTCTTTTTGTCTTTCTCTCTCCCTCTCTTTCTGGAAGCTACTGTGTAAAACCCAAAAGCCAAAGCCATTAACCTGGGAAACGAATTGGGCTGAAATTGTGGGTGTCTTTTTTAAAAGGACAGGACATTGGTCAACTTTATTAATGTGTCACCTATGGTAGATCCTGTAGTGTAGGATCCATGTAGATCCTATGGAGATTGGCAGATTAGATTTCCAGGTTAGATGGAGATACCAAGGCAAATAGATTAGGGTGATTTAGTTAGGCTTAGTCCTGCTTTGAACAGAGGGTTAGACTAGATGACTTCCTTTCAACCCTACTCATCTATTATTCTCTGATTAGATACAGACAGAAAAGGAGATCCCCAGTTAAAAGATATAGTTATGCAGATTTATGTGTTTGAGGCTAGATAGTTTCTCTTCGCCTTTGAGTTCCAAAAGACAAATCAGACATTCGTTCACTCAGAACAGCAATTCCTCTTTGCGTAGGAAAGCTTTCCATTGCACAACTATAATTAATTTACACTCCGATCTTGTATTTTAAGAATGTGAATGAGTATTTCTGTTAATTCAGTATGATCTTACTCAAGAAATTGTAATGAAACCTGACCTATCATTTTTAGAACAGATGAAAGAAAATAGCTTAGGAATGGCTTGTGATTGCTAACACAAACATTTCTGAAGGTCCCTCCAGAACAGGAGATTGTACACTGGGCAGAAGCCAAGTGCTAAATAAGGAGAGACATTGGACAAGATGCAGGTGGCTCACTTAATCAGCACCCTGGATACTTAATTATATCAAAATAGAAAAATTGGTCAAAATCCAACAAAATTTTAACTGCAGTTGTGCTCCCGTTAAAGTCAATAATCGTCTAACATCCATTGACTTAATGAATGCAGGATCATCAACTAAGAGCCAAGTGTACAGCAGAATTTTTCAGCACCTAAAGATGAAAGGCCAATGGGATTTTCAAAGCAGCCTATGTGAGTTAGGTGCCTAACCTTCATTGAAAGTCCATGAAAGTTAGGTGACTCTAACACTTAGGTGCTTTACCTTTCTAAAGCTGGCCCAAACTGTTTGCATTTAACCTTTTCCGGGGTCTTAAAGGGGCAGTGAGACACACTTTAGGTCCCACAGTTTGGTTTTGTTAAAAAAGAAGAAAAAAGTTACTAGATCAGAGCCTTTAGCCAGGTTGAACTGCCTTGGATGTCTGAGTTTGGACTCTGCAGAGGGGCTTGTCTGTACGGAAGGTTCTTGCACAGCAATCTGGGATGTAAAGCTACAGCCTGCCACGCCCTTAATTAGCTATGTGGTCCTTGCTACAGCAACCAAAATTACAACTCATTAAACTCATGAAAATTAATCATCAAATTAAAAGCGAGGTATCGGTCTTTCGATTCTAAAATGTGGAACATTCGAAACGCAAGTGGCCAAAGGGCAACATTGAGATGACATATTTTTTTCAGGTGAATTTGAAACAGTAATGTATTTGATCCTTCTTTAGCTTGTTGTACGCACTCCATTGCAAACCACTCTAGCAAGACCGTAAGCATAGTAAATGTAAATAAATGTGATGTTTATGAGCAATCAATTCAGCTGAGAAAAGGGGGTGTGCCGTGGAATTGTTTGTCTCGCTGAAGTGTGCCATTTTACTGAAAAGGTTGGGAACCGCTGCATTATTTGAGCATAGCCAGAGCACAACAGACTCCACCCCAAACACGCCTCTTGTGCTGGAGGTCAACATATATGCTGCATATATATACTGCATATATGCCAGAGATGATTTGGGAAGTTCATACTTTTATTCACATAGAATGAACTGTGTGGAGAGAATCTGCTCCGGGTGTTTTCAGTGGAAGGAACCAGGACATTTGGGAGAACATAATGCAACACTGTTCTGCCTCAGCAACCTTTCCTCCAACAGTGACAGCCTGGCTAATAAGCCATATTCCCCCAGAACTACCTCATTCAAAGGAAAAGACATCCTGTAGGAAACACCTCTCTCACACACACACACACACACACACACACACACACACACACACAAAAAGGGTCAAGTGAGAGCAATGTCCTTTTAGGGGGAAAAACTCTATAGGTGGAGCTTAAGTCTGATCTGAGATCTGGGTGCAACTCCTACAGAAGTCAGCAGAAGATGCATCGTATATAGCTATAGAAGATGTGCAGCCTCTGGGCATTTTGACCATGCAGTGTCTGGAGCTTTATTAGTACATAGATTCATTAGGTATGAGGCTGAAATAATGAGACTGGGGCTTCATCATACCATGAAATCCCATGAGCAGCATGGATCTCCGGTTATTCCAGCCTTATTATGACTTAGTAAAATAATATCCAGAGGCCCCAGTCATGCATCAGGGCCCCATTGTACCTGGCCCTGAACACGCACATGATGAAAAGACAGTCCCTGCTTCAAACAAATAATACAAACGTAAGATGAGAGTCAGCCAATGGATACAATAAAGGGGCAGCAAAACCCTAAATCTTCCCCTGATGCATTTGAACGTGCTGAGAATTTGCAAGTCGAAACACGTGTCAATCTGATCCTTGAAATTCAACAATTAATAAATATATTTAGTTGCAGTCCTAATGCACTACCCTATTCCTGCACTCCTAACCATGCACCGTGAGTATTGGCTTGAAATGAACTAATCTTTGCATGTCTCTGCTACCCAGGATGATGGTAGAGGTGGAGGTGTCTATTCCCGTCCCATCTGACATTAATCCATTAACTAAATCTGCCTTTTTAATCTTCTTTTCCACATGCCTTGTACCTGAATTGTCGATATTGTAGAAGGCTGATTGATCAGGTTCATTCAGAAGCCAGCAGTTTAAACAGCTGGGCCCAAAGGGATGACTTGTCAAATGGAAGCCAAAGCGGTCTGAGAAAAGCCATCAGGAAGGTGTGAATCACAGTGCCCCGTTCAAAGGCATCCATTCATCTTCTGGGGAAGTTTCACAGCTGAGGCTGGTGCTGTGGGAGCTCTTCATGTTCAGAGGAAAAAAGCATCGTGTCTTCCCCCTCCCCCAGGACACCGTTTTGTTCAATATCTGCAATTACAAAATGCCAAGGGCCTGCTGAATCAGCCTCTGGAATCAAAGAACTGGCTGAGCCAGCGCATTTCTCCCCATATTTACCTGATTGCTCCTGGCAGCAGTTCACAAAATAGGTTGCACTGCTGGCATGCCGAAAAATAGGCAAATAACGCTCCAGCTGTTCTCCTGGCTGGAAAGCAAGTTAACTGTTTCCCTGCTCTGGAAATTTTCATTAGAGTATCTCCTAGGTGGCATCTGCTCGCTGTATGCTACCCAGTGTTCTAGGCAAACCTAAGCAATAGGAATACGTGCAAGGAATTAATAAGAAGCATCAAAATAAAACTTGGGAAGCAAACACATCTGGGTCTACGAGAAGAAGAAAGGCAGCCTGTATGGGCAAATGCAGTGGGAGTCTTTTTAATTTGAGTTTGGTGCCTAGATGCAATGGAGGTGGATCTGCTTGAAATAGAGTAAATTAGTCTGAGCAGAACTCACTTTCTGGGACTCTACATGAGCCAGCTGGGTCTCGTTCAGGCTGGACAGCTGCCGTGCCTAACATTTCAGGTAGAACAGGCCACTGCACATGGATGAGGCACTTCCACGTTGAACGCACCTTCTCTGCTACTGACTACAGCTTGGGTGCTTGGCTAGAACTCACCTATTGTGCTGCCGCCTGACTCAGCTACCTCCCAGGTTGCAATTAAGCCCAGGCTACAAAGTGGAATGTGCCTGCTGGAAGGAAAAGGGCTTTCATTTTAGCCTGAATGTGGCTCTCTCCTTATGAATCTTAGTGTAGCAGCTTTAAGCACTATTCACGGGGCACCCTCATCCTCAAACAAAGCCAGCAAGTTACAAAGTCCTAGGAAAGTTAAAGGTTCCAGGGCATTGGCCCGGGGCTAAAGCTGGAGAAATTCAACAATTCCTGTGTAAATGAGACCTGGCCTCTGGCCAATGCTATTTAGTGATTTGATTGTTTCCATTCAGGGACAGCAGCACAGACTAGCACAACTGGGAATCAGGAAAACCCCTGAACTCCAGCACTAACTCTTCTTATGGCCTTTGGGAAGTCACTTAATACCCTTATTTCAAAAAAATGAGAGTCCTGTGGCACCTTATAGACTAACAGATTTTCTTCGGCATCAGCTTTCATGGACTATAACCCACTTCACCAGATGCATGAAGTGGAAATCACAGAGGAGAATTCCCACTCCATGCATCTGACAAAGTTGGTTATAGTCCACGAAAGTTTATGCCGAAGAAAATCTGTTTGTGCCACAGGACTCTCGTTTTTTTGCTGTACAACAGACTACCATGGCTACCCCTCTGGAAATTTGTACCTTATTTCAAAGTACACTCAAAATTTGTCTCCATTATTGGGGCCCCGACGTGGACGCTGAAAGTGGTTTTCACAAACATGCCGAGGAGCTTAACTCTCATTGAAAACAGCGGGCATTAATCCCCTAAATAACCATTGTCGGCTGCACCCCGAGGGCCTGGTTTTAGGCCAAGCCATCACAGCTTCCACTGACTTTTTCAGTCCCATGGGTACTCAGCATTTCGGATGCTCAGGCTGAGGTTATTTAAAAGTTAGGTGCCTAAAAGTGGGAGCACCACAAATGAGAAGCCCCTTTGGAACATCTGGGCCTCAACTCCATTTGTACTGTTTTACTCACCCAATCAGCATCCGTGAGAACCGAGGGGTGCTCAAACTGGCTCACGTCAAGTTGAGTTATTTCTATTGAACTATGGGAGCTGGGGAAAGTTGCCAATTATTTTAAGACTTTGTGGGAATACCCAAAGTCATTAGTCATGGGGGTTATGATGCATGAGTATTTAATGGACCGTGGTATTCAGTCTCCGAATGACTGAATGTCTTCAGTGTGGTGGCTGTGTTTCACTGCATTAGATATTTGGCCCTGTCCTTCTCATTGTGGGGAAAAAACTTCTCTCAGAGGAAGAAGAGGAGGTAAAGTTAATCCACCCCACTTTGGAAAGAATAGGCATCTCTAGCTGCCGCATACCAGCCCAGCTGCCTTTCCTCATCACAGGTTCCCAGCTTTCCTCCTTCTCACGTTCCTTCACCCGGTCCCTATCTAAAAATCTCCTCTGGTGCTTCATCCTGAATGCACTTTTCCTGCCATCTGACAAACTGCGCGTGAGTTTTACTCGACTAACCTAGCATGTGATTGCTTAAATACCCAGGGCCAAATGCAGGTTGGGTGCAACTCCATTGATTTCAACAGAATTGCACCTGTTTAGACCAGGTCTAAATTTGGCCTTCTTCTTGCTCCCTATTTCTTAAATTCTGGGCCAGATTCTCCCTTGATGTAACGTGTCGCAGCTTTCTTGATATCAACAGAGCTGTGATGAGTTACACCAGCCAAGGATCTGGCCTCTTGTTTTCTGAGGTGATATTTGCATCCTGCCCAATGAGTTATCAACACCGCTTCAAATACTGACCCCCAGAGGGTTGTGAAATGACTCCTTTTCTACCCGTGCAAAATAACTCAACTTCTACCCTTTCAATTTCCCTGTCCTCCTGGAAGACCTTCTCCTTGCCGGCCTTTAAATCTGAGTATTCTCCAGGGTGGCTGGATCCCAGAGTGAAGTAGACATTGCTCACAGCATGTGAACAGTGCCTTGGAGGTGACCAGACTGATTCTGCCCTGGGGTGCAATTGACACCCCTGCAAAGTGACTGTCGATGTCTCTTCATTGGAAGGACAGCTTTTTACACTCCCTTGGCACGGCTGTGAGCGTCTACCCAAGACGCAAGGAAGACCCAAGAACGTTACCACCTCTGATGAAATCAACCCACCATCGGCCGCGACACTGCTAAGAAGAATCTCCGGTCGGGGCCAGCTGGATCATCCCCTCTGCCACCTCACGCCAGGGCCCAGTTAACATTTGAAGCTGAAGACTAGGAGTGTTTACCAGTGAGGAGCCAAGGGTGCCCGGCATCCAGGGGGCCAAGCTCATTTCCCCCACACACACACACCCCACCCAGGGCAGGAGGGGTCCGAGCCACACCCCCAGCTGCCCCGGTAGGCGGATCTGTACCTGTGGAAGGAGAGGAGGCGTGAGGCTGATGCAGTCCAGCTCTGGCAGGACAGGGAAGCCTCAGCTCCCACACACACCTGGGGCGGGAGGGAAGGGGGGCTGTGTACATGCTGGGGAGTAGCTGGGAACACTGGGGGAGGTGCCTCAGTACATCCTGCATCCCCTGCCTTCCCAAAGGCCCAGCCCCAGCACTTACCCTCTGCTGCCCCAGCCCAGCTCCTCGCCTGAGGAGGGGAGGGGATGTCATGACATGCAGGGAGCACTAAGGGGCACTTCTCAGTGCCTCCTGCATTAGCTGCCCCTCGTGAAGAGCCAGCCCAGCCTGGCTTGGTGCCCCCCTCCCCAGCACTCACTTGATGCCACTCCAGCCTGGTGCCAGCCTTGGCGAGGGGCGTCACAACACGGGAGAGGCACAGGAGACTCTGTGCCTCTCAGGGTGCGTCTACACTGGCCACTTAGGTTGACTTAAGGATGCTTAAGTTGACCTACACAAAGCCGCGTCCACACTGGGCTTTTATTAAGTCGACTTAAGCGCTTCCTTACGTCAACTGAATAAAACCTCCTCTGAAGGTCGACTTAAGCCTTAAGTCGACTTCTTAAAGCCAGTGTGGACGGGGAATAGCGCTAAGTCGACCTTCTTAAGTCAACTTAAAGCCAGCGTGGACGCCTTTGTCTACTGTTACGTCGACTTAAAGTGTATCCACTCTGCTAAGTCGACTTAACAGAGTTGACTTAACTTTACAAGTGTAGACATAGCCTCAAAGTCTCATGCATTCCTGCTCCTTGTGAAGGGTCAGGCTGGCGCCCCGCGCAGCCTAACACCCAGGGGCCTGCTCCCCGCCACCTCCTCTTCGGTACACCACCAGTATTTACTTCCATCTTCTGTCTTCAGCTTAGAAGTGGAAGTGGGTGTGGCTTGTATAATTATCATTTAATGTGTCACATTTCTCTGGGGAAAGTTGGCCTCTCTATTGCAAGGTGCTCAGCTGATTGCAGCGAGGGGCAGCAGTATAAAATCCTCGGACAGACCGATTACTTGCTGCAATTACTAATGGATGCAACACCGTTTTCCATGGTCATGTTGCTTGGTAAACACAACTAACTGAACCTTACAATGAATAAGAGAAGTGTTATTGTTAAGATGCAAGAACCGTGGGGGGTTTTGTCATTCATTGGGGAATCTTCTTGTTTAGCACTGAAACAGCTGGTCTGGTCAGCTGTAACTGCCCCTCCAAGCATGCTTGTTGCGGTTGGGAAAACTTCCCATGGGGAGGGTTAAGAAGCACCACTCAGATTGCCATTCTCAGTCCTCTGCTTCCAGCAAGGAAGCACCCGACATTACTTGCCATCAGCACATCTAGCTTCACCTAGAACGTGGCTGGGAGATGTATTGTAATTACCTCACACTACAATTTGTTCTGCTGTTTTGTTGCTCCGGATCGTCAGACACTTTCTGGTAGCCCGGCAACATCGTAGTCTTTTCGTGGCTTTCGTCATTTACTCCTTGTCACGTCCACACTACAGCACGAAATGTTCATTTCTTTCCCTCTTTGCCATCCTCATCACCTTTCAAAGAGCCATCTCTATTCTCCCGAGAGTGTTCCTTCTTTAAACGGTCCTTCCTTAAACGGTTGCTGTCCCTAAATGAATGGATTAAAGGCCCGATCTAGTTCAAACTGAAGTCAGTGGGGAAAAAAAGCTTTCCTTGAAATGGTTCCGAAAAGCCATGTCATTTCTCCAAACTCCAGGGCAAAATCTCATCTTATGAAACATGCCCTGCGATCTTGATGAACACCAGACAGGACTCGGGTTTAGTGTGCCATCCACCGGGATCTCCAGAAGAACAGAAGGCTGAGGCATCAGGACAGTAATTACCGTGCGGAAAATGTGCTTCCTATTGAAACCCTAGTGCCATTTTTACTCCCCTTCCAGTCCTACAACCAGATGAAGGGTAATTGCATAGGACTCTGGCTTAGAATCTGCTCTTATTCCCCTTAGTGTGATTTCTTGGAGGAAACGCAGCCCCAGGGGAGACAAGCTTTCCCTGTGAGGTGCGCATTAGTCATCAGGCACCGTGTACTGACGTCAGGAAAGCAGTGGCAGTTCTGTGATCTATCACGCACCCACGTTCTGTAAATAAGCCAAGAAACTCTAAAAATGGAAGGACTGCTTCCTTCTGGTTTCTGAACGGTGCAGCCCAGCCCTGAATGTGGGTGCCATGCATTAGAGGGGAGATACGACTGCTCTCTATAAATAGATCACAGGGGTATTGTTTAAGTTCAGTGCCAAGGTGGACACAGAAACAAATGGACAAAAACTGGCCATCAGGAAGTTTAGATTTGAAATCAGATGAAGGTTTCTATTCATCAAAGGAGTGAAGTTCTGGAATAGCCTTCTGAGGGGAGCCATGGGGGGCAAGAAACCTAGCTGGCTTCAAGACTGAGCTTGAGGAGATGGTTATGGGGCAGTCCTAATCTGGCAGTTGACTGATCTTTGACTACTAGGAGTAAATATACCCAATGGCCTGGGATGGGATGTTAGATGGGAGGTTTCAGAGCTACTACAGAGAATTCTTTCCTGGGTATCTGGCTGGTGAGTCTTGCCCACATGCTCAGGGTTTAACTGATTGCCATATTTGGGGTCAGGAGGGAATTTTCCCCTAGGGCAGGTTGGAAGAGGTTTTGTGGGGGTTTCGTCTTCCTCTGCAGCTTGGGGCATAGATCACTTGCTGGTGGATTCTCTGTACCTTAAAGTCTTTAAACCATGATTTGAGGACTTCAGTAACTCAATCAGAGGTTAGGGGTCTATCACAAGGGTGGGTAGGTTATGTTCTGTGGCCTGCATTGTACAGGAGGTCAGACTAGCTGATCGTAACGGTCCCTTCTGGCCTTTGTAGCCTATGAGAACCCGGAGCCAGAAAGAAAGAGCAAGAGATCTCAGGGGTGAGCCAGATACCCGGGGAGCAGAGTCCATCCCAGCAGGAGTAGCTGAGTACCAACGAGGCAAAGGTTGCCTTTCCAGATTGCCTCTTACCCTCCTCACACCCAGACTAGACAGGCAGACTGCCCTCCCTCCATCTGCCCCAGCAAGGATATCAAGCTCCAAGCTGTCCCTGCTGTCCCAGCCACATGGCCTGGAGAGGAAGGGGACAGAGTTAACCCTTAAGAACAGAGAGATTCCCCCAGTGGGCAGGCTGTTTCTTCCAAGACTAACTTACTTTCCCAGGGTGCGTCTACACTTACAAATTAAGTCGATTTAAGCCTATTTAAGTCTACTTAACTTAATCTGTGTCTACACTACATTTTCCTTAAGTCGACTTAAGCTGCTGTTTAAATTGACTTAAGGACATTTAAAGTCACCTTTATTAAACTTTATTAAGTCGACTTAGCCAGTGTAGACGCAGATTAGCCCTAAATCGACTTATAGGGTCCCAGGGCTCCCCCACTGCCCTCCCTGCAAGGGTGGCTGGCACAGCCAGAACCTGGAATGCCCACCCACAGGGCAGGACGCAGCCCTGCCCACCCTGCTCCCGTACCCTGCACCTGTCCCTGTCCTGCTGAGCCCCCATTGTACCAGGGTACAGTGGAGCAAATGCTGAGCCCCTTGGCACTTGGCAAGGGGTACCCCTCCCCCCCCCCGCCACCATGGACCAGTCCCAGGTCCACCTAGCCCCTAGAATCATAGAATCATAGAATAATAGGGTTGGAAGGGACCTCACGAGGTCATCTACTCCAACCCCCTGCTAAAAAGCAGGACCACTCCCCCTAAATTATCCCAGCCAGGGTTTTGTCTAACCGAGCCTTAAAAATCTCCAAAGATGAAGATTCTACCACCTCCCTAGATAGCCCATTCCAATGCTTCACCACCCTCCTAGTGAGAAAGTTTTTCCTAATATCCAACCTTGACCTCCCCAGCTGTAATTTGAAACCATTGCTCCTTGTTCTGTCCTCTGTTACCCTCGAGAACAGCCTAGCTCCCTCCTCTTTGGAGCAACCCTTCAAGTAGTTGAAGGTTGCTATCAAATCTCCCCTCAGTCTTCTCTTCTCTAGACTAAATAAGCCTAGTTCCTTCAGTCTCTCCTCATAAGTCATGTGCCCCAGCCCCCTAATCATTTTTGTTGCCCTCCGCTGGACTCTTTCTAATTTGTCCACATCCTTTCTGTAGTGGGGAGCCCAAAACTGGACACAGTACTCCAGATGCGGCCTGACCAGTGTCGAATAGAGGGGAATTATCACATCCCTCGATCTGCTGGCAATACTCCTACTGATGCAGCCTAATATGCCATTGGCCTTTTTGGCAACAAGGGCACACTGTTGGCTCATATTCATCTTCCCGTCCACCATAACTCCCAGGTCCTTTTCTACAGCGCTGCTACTTAGCTGATCGGTCCCCAGCCTGTAGCAGTGCATGGGATTTTTCCGTCCTAAGTACAGGACTTTGCACTTGTCTTTGTTGAACCTCATGAGGTTTCTTTCGGCCCAGTGTTCCAATTTGTCCAAGTCTCTCTGGATCCTGTCCCTGTCCTCCAGAGTATCTACCATTCCCCCCAACTTGGTGTCATCCGCAAACTTACTAAGCACGCAGTCTATTCCATCATCAAGATCATTAATGAAGATGTTGAATAGAACCGACCCCAGGACCGACCCCTGGGGCACTCCATTCGTTACCGGTTGCCAACCAGACATCGAGCCATTGATTCCTACCGGCTGAGCCCATTGATCTAACCAGTTTTCGATCCAGCTTACGGTCCACTCGTCCAACCCATACTTCCGTAACTTGCCAACAAGAATGCTGTGGGAAACCGTATCAAAAGCCTTGCTAAAGTCAAGGTATATCACGTCAACGGCTCTTCCCGCATCCACAAATCCAGTCATCTCATCATAGAAGGAAATCAGGTTGGTCAGGCACGATTTGCCCTTGGTGAATCCCTGTTGACTGTTCCTGATCACTCTATTTTCCTACAAGTGTTTCAGGATGGATTCCTTGAGGACCTGCTCCATGATTTTCCCAGGGATTGAGGTGAGGCTGACCGGTCTGTAGTTCCCCGGATCCTCCTTTTTCCCTTTCTTAAAGATAGGTACCATATTTGCCTTTTTCCAATCCTCCAGGACCACCCCCGTTCGCCACGAGTTCTCAAAGATAATGGCCAGCGGCTATGCAATCACTTCCCCCAACTCCCTCAGCACCCTCGGATGCAGTTCATCCAGCCCCATGGACTTGTGCACATCCAATTTCATTAAGTGTTCCCTAACCTGACTTTCCATCACCGAGGGCCACTCTTCTCTCCATTCCGCGTTACCCCGTGTAGTAGCCTGGGAGCTGGCCCGCCCTGTGAAGACTGAAGTAAAAAAAGCATTGAGTACTTCAGCCTTTTCCGCATCATCCTCCACGAGGATGCCTGCCCCATTCAGTAAGGGACCTACACCACCTCTGATCCTTTTCTTGTTGCTGATATACTTATAGAACCCCTTTCTGTTATCCTTCACATCTCTTGCTAGCTGCAACTCCAATTGTCCTTTGGCCTTTCTGATTTGATCCCTGCAGTCCCGAGCAATATCTTTATACACCTCCCTTGTCATCTGTCCAAGCTTCCACTTCTTGTAAGCTTCCCTTTTATGTTTCAGCTCCCCGCAGAGTTCCCTGCTAAGCCACTCTGGTCGCCGTCCACATTTGCTGTTCTTTCTGCACATCGGAATGTTACCTTCCTGTGGCTTTAACAGGGTTTCTTTAAAATACAGCCAGCTGTCTTGGACACCTTTCCCCTTCAGATCAGCCTCCCATGGGACCCTGCCCATCAGCTCCCTAAGGAAGCCAGAATCTGCTTTTCTGAAGTCCAGGGTGTGTGTTCTGCTTCTTTCCTTCCTTCCATTGATCAGGATCCTGAACTCTATCATCTCATGGTCGCTGCTGCCCAGGTTGCCATTTACTTCTACTTCCCCGATCAATTCTTCTCTGTTTGTGAGCAATAGGTCTAAAGGTGCAAGGCCCCTAGTTGGTTCCTCCAGCATTTGTACTAGGAAGTTGTCCTCAATATTCTCCAAAAACTTCCTGGATTGCCTGTGCACTGCTGTATTATCTTTCCAGCAGACATCAGGATAATTGAAGTCCCCCATAAGAACCAGGGCCTGCAACGATCTGGAAACTTCTGTTAGTTGTCCATAGAAGTCGACTTAGGTGTCCAGTGTGGACGCTCTAAGTCGATTTGGCAGGGTCCCCTTTAAGTCGACTCGATTTTATAGTGTAGACATGCTAAGTTGACTTATTTGGCCAAGTGTAGACATAGCCTAACAGAGTCCTGTGGCACTTTTAAAGACTAACAGATTTATTTATCACATGAGCTTTGGTGGGAGAAAATCCCATTTCATCAGACACTTTGAAGATGGGAAATTTACAGAATGGGAGGAAATTAACTGCAGGGAAGTGTATGACATAGGATCAGGTCAGGCTGTAACAGCAAAACAAAATAGGTGTTAGGATTCAAACACTGGGGAACAGCACATAGAGGAAGGTGAGATCAAATCACCTGTTGTAATGAGAAAAAAATCCATAGTCGCTGTTTAACCCAAGGCAACTGAGTTGAATTTGCATATAAATTCGAGTTCTGCAGTTTCTCTTTGAAGCTGTGATTTGTTATTCATCTGTTTCAACACAGCTATTAACAAGTCGTCAAGGGAGTGAGCAGGGAGATTGAAGTGTTCCCCTATTGGTTTTGTAGTGTTGCAATTTCTGATGTCAGATTTGTGTCCATTGATTCTTTGGCGCAGAGACTGTCCTGTTTGTCCAATATATAAGGCAGAGGGGCATTTCCGGCACATGATGGCATAAATCACATTGATAGACTAACACAGCTACCCCTTTGGAACTCAAGCACACTAAAGCATCCATCGATAGTCCCTGAGCCCCTTGAGAGCACTCCAGTTCCTAGTTACATGCAGCACCTGGCGTGCGCCATTCAGATCCTCGAAAAGACAAGCTCAGGAAGACGGTGCGGCTTAAAACAGTCTCTCTGAGGGGGTATGCCAAGGTTACGCTATTGGTGCCAGCTGATGAAGGCTGCCAGCATTAAAATCACTCCCCACACAGCTGCCGCATTAGGGCCAAATCTTGCTTGTTTTGTTCCCTGCGATAATCCCAGCTGGTTGTTGAACTGAGTGAGGTGAGCAGGGTTTGGCCCATCCTTTCTGCTACGCTGGGCACGAAGCAAGAAATCTGTCTGGATCCCAAACCACCTGGTGTGCTATCAGGCTGCAGAGAAGTGAACAGATGTCAGGCGCTTGCCGGATGCTGCGGCTGCCATGTGCAGCGCTTCCTCACGTCAGCTGTTCCTCACCTTCCCTTCCACTGGAGTTAGCCGCATGGGTAGCTGCCTGCTTCTCCCTCTTCCCCCACCCCAGCAAGATTCTGCCGCCATCCCCTGGATCCCAGGAGGGTGCTGATGTGCCAATCAATTGCCCATAACATGAGGCTCTCTACTGTGACATACTGGCAGGCTCTTGGGCGTTGATTTTAACTATGAGTGATCAGCAGGGGACATTTTCTCCCCAAACAGAAGGCAGCAGAGAATCGACAGCCATTGATTGAAAGGAGGAAATGAAAGAACAAAGGGCCGGATCTTCTCAGCTGCTGCAGGGCTCCACGAACATCAGGGGAAGTGAAGATTTAAACCAGCGGCAGATTTAGCCCTGTGTCCATATAGCTTGCCAATATGGTGTCTAAAGGACTCCTGTCTACAAGTATTTGCACAGGTTCTGCTCCTCTTCCTCATGATGAATCGTACTGTACTCTGTGGCCAAGTCAGTTCAGCCCCATAAGAAGAGTAGCACTGAGTCAAAGGGACGGCTTTTCCCTTCAACTCAGCACAGTGGAGCCACGGAGGGAAGCGGACGTTAGAAAGTCGAAGGGAGATGCACAAGTTATTTTACACAGCTCACTTATCTCCCTTCGACACTGCTGAAAACGGTGGGGAGTATAGACCAGGCCTGTGAGGAACTTCAGTGACGGTAGTGGATGTATTTCTAAAGTATGTCAAGGGTGCCTAGAACATATGGCTAGATGCCCATCAATAAATAAATGGTGTCTTACTATAAAATGCAGGCTGGAGGGGTACAAATTGCTTGCTGTAGGAAGACAGGAATTGCCTACCACTGCAGCCCAATGATCAGTATAGTCTGATATATTTTTTCCAGCAATAGCCACCACCAGATGCTTCAGGGATAGAGCTTAATAATAACCCTCCAATCTGGGCAGTTTTGTCTAATCCTGGGCAGTTAGCAGTTGACATAGACTCTGAGCCCAAGAGTTAATATCACCTATGTTGTTTATATTATGTAATGTAACTGTTCTCATTGGCCAGCTAAAGGGCCAATCTCTTTGCTTCAATTATATCTTGTGGCGGTGAGTTCCACAGGCTAAATTTGCAGTATCTAAGAAAAAAAATATCCTTTCCATTTCATATCTGCCACCTTTCAGTTTTATTCACTGTTTCCTTGTTCTGGCATTATGACGGGGTGTTCCTGTTCACCTTGGTAACCTGCTTTATACCATTCATGATTTTATATACATCTCTCACAGGCCTTCTTATTCATCTCCTTTCCAAACTGGACTTTCAGTCTTTTTAAGATCTCATATATGGAAGACTTCCCAATCCCCCAGCCATTTTTGTCACTTGTCTCTGAGCCCCCTCTCTTTCTGCTACATCTTTAAGGCCCGGGGAGCACCAGAACTGGGTACGGTGTTGAAGGCTGATTTAGACAGGGCTAGCTTGTAAATTGTCAGTCTCAGATAACCCATCTCTCTTTTGTTCCAAGGGTTAGTAATTTGCTACTGTTCCGTAGAAGTGGAAAATCACAGCCCTTCCCATGCTGGCTCACGACCTGTGTTGGGAGCAGACAAAGGGCCATGTCTCACTCATCTGTGCTATGGAGGGGACCAGTGAGTGCAAGCGTCCATTTACCCCCATGTGCCCAAATCTACTGAACAGGCCAGACAGTCGCATAAATACAGCACAGCTATCTCTGTCTGCCTACGATGTAGCTGGGCTGTGCAGTCCCAGGAATAGTGATGAATACAGGCTCTCTAGATTTCAGACACGAGGCTCAGTAGAAAACAAGCTTTCACAGCAAATCTGTTTGTTTGCTCTGAATCTCTTACAATTAAACAATTAAAACACTCCCTGGGGTCACCGATGCTATTTTCTTCTCTTTCAGGTTGGTTGCAAGGCCGCAATGGTTTTCTTTCAGTACTGCATCATGGCCAACTTCTTCTGGCTGCTGGTGGAAGGATTGTACCTACACACCCTTCTGGTCATCTCTTTCTTCTCAGAGAGGAAGTACTTCTGGTGGTATATCATGATTGGCTGGGGTACGCATCTTCTTGAATGAGACTGGTAGGAAAATGAACTCCAGGTGATCTGGATCTGTCTCTAGCTGGGACTCAACTCCTTCACATGGGATAGAGAGTTGATATTTGTGCATCGCTTTTCTGCCAGCATGTGTTACTAGTGAGAGTGAGGTCAGGTCAAATGAGGGGGCCTGGAAACTTTCCGTTCCAGATTTCAGGAACTTAAAACTTAAAGCAACTGGTGTTTCTTCCTCACTCCCGTGCCCACAGGAGCCCTTTGGAATCTAAAACTGCAAGTAACCCATATTTGGGAAAGCAAATAAACCATTTATGTCATGAAATGAAATGAGTAAAATCCAGCCAGAGCGCAAACCAACTCTTCAGTTTTGGTTAGTACCTGCCATGGCCAATGAGAACCCAAAAGTCCTGTTTTTAGAACAATCCTCACCCACTTGCAACAATCTAAGAAGAGGCATCAAGGTCTCAATAGTGAATGAGCGGGGATAGGTGCGGTGAAGGGAGGTCTGGAAGTGTTATCATAGAATCATAGAATAATAGGGTTGGAAGGGACCTCACGAGGTCATCTAGTCCAACCCCCTGCTAAAAAGCAGGACCGTTATGGCAACGAAAAGAAGCGACAACGGTGAGTAACCTCGTTCTCTTCCGATAGGTGCACCCTCGGTTTTCATCACAGCATGGACTGTCACCAGGCTTCTCTATGATGATGTCGGGTAAGCCTCTGAAGTCCTCTTAATTCCTTCCAATTTAAGGCATCTTACAGGAAAACTTACCTGCCAGAGCAGCTAACTCAAAACTCTGTTCTGCAAGAATGAATCCTAAAAAGTCTTTGAAGATCAAATTTTTCTTTTAGAATTGGCATGTCTGAGAGGAGATGCCAGTTTAATCAGCCTAAAAAAAATCTTTTAAAAATTGCAAATAAACAGCATTTGTTTTGTAAGCCAATGAGCAAAAGCACAGATTTGTTTTTAAAGCCTAAGGCAGGGAGCCCTGAGATCTGAGTTGTAGATCTGGTTCCACCACATGTTATTCTGCGTGACCTTGGACAAGTCAGGTATTTCCTTTGTGATTCACGCCCCCCATCTGTTCACAGAGAAGATAATTCACCTAATTCACATGGAACTTGCAAGGCCATGGATCATTCCTTAATGCTTCTAAAGGGTTTGGGAATGCTTGGATGGAAGATACACTGGAAATGGAAAGTAATATTAAACATATTGGTCAAATTCATCTGTGGCATAACAAGACTAATGCTAACTAAATTGAGATCAGTGGAGTTACCTGCGAGATAAATTTGTCCCATTGTAAAACGCCCATAAGAGCCAATGGGAGGCGCACTTGCAGTTTGAGAGTGCAGTTTGGTTCTAAGTGGTAATTTTTACCCTCAGATTATTTAATCCCAGATTAAAGCAGGTTGGGAATTGTCTTCTTCACCCCTGCCACTCAGGTAACAAATATGATGGCCACCACGAAGTGGCAGCGTCATTATCTAGGGCTCATTTTTCACCTCACTTGTCACTTGCAAATGACAATGCTCCATTATGGAGAACTCTTCCCATTTCCTTCTGGTGTTGGTGACTCTGCTGGGACTGGGTTAACAGATCTCGGATACCAGCACGGGTCTGTTCAGATTTAGGGCTTTCTGAGACTCCACAGAGGAGGTCAAAGCCTGTCACAGGTGCCACTTTGGGGCTGAGCACCCTCGCTGGACATTTCAGTGGGAGGGAGACACCTACGTGCAGGACTGAGTGTTATGTTTCTGTGTGTCATTGGCTATGTCTACACTTGTTAATTTAGGTCAATTTAGCATGTCCACACCTACATTTTAAGTCGACTTAGGGGGGAACCCTACAAAGTCGACCTAGAGCATCCATGCTGGATGCCTAGGTCAACTTCCAGGGGCTAGGTGGACTTGGGACTGGTCCACAGTGGCGGGGGGGGCACCCCTTGCCAATGCCAGGAGGCTCAGCCTTTGCCCCATTGTACCTGGGTACAATGGGGCAAAGGGGGACAGGGACCCTGGCAGGACATAGGGGCAGGAGTCTGTCCTGCCCTTGGGGGGGGCATGCCAGACTGTGGCTGTGCCAGCCACCCTGGCAGGGAGGGCAGTAGGAAAGTCCTGGAGAGCCCTAAGTCGATTTAGAGTCGATTTAGGGCTACTCTGCGTCCACAATGGCTTAAGTCGACTTTAGAAAGTCGACTTAAGCAGAAAGTCGACTTAAAAGTACATTTAACAAAGTCGACTTAATTTTTCCTTAAGTCGACTTAAGCAGCTGCTTAAGTCGACTTAAGGAAAGTGTAGTGTAGACGCAGAGTAACTTAATTTACAAGTGTAGACGCACCCATTGACAGTACCTGAATAAGTACCCCATGCCTCTCTCACCAAGGTCTCTGGTAGGGTGCCCAGATGCCAAGTGTGAAAATCTAGGATGAGGGGAATGGGGTAATGGGTGCCTATATGAGACAAAGCCCCAAATATCAGACAATCCCTATAAAATTGAGACATCTGATTACCCTAGTCTCTGGTGACCTTTTCCCAATCTAATCCATAGGGTCTGTATTCTACCCTCATCCTCCATGATCAATGCTTATGTTCTCCTTTAAATCTGGATTGGATAAATTGTAGCTAACAAAATGGGGCAAGTTTTAGAAGTAACAAAAGACAAATGCAAGAAATTCTGGCCCTATCCTGCAATCTGTACCCATGTTGAGTAATGCTTAGACAACCAGCCCTGCTGAAGTCAGTGGGAGAATTCCAGTAGTAAGGACTATTCAGAGTTGCAAAATCAGATTTTAGTTATATACGTGTTGGGTACACCCTTCCTTTTGACATTTACCACATGCAAGCAGTTACATTTCATCCCACCCATACGCCTCGGTGTGCAAAAAACCCGGTGCACTGTGCCCTGAGAACAAATATCTAAGCTTTTCAAAGGGTCTCACTTCTTATTGCTATATGGTCAGCAAAACCCACGTGCTGAGAATGATTGTGCCCATTTCTACGGAGGTGGTTTTATTCCAACTGCATAAAACTGATCTGAGTTGTTCATTTCTCATCAGAAATTCCATTCACCTGAGGGACCTAAGGTCTCGCCAGTTGTATCTGATCACTCCAGCCACCTATTCTTCTCAGCTCTGTGCAGCCCATATCAATGATATAGGGTTCCCCTTCCATTGGTGTCTGTTTGAAAGGGCACTGCGTTAATGTACACCAGGGAACTTTTCATGTGCACCAGTAAGGTCTGCAGGGGCCAGGGAGTGTGCAACCCATTGGTGCCCTTTAGAATTCACAGTCCTCTAGCACACATTGCCACACCGCATAGGCAATCCTGAGACACTTCTAACTTCTCAGATTCCTATGTTAGGAGGGGGCTTCTCAATTTCTGAGGAGCTTTGCAAAGACTCACCCTTCATCTTTGTCCCTCTTTTTCCTTTCTAATGGTCTGAGCACAGAATTAGGACCTAGACATTCCTCTAGTCTGCCCATCTTTGATTCTCCCAGTAATCTTGAACAAATCACTTTACCTCGCTGCCTCAGTTTCTCTAACTATAAAATGGGAGTAACGGTCCCAGGCTCACATGGACATCATGAGCAATAACTAGTTAGTTAGTTATAGCACTTTGGAGAATAGAAGTGCTGAATTTTATCTTCTCCTTTATTCCCATTTTTGGGGCAAGCTGACACTTAAAATGCTGCATCCATGCAGCTGGACTAATGACCAGTGTAACATTTTAATGAAGATGTTCTACACTGATGGGAGAGAGCTCACCCATCAGTGTAGTTAATCCACCTTCCCGAGAGGCAGCAGCTATGCTGATGGACAAAGCTTTTCTGCCATCATAGTGCTGTCTACAACGGGGGTCAGTTATGCAGGTGTAGTTCTGTCGTGTAGGCCAGCCCTTTCCCTTTCTTTCATCTTCGGTGGCCTTCAAACGTATTTCCATCTGCACTGTGTGAAAATGAAGATCCATTGGCCAGTGCATGCCTCTTTAGAAGGGCCACACTTAATTTTTAAAAAATAATACCTCGTACAGCTGTCTCTTTAAACAATTGACCTCTTCCAGTGCATTCTCTTGAGCTTTAGAAGACCCACGGAAGCTCACCTGTCTGCTCAAACAGCTGGTTCTATTTCAGCTCACTGGAGTTTGATCTGCCATGAGATTTACTTTTAGTTTTAGGTCTAATCCAATCCCCAAACTTACCTGAACTCATGTTTTGCCTGAAATTTCAGTTTCCCAAATCCCTTAACTCAATCCAAGCTTGTTTGGATCTTGATGAATCTGTGCCATATGAAGCATCCCCAAATGCCCCATTGATAGTGTTCCTTCACTGACATCTCAATATGGCGGCTTACACAATATCCCCCTGCAGGGTTCCAGAATAGCCCAGGGGAGCTGTGAAAACATGACTAAGAACAGTCATACAATCAAAGGAATAGTTTTTGAGAGCAGTTTATCCCATGGGGCCATTCAGTCTTAGAATAAAGAACATGGCACCCTAGGCAAAACAGCAGATAACCCACTAGCAAGATCAGAATGGTCCTTTCTGGTTTTAAAATCAATGAGTTGAAACTCTGAGTGGCTTGTTGGCTGGACTTTTTCTGCAGAGTGGCAGCTATCACTTGAGTGTCTCACGAAGCAATCTGGGATTTTATGATTTTTATTTCCAGAGGCATACATATTGCTATCTGCCTGTTTATTTACAGGGATGTACATATTGCTATCTGTGCCCATTTATTTACAGGGACATACATATTGCTATCTGTGCCTGTTTATTTAGAGGGATATACATTTTGCTAACAGTCATATGTGCCCATTTATTGAGCATCCCTAAATGAACCTAAACATGCATGTAATAAACTACATATTTTAGTTGATGACCCAGTGCTACAGTGCTGGAGACTTGAACTTTCGAAATAGTGATAAAGTTGGTTCTCTGTACCGTATACTGTATCTTATCATATCTCTCATTAATAAATGAGGTGTTTATTAAAATGACTAGAGCTGGTGAAAAACCTGGAACAAAATTAGGAATTTTGCCCTCCATTAATAACAAAACCAAACAGCTCCAAAGGGGGGAGGGAGAGAAAAACATTTGAGAAAATTGTCAAAAATGTTCCCGTTTATTTTTAAAATTTTGTCACCATTACTAATTGCCAATGAAAGGTTGGACAGTATTAAAGACAGCCCAGATCACAGCACATGGAGTGAAACCCTTCATCCCCTTAAAGCCAATGGCAGTTTTGTCTTCTGGGCCAGGGTTTCACATGGCAGGTACTCCCTGCCCTTTGCTCTTCGAAGTCCCTGTTTGTGAAGCTTTGCAGCGGGAATATTGATAGCCGCCCAGATTTCATGATATTTCTGTGTAACAGCCCGTTTGCTCCGATTTGGTTGTTATTTTCTTTTCTTTATTTTCAGGTGTTGGGAAGACATAATGAAATCCCCATGCTGGTGGATCATCAAAACTCCTAATTTGGTTTCTATTTCGGTAAAGTATCAGCAATTTCCCATGGCTGCAGAAGCCCTCATTAGATGAAGCTCATAGCTGAGGCTATACATCGAATGATGTTCTCTAAATAGTATAGGCAGCCAGTCACACGTAGTTGGATACACGGACTGATTAGAAAATAGCTTTGGCCAAGCATTTCTCTGATGGGGATGAATTGTCTATGGGGCATGGGCCAACCTAAGTAACAGGGGTGAAAACGTAACTTTTCTTGGGGCCCAGGTTATTCATAACAGGCTTGTTGTACCTTCCTGTGAGATAACTGGTGCTGGCTATTCTCAGAAACAGGATTAATTGAACTACAAATCTGATCCAGTCTGGCAAAATCTGTCTTCTACTTTAACTAATGCAAGAAGAGTGTAGTTAGAGGCGCATTTGCAAAATCTTTCCATGTTTAGAAACAAGTTGGGGACTGGCATGGTCCTGTAAGGTGCTGAGCCTCCCACCTGAGGGTGATATCCTTAGAATTATAGGATTAGAAGGGGCAGGTCATCTAGTCTAACCCCTGGGCAAAATGCAGAATTTGTTGTGTCTAAACCTTCTAAGATAGATGACAGTTCCCTTTGAAAACATCCAGTGAAGGAACTTCCATGAGCTTCCAAGTCAGTCTGTTCCACTCTCCTACTTTTCTGACAGTTGGAAATTTTTTCCCTGAGATATAATCTAAATCTGCTGTTCTGTAGTTTGAACCCATTGCCTCTTGTTTTCCCCTCTATGGCAAGAAAGAACAACTTTTCTCCATCTTTTTATGGCAGCCCTTCAATTTATTGAAGATGCCTTTCATATTCCCCCCGATCTCCTCTTTTCCAAACTAAACATATCCAGTTCCTTTAGTCTTTTCTCATCCGACTTGCATTACATCCCTTTGATCACTTTTCTTGCCCACATCTGGATCCTTCCTTTTCATGATTTGGTGACCAAATTATCAAGACCCCTCTGAATTTTAGCTCTGCCCTACAAAGCATTGGCGACAGCCCCTAGCTTTTTGTCATCTGCAAATCTGATCAATATATTCTCCAATTCCTACATTCGGATTGTTAATAAAGACATTAAGCAACACTAGACCCAGAACAGAACCTGTGGAACCCCATTTGAGACATCCCTACAATCTGACAGCATTCCACGACTCCTTGTTTGCAGTTGTTTAACCTTCCCAAAGAAGGCTTGACTTTGGCTAAGATTGACTTCAATAAGAGTAGAGGATACTTGGCAAGTCTTATGAGGTTCACTGCATCTCGTAGGATCAGGCTCTCCATCCTCAATCTCCCTTAATGCTTCATCCAGCAGCATCTGGGAGGAAAGAGAGGGTGCTCAAGTACTACAGTGATGGGTGATGGCATAAAGAATACTCCAAAAGATTGAGGAGCATGTAGGAAGGAGGGTTGAGTTGATTAACATGGAAAGCTGATGGAATCTATCTCAAGAAAGAGACATCAATGAGTGTTACAAGCACTTTACTTCTGTTCTGAAAAAGGACACAGATATTTAACAATTGATTCACAGTAGCAAATGGATACATCTCAGGGATGGTCTACTCTTCCCAAGTTACATCACTCAGGGATGTGAAAAATTCTCAGAAACACAGCTAAGCTGATCTAAGCCCCAGTGAAGACACCAATAGCTGAATGGAAGAATGCTTCCGTCAACCTACCTACTAATTCTCTGAGAGTTGGATTTACTATAGTGATGGAAGAACTTCTTCTATCACTGTAATATGAGTCTGCCACAGAGGCACAGCTGCAGCTGTATTTCTATGACATATCGAGTGTTGACATACACTAGCTAAGTTTCAAAAACAGTGTTCCTACTTTCTCGGCCAGCTTTCCCTGGTTTTCTGTGCTGCACCCATCTGTCTCAGACCCTCGTTTCCTTTCCCCTCAGAGAGGTTCCATCCCCTCTTGTTCTCTAGTTGGGGGCTAAGTAGATCCATCTGCTAATATGACTTATTAATAATCCCACTGCACCTTCATACATGGTTCAAGCTTCTACCCACCAAAGGAGACCTGCTTCTCAGTGCAGCCTGCCCCCATTATGTGTGGTTAATAGCTATATAATTGATACCCACACACACGATACACATGGGTCATATTCAGTTGTACACAAGTAACTCACCTATCAACACATAATACAGCCACACGTTTGACAGCACAATTGGGGCCAACGCGTGTTATAAGCAGGTTGTCTGACCCAACATACCTACCCACTTTTATGTCCCATCTCACCTTCTTTCTTTTCATCCGACCCCTCATTTTCACCTCCTCCTTCCATTCACTCCAAATCAAATATCATTTTCTCTTAATACATAAATAGCTTTTAATGGTTGCAGTGTATTTTAAAAGGAAAAGTCAGCCCATGCTTGTCCTGAGGTGTTTAAACTCCCCTAAGTCCTAAAGGATTTAATTATATCCCTCCTATAGGTTTTTAGAGTAACTTCCTCCAATTGCTTGATCTAATGCCCATTGTAGTCAACAGGGGTGATTTAGTGGGAGTGGTCCTGCTTTTTAGCAGGGGGTTGGACTAGATGCCTCGTGAGGTCCCTTCCAACCCTATTATTCTATGATTCTATGATCTACACTGGCGCCTTAGGTCAACATAAGGATGCTTAAGTCGACCTACAGAACTCTGTGTCCACACTGGGCGCTTATTAAGTTGACTTAAGAGCTTCCTTAAGTTGACTTAATAACACCACCTCTGAAGGTCGAATTAAGGCTTAAGTCGACCTTATTAAGTCGACTTAAATCGACTTACAGCCAGTGTAGACGGATATGTCTACACTACAGGCTCTGTTAAGTCAACTTAACAAGGTCAACTTAAGTTGACTTTAAGTGTAGACGCTCCGTTAAGGAGACTTAACAAGGTCGACTTTAAGTCAGTTTAAAGTTGACCTTGTTAAGTCGACTTAACAGAGTTGACTTAACAAGTGTAGACATAGCCCAGGAGTCTTGACGCCTAGCCACAGGCAACGCGTGCGTCTTCTATTTGTGGAGGCTTACACATGAGCATCGGAAACTCCCTAGAAGTGAGGGGGCCACCAGAGCCCGGATTGTGGCCCCACCCCAGAGGCTCTGCCCTCACTCTACCTCTTCCCACCCCGGCTCCAGCCCCTCCCTCAAGCCGCCCGTCACTCTCCTCTCTGCTTCTTTCCCCAAGGCCCACCCATTTATTCTCTGCCACAGAGAGGAGTGAGCAGTGGGCAAGGCAGCTTAGTACAAAGAGGTGGAGCAAGGTCAGGACCTCAGGGGAAGAGTACAAGCAGGAACAGGGCTTTGAGGTGGTCTGCTGCAGGCAATACCACAGTTCAGGTGCTGGTGGTCTTCCTACTTCTAGGGAGCTTTGCTTCTGGTGCTTCAGAGCTGAGAAGCCAGTGCACCTACAACAGGAGGCTTTCTTTGCTGCATCTGCAGCATTTGCCCTCCTGCATGGCCAGCCTTTTTTGGGGAGGCTTAGCCTCCCTCAGCCCTTTATATGCACCGCCCATGTGTCTAACTCTTACAATGGGAGTTAGAAACAGCCACAGAAGCACAGGTTGTTTCTAAAGATACCTGTTGGTTCCATCCCTACTGATTCTGTACAACTTCTCCATTCAAGGGTCCAGAGAACCTGGGTCCATTTGTGAGCAAGCATCTGAAATCAGATGGACCTCATATGAATTCAGCCTAGAGTTTGTTCCCCAAACTGCAGACAAACATGCAGGAGGGGAAGAAAAGGGAAAGCAACATCAACTAAAGAAGATTTGGGTAGCCCACTCCAAACTGAGATTTCTATCTTGCACATAAGTTCTCCTTGTTGTACATGTATGCTTGAAGCATCTCTGCCTGCGTCACCTGTCACAGAGCTAATCTCAAGAGCAAACATTTTCAATAACCACGTGGTATTTTATTAACCTTACTTATCTTAAATGAAATCCGTATGTGACATACGTCAAAATATTTATCTGTCAGAAAGACGGGTAGATCAGATTTTCTCTTTCCCTATGTAACCATTTTAGAAAGAAATATATCCCATTCTCCTGGGATGGGAGGGCTATTACCTTTTACTGCTGTTCAATAAAACAAGTCTAAAACTTTTTTCTCAGCACAAAACAGACCCCGACCAGTAATTGTGGTTTTCTTCAACAGGCGTCAAACAAACCCATTGCTAAATCTTGTCGTCTTTGTCCATCTACTTAAGCACATTCCGCTCACATTTAACCTTCCCTGTTCATTCTCTCAGCCACCTGAGCTTGACTCAATCAATCCTGTACACTGCACAGATGCTTATGAAGCAGCTTGAATCTTACGTTCACTTGCTACAACTTGCATGTTACCGGTTTCAATTAAAATGTGCCTCTATGCCTAGATGCCTATAGGACAAATCTCATCTTCTAGGCTAGTAAATGTGACCAGAAACTATGGTGAGCAAGGTGGAATAGATGTGATGAGGGTAATTAATCACCGGCACAGCTTGGCCAAGGGCTGGGGCTAATTCTTCATCCCTTGGAGTCTATAAATTAAGAGTGATGTCTGTCTAAAAGTCCTGGCTCATCACCAAGTTGTCAGGCTAGATGTAGGAATCAGTGCTTGAAATTCTCTAGCCTGTGTTGTGCAGGAGGTTGGTCGAGATGGCCTTTACTTCTATAAAATAAGAATCACCCTGAGGGATCATGAATGGCAAAGGATAAAGAAGGAGATTTTGTGCCCAGACTGGTCGAAATTCACGACTGCCTTTCAAGTCTTCTCTAGTTTCATCATCTCCCGGTTATTGGTTGTGCCAAACAGCAGCATTATGAGTGATTAGGAGTCGGGGTAGATGAGTCCTAATTCTGCCAGCTGTGACGCTGGGCCAGTCCCGTCCTGTGCCTCACTTTCCCCATGTGTAGAATGAGGATAACAGTCCCTACCTTCACAGAGTACTTTGAGACCTTTGAATGAAAAGCAGTGCCAGGGATTATTAAGGCAGCACCAATTTTATGCTTGAGTCTAGTCTGGAAGCAGAGGGACTGCACCAATGTTACCCATGCTGTTCATTCCCCGCTGCCCAACCTTGCCGGCATGTGTGCGGAGAAGGCCTGCCTAGAGAGACAGTTCTCGCTGACACCGTTCGGTTGGCACCCAGCCCCATTCCCAGTGTGTGACGGGCCCAGCCACAAGCCCCATATCGCCGTCTACTGCAGGCCGTGACCTCTGTCGTTCAGCTAACCGACGGGCTCTAACCCCACCCCACCGCCAGCTCGCCCCCGTGCAGCAGGACGTCGTGCATAGCTCTGCTTTATGGGTTTGACATCATCATACTTGGGATATATAACACAAAGTCCCAAGCAGGTTGATGTCAGGCCCAAGATGGCTGCCATCCTGTCTCGGTTTACCATGTGCTCACAGTGGGGTTTTCTGCCTGTGGCTTTTAAACAACGGCTCGTCCCGTGACCAGTTCATTGAGGAAAAAGGAATGCCTTCTAACCCTGCAGACAGGAGTCTTGGGAGTTTAACCCTCTTTTTTTGTTCTCTCTCTCTCCTCTCCATTAGGTGAACTTCATCCTCTTTATTTGTATTATTCGTATCCTGGTCCAGAAGCTACATTCCCCAGATGTCGGGCACAGTGAAACAAGCCAGTACTCGTAAGTCCTAGACACTGTTTCCCCCCCAAGCCAGGCAGTGTTGGGGAGAGCTCTTTGTTTATCCAGACCCATCCTCTCTATCTACATTTAAAGGACCACAGTCAAAAATGTTTTGCGTTGCTCAAAGGTGTATGAGACTAGAACATTGGGAGATGTGCTAAAATAAACAAGGGCATTGCTGTAAATTGGTTTTAGGTGGGTCAGGACCCTTGTTTTTAAGAATAACAATGAACAGGTGAGCTCTGTGTCGACAAACAGGGGATTGATTTGCACATTCATCATTTACTGGGTTCCGTTGGCTAAAAGTTTCCTGAGGCTCAGGAACAACGATCCAAAGCCTCCCCTCCTGCAAACCTTCACAGCTCTGTTAAAATCATTTTCATGTAGGAGAGCTGCACCATTTTGCATCAGCAGAGAATTTTGGCCCAGGAAGTTCACCTCCCAGCGTAACTAGATCTAGCCATGTTCTTGGAATCCTTATCCGTCATGAAGTCTGTGGGGTTCAGCCAGACTCCAGGCTCAATGGCTATGTCTACACTACAAAAAGTTAGGTCGACTTTGTGAAGTTGACTTAATAAGGTCGACTTTACGTTGACTTAAAATCGACCTTATTAAGTGGACTTAACAAAGTGCTGTCCCTGGACGTGGACTAATGTCGGTCATTTGCCTGTATGGTAGAAGGGAAGCCAGGGAGAAGGTGCGTGAGGCATAACTGATTGGAAAGCTCAGCTTCTTCAGTGGGGCAGACGCAAAAGGGCTTCTCTGTTATAGCTCATTCTGGCTCCTCCCTAGAGGATGGAGTTCCAGGAGAAGCCCTGGATTCTACATTTAACGGGCTATCCGCTACACCTTCCAATGCTTCCTGTTCACATATATGGAAGGCACTATCGCTGTGTGTCCAAAAGATCTATATCATGTAGCTCTTCTGTAACAGTGGCACAGGACTGACTTTGTGGAGCTACTTCTGATTGACCCCAGCATGTGTGAGATCAAAGTCAGTCTCAGTGGGCAAGATTCTGGCCTGAGTTGCACCAGTGTACACCCTGAAGTAAGTCCATTCAGCCCCATGGATTCACTCCAGCTCGAAAGCCATGTAACAAAGATTGGATACCGACCCATTGTAGCATCTTGCTGCTGTCCTGATTCAGCATTTTGAACAGTCTCAATCTTTATGGGGAGATTTATAGAAAAAATTGTATTGGGAAAGATTTCATGTAGTTCATCCCCCTATGTGATGGAAGAATCAATGCAGCATCCGTACTCTGCACTTAAATTTGGATGTCTCCCAGAGCGTTGATTATGTCTCGTGATGAGGATTCCACTGACCCTTGAACTCTTCTTAGATGTATGAAGGAAATTGTATTTGGCCTGACCATTCCTCTGCTGTAGCTAGCTAAAGCCAGTTCATTCTTCTTTCGTTGTCACTGTCTAGCGGGCATTATCAGTCCCTGCTTTTTCTATTACATCCCCTTATGTACCTGCATTCAGAAGTTGAATTCCAAAGGGGGAGCCGTGTTAGTCTATTGTAGAAAAACAACAGAGTCCTGTGGCACTTTTAAAGACTAACAGATTTATTTATTGCATGAGCTTTCGTGGGTGAAAATCGCATCTGACGTAGTGGGATTTTCACCCATGAAAGCTCATACGATAAATAAATCTGTTAGTCTTTAAAAGTGCCACCGGACTCTGTTGCATTCAGAAGGTACATGTCTCCCCCTCCGATGACGACATCCTTGTTGATGTGCTCAGATGAAATCAGCATATTGAAATATATTCTAGAAGAGTGTTGTCATGGGGCCAGACCCCGGCCTTTGATGTGTAATTGGCTCCCATTAACCTCAAAGGAAGTTTCTACGTGTATTCACAGTCAACCAAGGAAAGGATTAGGTCCTAAGGATCTAAGGGATGGACTTGGTCTATTTTAAAAAATTGTCCAGTGAATTAAGTCTGGAAAAAGCCACTTGGAAGTCCTTGCTGTACCCACAGACAAAGATATAGCACAACAGGTAATAACACAAGCTTCCACGCTCTGCACTGCCAATCTCCCCCTGCCAGGACTGCTTCTTAGCCTTCCTGGTATCTACCACCCCACACCCTGCACCTGCTTCTGGAAGAGATCCACTAGCCCAGACAGGGAGAAGCACCAGGGGGTCCGTGATAACCCGTAGGTATGTTGCTGTTGCCAATCTCTATTGTTCGGAAGGAGTGACGCATTGCAGAGTGGCTCCTCGCTGTGGAGCCCAGAGCTGGATGGAAAGGCCCGCCCCTTGGTAAGCAAGGGCAGTTCCTTGCTCTTCCTGCTGAGACAGCCAACAACCGGGGACAGGTGTATTGTGCATTTTTGTTTGTTCATAACTCACATGGTGGGTTAGAGACCCTCAAGGCTGGAATTTTCCAAGGAGCCTAATGGATTTAGGTGCCAAAATCTCATTGACCCAAATGGGGCTGGGTACCTAATTCCCTTAGGTGCCTTTGGACATTCCAGCTCAAACTCGCTGCACATAAGCTACCAAGTAACCATTTTAGGGTAACAACTCATTGCTGGCATGGACTGGATTTGTATCACAAAGCAGTATAAACCTTGTATTGTTTAGCCCGTTTCTAATTCATTAAACCCTCTACTGCCCAAGGGCAGAATTCTTCCACCCTGACCTGCCAGGACCACAGGGGAAAGTCTCCCCCTACTACACCCCTAGTTCTCTGCGGACAATAGCCGGGAGCAATCCCTATCCTCAGGAAAGGGCAAGGACTGTGATTGTGCTGGACAGCTTCATGTGGATTCTTGGCCCACTTATGTGCCTGCCTCCACTTCCAGTGCCCATAAAGCACAGTATGGCCATATATGTTGCAAGTGTCATCCAAGAATAATCTGGTCTCATGTTCTTCTTCGGTTTCAGCTCTTCTATTCTGTTCAGGTGCGTATGTTGTGCCTATCACCCTGGTGTCTCGATACCTCTTGAAAAAATGTACATTTGTTGAGCACCCAAAAACAATTTTGCTTCATACTTGAAAAGCTCTTTCACTGAATTACACATTCTTTCAAATTTCATGCTCGATCCATGTCCTTTGGCCAATCCGGACGGGTGGGTGGGGCTGTCAATACCGCCTAAGTCACTGCATTTGTGTCTCCTTATACCATGGCTGAATTTGGTCAGTTATATTGGTGAGATCTGATTGACATCAATGGAGTTGTGTGGGTGAAACTGATGGCACTATTTATCTCTCAGTAGCCAAAAGGCTCATGCCAACTGCAAGGGTTTGGTTGGGATGACCCAAGGGATCTGTTGTTTGTAATACAGGTGAATTCTCCCTGCCAACATTCAGATAAGAATTTGATTTAGTCTAACGGAATCTGGAATCTCATTCCTCCCCCTCCTTGCTCCCACCCAGTGCACAACACTGTTTATTGAAGAAATAACTTGTTCATATTGATAGCATGTTTTGGTGCTTGCCAGTTCCATTTGAGGCCTAATCCCAAAGCCCAGTTGTGCTCCTGACTCATTCATTAATGCTACAGAGCTGGAGCTATGCTTGAATGTATTGTAAAACATGAAGGAACTCCTCATGAAAAAGCCTTTTGAAAATACAGTCCATTAAACAGCAAGGGAACAATAGTATTTCAGGCAAGAGAGGATAAAATCCCATGTTTGCTATAATGAGAACTTTGGGCTACATTCATTCCATTGACATTCTATCCTACATGGGTTCTTAAATCCACTTCATCACCGTATTAGCTGAGTGCCTTCCACTCACTCATTAAGCAACATAACTAACATTTGGCATGTTGGGGCCATTCTTTTTCTCCCCTCTCCCAAGGAATTGTGTCTGTAGTGTGGTATGTTGGTTGGCGTGGGTTTTTTAATGTACACCCTGCCATGTGTTCGCTAGAGACGGCAGGTGGAAGAAGTGCTCCTTGGAGTTGAAAGTGGGGAAGTTTACAATAATCTATAGTTTCTGAGGAAGTCCATTCCCCAGTCTGGGACCAGCCCCTGAGAAAGCCCTGGCTGGGATGATTTAGTTGGGGTTGGTCCTGCTTTGAGCAGGTGCTGGACTACATGACCTCCTGAGGTCCCTTCTATCCCTAATCTTCTCTGATTCTAAAGCTGTCTCTCACACACGAGTCTTACCCTTATGGTAGGAAATGCCATTATGCCAGAGGAGCAGAGTTGTCAACCGCTGTCTCTGTCATGGGGCAGTAGTCAATCTTTTAGATATCCTGGATCCAAGCCATTTAATGCCTTGACGAAACAGCTTGAGACCTAGATCTTGACTCGTTATTCTATGGGAAGCCAATGCAGGGAGCAGCGGACAGATCTGGTGGCTCAGATCAGCATATTTTAGTTGGAAGAAGCACTGCTGTGTTCTACATTGTTGGAGTTTCTCTAGAGCAAAGGGCCTCGTGCCCAGATCCACCCCATTATATACACCCCAGTCCAGCCAGAAGGTGTGTATAACCAAGGGCACATCACAGGATGGGATGGAGTTTCTTAGCCAACTGGAGATGGTAGAAAGTTTTATTCATGGTAAATGGCCATTGACATCAGTGGAGTTACACCAGTTTGACTTTTCTTTTTTGACTTTTCCCACTTCCTACAGGCATCAGTCTTGATTGTGATCATCTCAGACCAGGTGCTTTTGACCTCATCTGGGCATTAGGGCCTGAGAGAAGCCCATAGAACCCACTGAGAATCTTGCCATTGAATAAGTTTTGGACCAATAGGCTGTGAAAACTGGGAAACTGCTGGAAAGTGGCTTTTGACCCAATGGAGATGCAGAGATGGGTGTCATCTGCATAACGTTGACACGTCAGCCCTCTTTGCCCTACCAGCAGATTTTACAGAGGGTGACTAGAGGGAGGGGAGCAGAAGATGAGGCCTATGGGACTGTTCAGGTGAGGGAGTACAGCTGCCCATAACAACCTAATGGCTTTGGCCTGAGAGGACAGACCTGAGCCATTTCAAGTGTTTCTTTTCCCCACATTAGCCACTGGGAAGTGAGACTGGATACCTTGGAGATCAGTGGCATCAAATGCCCCTTAAATGCCTTTAACTTTTGCATTTCCTTTCAAATCAGTCAGTAGTAGTAATTAGACATCAGAAATTAGCTGCTATTACTAATTAGAGATGTGATTATTCTCTTTGGGGCCACTAGGGTCTAATGCTCCCTGTCCCCCTCCCCTTTGGCACATGTGGCCCACTTCTGCCACTCCGTGCCCTACAATCTTTCTCTGCTAAACGTAAGATTTCACCTCGAGAGGCAATAATTTTCTGCAGTCCCCACCCCAAAGACAGTCACGGGCTCCATTCGGCCTGTAGAGATGAAACACAATCTCTGGCGGGAGTAGAGGAAATACCTCCACTAGAGTTGATGGGCCTAAAAACGTCATGCTTTACAGCAGCTCTAAAACACGTGAGCCCTGGGCCGAGGGGATCTACAACTGGTTTATTGCCGAGACTGCTCTAGCGGCATGTGCGCTGCAACCGTTACTGTGAATGGGGTGGGAGGGAATTACATCTCTGAAAAACACCACAGAAATCATCACAGGCTAGATGTTCAGCTAAGCTGACCCACTGTCTCTGGACAGACATCAGTGGAGCTTTGCTGATTTACATCTGCTGAGGTGGTGGCTCCAGATCTCTGAAGCATTACAACCCAGAGCCTCAGAGGTAACTAGGGTCTTAACGTCATTGATTCTTTTTTTTTTTTCAATGAATGTTAGGAGCCTCATTACTTCTGAGCATGTGGGTTTAATTCCCCTTCTTTTATTACTACCCATAGCCCACGCTTTCAGAGCTTTAAAATTTCATCTCCCACACTAAGCGAATTCCACTGTGTAATGCTTTCCCACCCTCCCCACTCCACAAGTTGGTCTCTCGGACTGAAGATGCCTCAGAAACCAAATTTCACAACCTTTCATCCCATTGGTGTTGTCCTTTTTCCCTTGACAGCTCCTGTTTTTCTTTCTGACAGGAGACTGACCAAGTCCACCCTGCTGTTGATCCCTCTGTTCGGCGTCCACTACATCATGTTCGCCTTCTTCCCTGACAACTTCAAAACGGAAATCAAGTTTGGCATTGAGCTTGTCCTCGGCTCCTTCCAGGTGTGTCACCCCTTGGGTGCAATCTAAAAGCCACCAAAAAGCTGGTAGAATCTTTCAGAACAGCCGTGCTTCATGTGAACAGTAGTGGGAATAAGTCAATGTGTCAATGTGTCCACTTCTGCTTCCGTTAGAGTCTTGGGTGGGTTCCCATTGATTTCAGGGAAGGCATGGTTGGTCTCCGGTTATAAAGTCTGAGGCTGTCTTTTGCCTCATGGCGTCCCAGTACCTTTTACCAACTATATGCTCAATCCTGAAGCCTGTATTTGGACGCTGCACAGGCAGCATTCTGGTAATTGCAAATGGGAGGCAGAATTTTTGGTGACTGCAGTGGGGCAATTTGCATGAGGAAATCCATGGGGAAACAGGATGGCCTAGTGGGTAGGGCAATAAACTGGGACTCAGGAGACTCAAGCTCTGGTCACAGCTCTGCTGCAGGATGACCTTGGGCCCATCAGGGTCTTCCATGTGCCTCAGTCTCCCCATCTGTGAAATGGGGATAATGGTATGGGCTGCTTTGAGCCATGGATGACTAATGCAAGGGATTATGTCTGTCATTAGGTAGCTACAGGCACAGAGTTCACTTCAATCAGCATCGATGGTCTGCTCTTAACGCAGGCCCCCGATTCTGCGCAATAGTTAGCATTCTCCATTGTACCCGTAATCGGTTTCCGCCAGTCTGCACTCTTGAGCTTTGAGGACAAAGTATGTGTTTTTCCCATGTCTTGTATCACCTCCATGCTTTGATCAGCAGTAAAACAGCTCACATTTCAATCATCATCATTGGGCAGCTGTATTAGCACCTTACAGACAGTTCAAAGCTATTGTTTCAGGCTGCCTGCAGACTCAGGCAGACACCACTGTGTCATCAATGTGTCCCAGTTGCAATTGCAGCCGTGTGTTGTGACCATAGCCTTTCTGATGGTGAGGTTCTAAGTACCTGTTCTCTCTCTCCCTCTTTCCAGGGCTTTGTGGTGGCCGTTCTATACTGTTTCCTCAATGGGGAGGTAAGAGCCGCAGTCCCATGTGGGCAGTGCTTGTAGCTGGGATGAAGTGAGTGATAGAAAAGGGCAGATTGAGCAATGTCTCTTTGCACCTTGAGGGAAACTCCCAAAAGAATCACGTGTGAACGAAAACCAGCCAAGCCATTTCCTGCCATTGTCGTCAGATGCTAGCTTTGCATGTGGATTTTAGTACTCATGGTGCTGAGTGAGGTTCTGGACAGGGCCGAGTCCCACTTTTGTTCACAGAACAGGCAGCAGCAGATTTTGCCCCCACCACCTTGCCAAAGTGCTTCAGTCCAGACCTGGAGTGACTACACTTGGAGGTGAGAATGCAGCCGGTCTACACCCCGCTTACTCCTTGGCGTCTTCGCTAAGCCTGTTAGCGCCAAAGCAGGGTTGTGCCCTTGACTTCATATCGGCAGGTTTGGAGCCACTGCTCATGTGGAGGCCAATGAATGAGGCGAGTTTGGTACCACGGAGCCATGGGTCCATTGGAAACTGGTCTGTAGCCCAGCAAAGTCATTTTTCCCAAATCCCCTGAGCAGATATGAGCTAGTAAGATCTTTTAGCTCCTGCTAACTTAGGGAGCATTTGCCCAAACAAGCAATGGAGCAACTGTGCAATTCACATCTGGGTTTGTATCCCGACCTCCCCATAAACTCAGGGAAGTTCACAATCTGATTTTTCTCCTGTTCTATCACCAAGCCAGCCTTTGAATCCTCCCACTATAGTTTGTCCTGAGGCTTTTGACCTGGGTTTATTGAAAGCAGCCTCTAATTCACACCATAATCTACAGCCTCACCCTTATGGCTAAGTGGCTGTGCATAGCCATTTGTACGTGTTACTTAGTACACATTTGTTGATTATTTGCATCCTGCCACATAGCTCAGGAAGATAAATGTGTGCAAATGGTAAACACCCATCAAAATGCACTGTGCTGTCACGCTGCAAAACAGGCTGCCTTCTGAAAAGGAAACCTTTCTGTGATGAAAATGAGCTAGTGTGTGAAAGACATTTCCTAAATATCCTCACAAAGGGCAAAAAACGTGTCTTGGAACGTTATAGCTCCTTCATTGTATCAGTCAACCAGCTTGAAGGTTCTGATTTGATATCTAGGACATCTTTTCTCTGCATGCCAGCTATCTTCTGTAGCTATAAGTTCTTCCCTGCAGGTACCAGCTCAGTGGCCTTTGTGTATTGGTCCCTCCTGTCCTTAAAATATCAGGAGATTCTCCTTGTCCAATGCAACACCCATTTCATCTCCAAGTCCATCCCTGACTTCCAGTGGATGGAATACTGCTCATTCACATTTCCACCGAGGCCATTAGAGCTAGAGCCAAGCAGGTAGCAGCTTCTGGTAGGAATTAGTAGGCGTTCAGGCTGGCTGCTCTCTCATTGCCACTCATAAAATCAAACCAGAGCAGCAGAATGGAGCCCTGTCAACTCACCTGCTTCTCTGTCCCTGGTTAGGTCCAAGCTGAGCTGAAGCGGAAGTGGCGCAGGTGGCACCTGGAGAGGTTCCTGGGGTCTGACATGAAGTATCACCATCCATCCGTCGGGAGCAATGGCACCAACTTCAGCACTCAGATTTCTATGCTCACCAAGAGCTCACCTAAGACTCGCAGGTGTTCTAGCTTCCAAGCAGACTTTTCTCTGTCCGATGGGGAGAAACACCCAAGCACCAAACTCACGAGGGGAGTGGGAACCACGCAGGAATTTGTTTGAAGTGGAAGAGTTATTTTTAAACAAGACACTCCCCACGAGTCAAACAACGGCCATGGAACTGGAAAAGCTGCCGACGTCCTGAATGCAAAGAGACAAGTTGGGACGCAAAGACTTTTTTCTTCTTCCCAAACTACAGGCTTATCCCTTGGGGGATGGAGAAACTCACAAAGTGACTGTTCAACATGTATCTGACTGCAGCTTGCCTGAAACACTTGTGAACGGGGGCAGGAGACAATGGTTCACCACAGCCAGTTTCTCAAAAACAGATAGAAATGATGCACTTTTTCATGATGAGCCAATGAGAAAAATAATTGCTTTTAATGTGCCAAGAATCCTACCGGTAAAGGACAGCAGTAAGGCGAGGGACTACAGACGGGAGACAAACTGCAATAGGCTGTGTCATGCCCTTGGAGATGCATTTCACATGGCTACAAATAAGCTGAAAGATCAGAAAGTCATCTCATCAGCTCCGGCATCGGAGTGGAATCTGCAGATGCCCCAGCAAGCTGTATTGCCCTCGTTAATAAAAGTGTTCAGAGTACCTTCACCATCGATGATGATGCTGAAAGTAGCTTGCTGAGAAGCTAAAATGTAAATGCCCTCTTCTGCACTATACTCACTATGGTTTTTTTTTAATGGGATATGATAGATTTGCATGTCTAATATATAAAAACAAGGTACAGTTGCCAGCTCAGATGCATGGCTGTGTTTTCCACAAAAGAAGGATTAAGGTTGCTATAAATCTTGGCATATTTTTACAGCAGAAGTCTTTGGGGACTTGGGGGAAACCAGTTGGTTTATATTTGTACCTGAATCATGCACACGGCGGGAGAGAGGCAAATTAGAACTCTTGTAATTCTTGATTGAATCTGAGCCTCTGTCAAGAGTCACTGACCAGAGTGAAGAATTAACTTAGCAGGAGGCAGAATTGATCTTGGCAAAAAAGCTTAGATCCATAAGTAACTAGTGTCACAGGAGTTTGAAGTAGAAAAGGAGAAACAGTGGGGCTATTAAATTGATCCCTACTTTAGTTATTCCAGGCGGCTTTTGTCCTCAGATGAAGGATTTACAAAGAAAACCATTAGCTCTTCACTAAGCATGATACTATCCCGACTGCTTAATTTCTAGCGACCTTCAGGTGTACATATTGGGGTGAGCCCCGTTTGAAGCATATATATAGCTTTCATTAACACCAGTGAGAATTTTCTTGTTCTTCACATTTTTGCGGGGTAAATTTAATGCTGCTCTGAAGTACCAAGACAACATGTCTGCAGACCCAAAGTCATACTTAAACTCATAGAATCCTAAAACCAAGAAGTTAGAAGGGGCAACAAGGCTCATCTAGTCTAACCCCCTGCCAAGAGCCAGGATTTGTTGTGTCTAAATCAGCCAAGAGAGATGGATCTCTGGCCGCTTCTTGAAAACCTGCTGCGAAGAAGTGGCAAAAGAGAACAATTTTCCTCCGTCTTAACTCCTTTCTCAGGGCAACATCTGCCTCCTCCTATGCTCCACTCCCCTCAACCTTCCCCTTATAAAAAACACTTGCGGTAAATGTAATACGCTCTCGCAGTCACTGTTATAAGGCCTGCCATTCTGATTTCACGTGAAATGCTTTTGTACGGGTGGAACGCTATTGAGTGGAATAGTGTTCCTCTGGATTTTATATCGGTGTCTGTGGAATGAGAATCAAGTCCTACTGTATAGCTTACAATGGTGATAATGTCACTAGAGGGTTTAATACAGCCATGCTGCGATATTTTCGTTCAAGTGCGGGGCTGATTGGGATGGACTCTCCTGCCCCCTAGAAGGAATTTTCCCCCAGGGCTGATTGGCCTGGGCTCTGGGGGTTTTTCGCCTTCCTCTGTAGCACAGGGCAAGGTTCACCTACCGGTGAATTCTCTGTATCTTAAAGTCCTTAAATCATGATTTAAGGAAGTAAATAACTCAGCCATAGGTTGGTGGCCTATTGCAGGAGTGGGTGGGTGAGATCTTGAGGCCTGCATTTTGCAGGAGGTCAGACTAGATGATCGTACTGGTCCCTTCTGACCTTAAAGTCTGTGAGTCTATAATAAGAATCATGCGTGCACATGAAGGGCAAGATACAATTGTCTGTCAATGTTTTGCTTACCATGAGGCTGAGAAAAAAAGAGATCTCCCACTGTTTCTGATCAGGGATGCGAAGCTGCGTCACTGGGCTTCGTTATTAAAGGAAAAGAAACAAGGAGTCCTGTGGCCCCTTTAAAGACTAAAAAAATGATTTATTGCATGAGCTTTCGTGGGAGAAAATCCCACTTTGTCAGACACTTTGAAGATGGAGAACTTACAGAATGGGAGGAAAATAAATGCAGGGAAGTGTAAGTCATAAGGATCAGGTCAGGTAACAGCAAATCAGAGCAGTTGTTTAGATTCAAACACTGGGGAACAGCATATAGAGGAAGATGAGGTCAAATCACCTGTTCTAATGAGAAAAAAATCCATAGTCCCTGTTTAGCCCTGAGGCAACGGTGTCAAATCTGCATATGAATTCCAGTTCAGCAGTTTCTCTCTGAAGCTGTGGTTTATAATTTATTTGTTTGAGCACTGCTATTAACAAATCATCAGTGGCGTGAGCAGGGAGATTGAAGTGTTCCCCTACTGGTTTTTGAATGTTGTAATTTCTGATGTCAGACTTCTGTCCATTTATTGTTTTGCACAGAGACTGTCCTGTTATTAAAGGAGAATGCCATCTTTCAGCTTTGTCGGGAGGCAGTTGCAATCCTGTGCCAGACACTCGCCCCATTTCCAATAGTAGACATGAAAATCCTAGTCATTGGGTCAGATCCTGCCTTCAGTTTTGTGGGTGCCATCATGTTGGGACAAATTAATTTTTGGAGTTGTGCCCACTTACACTTGTGCTGGGTTTACTCCGTGAACTTCTGTAAGGGTGAAACTGGGGGCACAACTTAGTCAGTTATATGAACTTTCCCCTTCATCTCTGTTCCTCTTGGATTCAGAAATGAACAGGAGAAAGATATCAACAAGGGTAGATTCAGACTTTTATGCTTGTTTATTTGCAGAGAGGAGGGGAAAAGGGTGGCGGGGTGGGGGGGAGAGCAGCAAAATTTAAACAAAACCTGGGTGATATACATGTGCTAGAGCGCTTGGGCCAGATCTTTAGCTGCTGCATATTGACATCGCTCCAGTGAAATCAGTGGACCACGTGGATCCATGACTATACCAGTTTATACTAGCTAGGTGGTGCTTTCCCCTTGCTGAAGATCTGATTCACCCATACAGCAGATTTTTGTCACCCATCCTGCACTCATTCCATACGCAGCATTTCCACTGATGGCAAGAGGCGGGGGAAAGCACAGAAATCACAATGGAGGGGAGAGGAGGGCATGTCTACACTGCCTTCGAAGGGTACGTCCACCCTGGAGCCTCAGGTCAACTTAAGGAAGGTTAAGTCGACCTACAGACTCCTACGTCCACACTGGGCGCTTATTAAGTCGACTTAAGCACTTGCTTAAGTCGACTTAATAACACCACCTCTTAAGGTCAACCTCAGGCTTAAGGCGACCTTATTAAGTTGACTTAATCCGGGGTAGACGGTGGTAGCCCTTCAGTCGACCTAATTGGCCTCCAGGCCCCCTCACAGAGTTCCTGACCACTCCTCCGTCAACCTAGCACCTGCCAGTGTGTACACAGGGTTGTGGACTCTCTAAGTCATCTTAACAAAGTCGACTTTAAGTCGACTTAAAGTTGACCTTGGTTAAGTCGACTTAACAGAGTCTCCAGTGTAGACATACCTGAAGAGAGCACACATAGCCACACTCAAGCTAGCTCAGATACCAAGAGCTGTGAAGCCACAACAGTGTGGGCTGCTCGGTCCAACCCAGCTGCCTGTGGTCTGCTGCTGCCACGATCCGAGCTAGCTAGATTCAGGCAAACTCAAGTAGGTCCATGCGTGCTACAATCACGCAGTATATACTTACTGCAGTATAGACATACCCAGAGACACAGCCCCCGGGGGAAGTTGGAAGAAAATATGCCTCCCGTTGCCCTCTCAGCACTTGATTCCTTTGTTAATGCTGGTGTTAGTATGCTTGCACTCAGGAATTTTCATTTCTGGGCCCTTCAACTCTTTTTTTTTATGTAGTTGGACCAAGGTAAATCAACCGGAAAATTAATCCTTTCTGTACTTGCAGAATCTCAGTAAGTTTCAGTTTCAGCCTCAGGAACCGATCTTCCTTGACACTACAGTTATGACGAAGGCAGCATGAATGGACTTGCCTGGAGCAGAGGCAATAGCAGGATGTTAGCTATGGTCCAGGGCCAAAGGCCCATATTCAGACCCAGATCTGCGCACTGAATTCCCAGTACTAATTGCAGGGGAGCGCTACATGAAAAATTGATGACGAAATATGGCTGGAAGTCAGATATTTAAAGACAGTACAGATCTGGCAGTGTTATCAGAGCTTCGTACCAGTCATACAGTGTTTCAGAAAGTCATATTTGAAATTTTCAGCATATAATTAGGCTTGATGGAATTCAATTTTTGAAAATAATTTTGATGGATAATATCGATGTTTATTTTAAGCATTATTTTTCAATTGCATTCATTTACATTTTCACACTTGTGAATAATTATTGAGGGGCCAGACAATGGGGGGATGTCAGATAATACTTATTTAATGACAGTAAACATTGAGACTCAACAGTTAAAGCTTTGTAATAGTTAACTCACGCATTGTCAACACCACATAGCACAATATACAAAATAAACATCCTTAAATCAAACTCTAAAAGGTTCTCCAGCTGCATCTTCTTTACTTTGCCTAGCTGAACATTTTGCTTATTATCAATGGAAATATTATTTGTCGGTTTGTGTATCTACAGTGAAATTGACATTTACCAATAAAAAGCCAATCTTTCCAAGCCTGTATCCAATCCATAAGTGCATCCTATTAAGTACTGGGACTGACACAGCTACAATAACGCTGCATGTTCCCTTTAGATTGTCCAACAGCATATTCTGAAAAGAACTTACTCTTTAGTGAATGTCTCTTTGACAGGAGTAGCAATATCTGAAGAGATAAGATGCAGTGGTCATGTTTAAGTACTTGAACCAGAAGAGCATGACACAGTGGACATTAAAAACTATGGAAAGATGCACATTGACAGCAATGGGCTTTGTGTCAGGCCCTAATTTTTATTGACTCGTCATGGGACTTTGGACAGATGACTGCCTTCTTCAGAGAGATAAAGTGGGTCAGGTAATAGTGTTTATTGGACCAACTTCAGGTCTGAAGAAGAGCTCTGTGGAGCTCAAAAGCTTGTCTCATTCTCCAACAGAAGTTGGCCCAATAAAAGACATTACCTCACCCGCCTTGTCTGTCATCTCCCAGGACTATCATGGCTAAAACAACTTTGCCTTCTTCTGTCATTCAGACTATGCATTTCTCTTACAGAAATAAGAATATGAGGCACCTCTGTGGAACCCATATTGTACCATCCGAATAGCATGAAATTCAGAATTACGATACAATCCGATGTTCTTAACTATAATTTCCTGTTAGCCCAGTTCCGATCTCATTTCCTTTGGGGTAAATTAGTAATAACGCCACTAATGTCAACAAAGTAACACTGCTGTAAATCGGACAAGTATCAGCCGCTCAGTCTTCACAGCCCTTTGCACTCATTGGGCCAAATGCTGAGCTTGAGAGCAATGAATTCAGTGGAGTTATTCCTAATTTCCACTGGTGTAAGTAAGTTTAGACTCTGACCATACATTAACTCCAGAGGTGTTCTTTCCTCAGAATATCAGTGTAAGATCAGAATCATTCCTTCTAACGAATTCTCCAAATGTCACCATGATTAAGCAGATATTATCCGGATTTTACAAATGGAGCAATCTAAAAGTTAGTGATTCGCCTAACGCAACAAAGCCAGTTATTGGCAGTGCTAACTAGCTATTCCTAGCTCTCAGTCCTGATTGATTACCATTAGATTATATCCCTGTCTCAGGCAAAAACAAATGAGAAGGGCATGTCCTGAGATTAATAATTGTCTGTGAGGAAATGATAGGCTAGGAGGAAACTTCAGACCATTAACCTTAGCTTGTCCTTAAGTCCCTGAACTGTTTTGGGATGTACTATGAAAATGGGCAAAATCCAAACATCTATCAACATACAAAGGGTTTTTGCAAGATTGGGTGACGCTGTAGATAGAACCTCTCTATTTAGTTAGTACCCGTGAATTAAGGCCTGGTATGTTAACCAATCAGCTTCCTTGATTTAGGTCTGGACGTTCCCTTTAGTTTAAAATTCCATTGAATATCCAGTGAGTTAAGATGGTGTGACCGTTAGAGAGCAATGAGGAGACACCAATGCTAAGTCAGTACCTAAATCCCATGATGATAGATGGCTTAAAAAAATCCAAAGAAGGCTACACACCTGTAGATAAGTGAAAGCCTGCAAATCATTTCATTGTCAGGTGTTTACAAGATGGCTAAATAATAACCATGTGTGAGGAACTGATGTCCCCTTTCTCCTTCCACAAGGTTTTGATGAGGAGATCCCTCATCTCCATTCCTCCTTTTCAACCACCCACCCTTCCACCAGCCCACAGCCTGAATTGTTCAGCGCCTACCAAAGACTGTTGACGTCAGTGGCAGTTCTGTGGTGTGGAGTGGCTGAACAATCAGTCCCTAGAGGTGCCAAGCTTTAAAACGTGCCGGTTGCCTTGGGTAACTAGAGGATGTTAACTCAGTCCTACTAGTATATAGGGACCAAATCAGAACAACTAAGACAAAATGAGTTACACCTCACAAGAGACATTAAAAAGCATTAAGGTGAAGCAAAAAAGGAAGGTCTACCTGGTCCTGCCTCACCAAAGGGGATTGGCCTTCTGTCTATATGTCACACAGCCTCCTCCCAAAGTTTCTCAGCACTGCTCATGTGTGCCAGACATTCAGGAGCCCAACATGTAAACTCCAGCACCTCTTGCTTCACAGTGCAAGTTGACCCTTCTCCTATACAGGTGTTCAACCCTGCTTGGGAGCAGACGACCACATTGCCTTTCCATTGTAGATGGGCTCCAAATGTCAGGGGGAGAAATTCATGTTATCGGTTACAATGGTGTAAAGCTGGACTGACTCCCCTGGCTTCAGTGGCATGCCAGAATTACACTAACGTAGTCAAGAGACATGCATCCTGTATGCCATTTCAGACATCTAAGGCTGAAGGAATTGTTAGCTGGGAGGTTTGGTTTTCTCCACAGCTCTTCCAACCTCGAGGGCCTCTTCCTTGCATCATTCCAAAAACCAGTATTTACACCACAACCTTGCGACAACCTGATGAAATTAAAATGTCATGACCTGTTTGTTAGTGTTTCCCCTAGCGATTGATACAAATGGTCTTTTGAGGGGGGGTGTCATGTGCCAAAGGAGCATCTCTCCCACTTCCTACCAGCTAAAAAAAGCCAATTCTTCATTTATATGCAATATCCAGATGCGATGTTGCCTCAAATATGTAAGAACTCTATTTTTCAAAGCCTTATAAATGCACATATCAGGCATAACACAGGACTGTAATGGGCCAAAATAGAGACAACAAACTAAACAAAACAGAGGTAGATGGACCAGAAACACCTTCAGTTGGTATCCAAAGGGCACAATTACTTGGGTTAGATCTTCAGAAGGTGTAAATTGACTGAAATGGAGCAGTACTATCCCAGCAGCTAAGGAGCGACTCCAGTTTGTACTGTAAACATTTCTATAAAAGCACTTGGATGGGTACCCATAAATGCCTGTACCTTGTTTGCTACCACCTGGGGTCTAAATATACATTCAAAAAGGTGGTTTGGATTCAACAGCATCTCCCAAGTGGATTTTCCAAACACTACGTTCAAGTCAAAACTCAGCTTGTTCTTGTTCAGTAGCAGGTATTCTGTGACCTTTATCTGCATCGCTCCCTCTAGCAGCGTATCTGCCCTGCTCGCCTGTAAATAGGCTTTAAATGTAGAGTGCTGGCTGAAAGCAATACTGACTGTGAATAGACACTCACTCACTAAGGACTTCTGTTTGTCTCCATCAAGATGCTTGTTACATATTGTTCAACAGGACTGTGAGAATCAGCTGTCCCAGTGAAATCATAAACTCTGCCTTGTTTTTATGACGTTTTGCCCAATATTATTTATTCAGTTCCAGCTCTGTATTGTAAATACACAATATATTGTACAACACCCCCTCCCCACCATCTCTTTTCCTTGGTGTTTGGTTCAATCTCTGAAGTATCTCTTTATTGCCAAGGAAATCCTCTGACAGGACCGCTGCTGAAAACAAGCAATAACTTGTCATAAAGGCATTGTATCCACTAGCCTGCACCTTTAGTTTGTGACCTGATTTCTCTCAACCCTTGGGATGCACAGAGAGGTTGGAAATTCTCTGTTTATTGGGAACTGATTAAGCAATTCAACGAATGAAGGTAAACATGCATCCAGCAGCCGGTTGTCACACCACTGCAGGTGGTGATTCCGTTATACCTTGCAGGATGGGCTGGGTCACCATGGGTATGTCTACACTTGCACCTTAGATCGACTTAACGATGCTTAAGTCAACCTACAGAACGCCGCGTCCACACTGGGCGCTTATTAAGTTGACTTAAGCGCTTCCTTAAATCAACTTAATAACACCACCTCTGAAGGTCAACTTAAGGCGTAAATCAACCTTATTAAGTCGACTTAAAACCAGTGTGGACGGGCTATGTCTACTGTTAAATCGACTTAACAAGGTTGACTTAAATCAACTTTAAGTGTAGACACTCTGTTAAGTCGACCTAACAAGGTCAACTTTAAGTCAACTTAAAGTCGACTTTGTTAAGTCGACATACCAGAGCCTGTAGTGTAGACATAGCCTGTCAGCTTGGGACATGTCCCACCAAAAAAAACCCAAATTAAATGATGGTGTTTCTAAGAGCAGCAGAGGAGTTTGGGATTAATAACTTTGCTACAAATTTATCACTTGATCTTGCACATCAGTCATATCTGCAGGCTAAGTATTGCTTCCAAATTTATATTTAGCCACCTGAACAAGAGCCTTGATTTTCCAAATTACTGAGCGTCGAGTGCAGGGGAAGTTGTTGGGTACTGAAAATCACCGACTGAAAATCAACCCATTTATTTATGTGCTTAAATAAGGATTTAGGAGGCTAACTTTAGACTTCTAATTGAGAATATCTTTCGTCTAGTCCTCGTATGACCTATCCATTTTACTGGGATCCCCTATGGATGCAGGGATATGCACCAGGGCCTTTGCATCCTTATCTCCCCTTTCCTCCGTCCACCTTGGTTCTTCCAGACTCCATGCTCATCAGAGCCAACCCTGACTTCCTCTGGGTTTGTAAAACAATTTGCATGTGATTGGCAATGCAAGTAGTGAATAGTAATGCATGTAATATAAAGTGCTGAAAACAAATCCTGATAAGTGATAGCTGGGCCTCCTTTTTCATGAGCTCAGATCCACAGCTCATATATGGCCACAGAGCTATGCCCATTTACACCAGCTGAGAATATGGACCATGAAATAGCATGCACTTTGTAACCACAGATGGCCATTTAATTCAGACATTGTGCTTTAGCCTCCCTGTTTTCTGACAGTATAAAACTCAAGGGGCAGTACTTAAGTTGAGTAGAGCAGGTGGGGCCTATTGAACAGAGTGCAATTGTTGTGTGGAATAGGCCACTATTCATCCCGAGTAAAAATATCACAGGCAGGCTGAAAGACGGAGGAAAGAGATCAGCAAAGCTCATTCAACCTGGCCAGAGCCATAACTCTGTACTTGTATAAACCATCTTCCCTATGAAGAACTCTGTGCACTGCTCAGACATTAATTAACTTGAGGGGCTACAGAGGGAAAAAAAGGAATTCTAGAAAGTAAGTGAATCGCATAAATGCCCACCTGCCCTCAAACCCCCTCATCCCTGTTGCCAACAGCTTCTCCCCACACACAAGCACTGATTAACACTTCAGATCTTTCCCAATCACATGCCCACAATGAACTGCTCATGGCTGACTTTTTATAGAGAGGCATAAAGTTGCCAGCAAAAGATGTTCAATAAAGAGGTTTCCTTTACCCTCTCCAGATCCAGTTTATTCATGCAAATAGCCAACCCTGCAGAGTTGCATAATCAATAGCAGGCATCTTATCAGAGATTTAATTTCCAGTCTTTGGCATAGAACTGCGAGATGCCAATATACTTGATTATAGTCTGTCTACTCCCCTATAATAAATGATGCTGGCAGTGCTAGGTTGACGGAGGAGTGGTGCATTGTGGGTAGCTGTCCCACATTGCACGGGGGCCCGGAGGCCAATTAGGCTGACTTAAGGGCACTCTCCGTCCACACTGGCTTAAGTCAACTTAATAAGATCAACTTAAAAAACGAGACTCCTGTGGCACCTTAGGCTATGTCTACACTTAGAAAGTTATGTCGACTTTATTAAGTCGACCTTAAGTCGACCTTATTAAGTCGACTTACAGAGTCTACATTAGACTTTCTAAGTTGACTGACTAGGTTGATGGAGAGCCAAGGCTCTAAAGGAGCCTCATCTCCCCAGGCTAGAGGAGCCGCAGCTCCCAGGGACAAGGGGAGTCATGGCTCCTGGGGACAAGGGAGCCGTGGCTCCCTGACAGAAGGGATCCGCAGCTCCCTGCCAAGAAGGAAGCCGCCCATGGCTTCCCCCGGGGAGAGCCAGCCGCACACAGCTGGCTCTCCTCGGGACAGGGAAGTCGCTCGCAGCTTATCCTAGGGACAGCCAGCCACACACCACTGGCTCTCCTCGGGACAGAAGGTGCGATCGGCTTGTCTCGGGGACAGTCAGCCGCATGTGGCTGGCTCTCCCTGGGACGAGCTGCTTGTGGCTTCCCTGTCTCGGGGAGAGGCAGCCATGTACGGCTCTTAACTTAAGCATTAAGTCGACCTTCAGAGATGGTGGTATTAAGTCGACTTAAGGAAGCGCTTAAGTTGACTTAATAAGCGCTCAATGTGGACGTGGCAATCCGTAGGTTAACGTAACCGTCCTTAAGTCGACCTAAGGCTCCAGTGTGGACGTACCCTCAGATAGGCATTTCCTCCAGCTAGCAAGGCTAAAAGTACCAGTGGAGGTGGACAAACCTGCTTGGACCCCTGGGTCTGTACACACAGCACAAGCCTGCACCTGACTGCTGCTGCCCTTCTTTACTGCTAGTTTTAGCCCTGTTAATGCTAGTTCCAGCACAGCATCATACGCTGCAGATCTCACTTCTGATTGCAATGTGGACATGCCCTAACCACATACTGACCTGGGCCTGGCTCCTCAAAAGTATTTAAGCACCTTGTTCCCCCTGGACTCAAGAGGCATGAGGTGCCTAAATATCTTTGAAGACCAGGATTATAGCACAATGATGCTCTGACCTCAGCTGAGTCTTGGAGGATCTACAATTGTTGAAACACATCAATAATAACTTTGAGGGCATAAATGAAATTTACAGCTGCACAACCAAAATGTCTGTATTTCCACTGAAGATTGAAAAGGTAAAAAGAACTTCCCCAAACTGATGTGTTTTAGGACAGCCTTGCAAAATAGTTATCAAATCTATTCTCCTATCCATCCATCCTATCCATATCCTACCAGAATGACCATTAAAGCAGCTAATTTTACCTGCAGGTCTTAAAATATTCTTTCCTTCCTGGAAAATGAGGGGGAATTTTGCATCTTTTTTCTGATGTTGAGGCTTTGAGTTTGTTCTTTTCTCAGTGGTTTAAAATATTGACTCTGCAGCTGTATATATTGAAAGGATTTCATCAGTGTGGCTATTTAGAATGAATAAGCTTTCCATTTCGTTGTAACACAAAACTCATTTCTTTTGTGACTTGATTTAGCATGAAGAAAGCCTCCTGCGGGCCTGCTTTGCAATAAATTGCTCCTGGCAGATAAAAATGTCAAGTTCACCTTCCAGCCAGGAACAAACACAAATTAGACCTTTGCGCACTTCCTTCTGTGCATGTGCTGAGAGCTGTGTGTTTCTGCTGTCACGTCTTGAGATCACATTGCAACAGCCAGTATATATTTGGTATTCATCTTTGCAGTATATGGACAACATATAAATTACTATAGGAGGGGTGATGCATCTACTAGACACGGCATCAAAAGACACAAGAAGTAATTCTTCTGCTCTACTCCACCCTTATTAGGCCTCAACTAGAGTATTGTGTCCAGTTCTGGGCTCCTCATTTCAGGAAAGATGTGGACAAATTGGAGAAAGTCCAGAGAAGAGAAACAAAAATGATTAACCGTCTGGAACACTTGACTTATGAGGGAAGATTGAAAGAGCTGGGTTAGTTTAGTCTGGAAAAGAGGAGACTGAGAGGGGACATGATAACAGTTTTCAAGTACCTAAAAGGTTGTTATGAGAAGGAGGGAGAAAAATTATTCTCCTTAAATGCTGATGATAGGACAAAAAGCATCGGGCTTAAATTACAGCAAGGGGGTTTAGGTTGGACATTTAGGAGAAAATTCCTAACTGTCAGGGTGATTAACCACTGGAATAAGTTGCCTAGGGAGGTTGTGGAATCTGTATCATTGGAAGTGTTTAAGAACAGGTCAGACAAACACCTGTCAGAGATGATTTAAGATGGTACTTGGTCCTACCATGAGTGAAGGGAACTGGTCTCGATGACCTCTCGTGGTCCCTTCCAGTTCTATGATTCTGTATAATTGTTGGGTCGTGGGCATAAATGATTTTTTTTTCAACTGGGTCCCGAGAAAAAAGTTAGAAAACCACTGATTTAGATCAAACCAGGCTGAATAGAATAGCCTCAAAAGACACACATCTCATTTCTAGCTGTCACATACTAACAGCTGGACCCGAGATCCTCCCCACGCAGCCCTACAGGGCCATGGATCCCCCATAGTACCAGCTGGGGGTGGTTCCCCTCAGCCCTGGACCCTGCCCCCCAGCACTGGCCAGTTTGAGCCATCCCTCCCCAGGTTGGCTGCTGTGGTGGGGGGATCAGGGCCCCAGACCCAGGAAGAGGGCCCATGAAAGTGGGTACCCCAGGGCCCTGGGGCCCATTAATCCGGCCTTGAGTGCAGGGTGCTTGTCAGAGACCCGGCCAGAGTACCGTGTGTTCCAGCTGTCGGGTGACAAACAGCCCTTAGGCACTGTCATTAGCTGCTGTAATTTAGAGCAGTCCCCAGGCCAGGCAGACAAACCAGAAACAGTCCATTTTAAAATCCTTGCCCCTCTTCTAAATACCGATACTATATCCTTTGCAGGCTGGGGCCATCTCTGGTTGACCCTAGTCACTGCTTGTACCTTAAGCTGCGTCTACACTGGTAAATTAAGTCGACTTAAGCTTGCTTAAATCAACTTAATTTACTCTACGTCTACACTACAGTTTCCTTAAGTCGACTTAAGCAAACTGCTTAAGTTGACTTAAGGAAAATAAAGTCGACTTAATGAAAATTAAGTCGACTTTATAAAACCACCTTCTTAATAGACCTAAGGCTTAAGTTGACTCCCTAGAGTCGACTTAAGCCAGTGTAGACATGGGGTAGCCCTAAGTCGACTTAGGGCTACCCCAGGGCTACACCAATGTCCTCCCTGCCAGGGGGGGCACAGGGGGAGCCTGGCATGCCCCCCACCTGGCAGGGCAGAGCCCTGCCCACCCTGCCCCTATGCCCTGCCAGGGTCCCTGTCCCCCTTTGCCCCATTGTACCTAAGTACAATGGGGCAAAGGCTGAGCCCCCTGGCACTGGGCAAGGGGTGCCCCCCCACCACCGTGGGCCTCCCCTAGGTCCCCCTAAGCCCCTAGAAGTCGACCTAGGCATTCAGTGTGGACGATGTAGGTCCACTTTTTAAGTTTCCCTTTAAGTCGACTTTATTTTTAAGTGTGGACACACTAAGTCGACCTAGTTAAAGTCGACTTAAATTACCAAGTGTAGACATAGCCTTAGAGCCCTTCTCATCTCAAGTATAGAATGTTAAAAAGGCACCTCACACTCAGTGTGAGCATCTTCGTGGTAGATCAATATCATTAGGGGGTAGACTTTTTGGCTGACTTTGAAAAACTGGGGCCTGAGTCTGCCTCCATTTGCATTAGTTTCCTACTGCTCTCACTTTGGTGGAATCACTAGTGCAAGTGAGGGGACAATCACGGCCCCTGTCTTTCACAATACAGTAAAAGATGCTCTTCTGACAAGCGCACCTTTATACACTCCAGGCCAAGCTGAGTCATTCAGTGCCCCCATCACTTATTTCTGAGATAAGCAGGGCGGATCCTCATTGGTATGAAAGAGTTATTTGGAGCAGACATGCACCAGTCGAGACCATGAAGGAGTTAGCCTGGCTGCATTTCATGCCAACAACTGGATTCCAAATGAGACACCATTTGTCTGAATCAGGGCAGTTTGTTCAGATCCATGCGAACAGCTTAATATTTGCATTTCCCATGGCTTGGCATTTTTAGAAACCACCCTGACTGCAACCTCACTCGGCGTGAAGAACTCAGTATCTTTATTCCTGTGATAATTGGAGAGGCGTAATAACACCATGGAGGGCTTATGACTAATTCATGGAGAGGGCTTCTGATTTTATGGTTTAATAGATAAACAGCTTTGGACATAAAAAAAATAAATCAAACTGGTAGTTAGCCAGAAATACACTGGAAATAGTCATTTGTGTCTAACAGCTAGTTTACATGGAGCAATAAGGTGGACGACAGCAGTGTGATTTCAAAGTGCACCCACTTGTCACTCATTAATTGGTCTGTGTTGTCCCACTGGTGTGCGCTAAAGGTTCCCTAGTGCACTTTCACACCGTGCTGTTTGAAATAAGACTACATTAAAGGCACTATGGAATATTGCAAGAAGATTACTCATTACAGTGTATACTGCCATAATGGGTAATATTTATCATCTAGTTTACTCATTGTAGCCTATACAAGGAGAAAGCCTTGCAAAATTCCAGCTATTAATCAGCTACATAAAATTCAAACTTTGCTAAAGATAAACCCTAAAAATAAAATTAATAAAGCCTCAAAAACAGAAGTCCTGTTCATTTAGTACCCATTGATGTTAATAAACTATCATCTGGACCTGTACAACCAATCCATTGTGACAGCATTAATGTGCTATTGACGAAGTACTACCTGTTCTATATCTCATTGTTATTCTGGCAGGGGTGAACAATCAGATCTGGAGAAGAGGGACTGTGTTAAGGTCACTTGGCTAACAAAATATGGGGACTTGAAGAGATCCTTTGCTTTTCATCCTAGCTCAGATACACGATCTGCTCATAGTCCATCCTGTGGAGGTTTTAACCCAAAAGTCTGTAGAAAAGGACCTGGGGGTTATGGTGGACGGGAAGATGAATATGAGCTAACAGTGTGCCCTTGTTGCCAAAAAGGCCAATGGCATATTGGGCTGTATCAGTAGGAGTGTTGCCAGCCGATCGAGGGTTGTGATTATTCCCCTCTATTCGGCACTGGTGAGGCCACATCTGGAATACTGTGTCCAGTTTTGGGCTCCCCACTACAGAAAGGATGTGGACAAATTAGAAAGAGTCCAGCGGAGGGCAACGAAAATGATTAGGGGGCTGGGGCACATGACTTACGAGGAGAGACTGAAGGAAGTAGGCTTATTTAGTCTGCAGAAGAGAAGACTGAGGGGGGATTTGATAGCAACCTTCAACTACTTGAAGTGATGCTCCAAAGAAGAGGGAGTTAGGCTGTTCTCGGTGGTAACAGAGGACAGAACAAGGAGCAATGGTTTCAGATTACAGCTGGGGAGGTTGAGGTTGGATATTAGGAAAAACTTTCTCACTAGGAGGGTGGTGAAGCATTGGAATGGGTTACCTAGGGAGTAACCATCTTTGGAGATTTTTAAGGCCCGGTTAGACAAAACCCTGGCTGGGATGATTTAGTGGGAGTAGTCCTGCTTTTAGCAGGGGGTTGGACTAGATGACCTCATGAGGTCCCTTCCAACCCTATTATTCTATGATTCTATTATTCTAAATTAATTTGAGCGGGAATCATCATCTATTACCCAGAGTTCCTCAAACTCAAAGTCCTCTGTAACTTTACTTTTTGCAAAGCCGTATGAGGAAATTAACCAAAGGAGATGTAGTACCTCTGTCTGCCATGTGGCTGATAGACAAATCAAAATCTAGTGCTTTGACTCAGATCCTTCCCTTTATTAGTAGAGCCCTGCAGAGATATAAAAATGTGGATCTGCATCTGATCTGCCTCCGCTCAGTATCAGCCTGTATCCGATCCATGATCCTCATGCCGGGTTTTATGTCCATTTGCATCCACACTGCTCCTGCCTCACAGCATCTCCTGCTCTGACAATAGAAGCAGAGCATCTGTCTGGCAGCTGGGGGCAGGAGGAGAAGGGAGTTGCTGGGACTTCTAGAGTCAGAGGCGGGACTAGCTCACAAGCTGAGCACCTATGAGTGACTGTCTCTGATTGGTTGGCAGACTGCAAACAGAGCTGAGCTGGGACTGGCTGGAGGGTTGTTTTTTTTTTTTTTTTTTACCCCCTTCTTGCTCACTGCTCTCTGCAGCTGCAGCAGAGGCAGGAGCTGCAGTGATCGCACCCTGGGCAGATAAAAATAGAATCTGCATCCGACCTCCAATCCGCAACAGTGGAGCTGCGGATATCCACAGCCGATGCGGATACCCACGGATCTGCAGGGCTCTATGTATTCATCTCCAGCACTATTACCAGAATGCCTTTACTTAAAGTATCTGCTTTATTAGTTCAATCACATAAAAATACAATAGATTATAGAGCACCCCAAACTGATAGCTACCCCTCAAATGTGGAGAGGTCTTTGGGTGATTCAGTTGCATATTCTGATGGCCAGCCTTCCATCCCCAGCTAGAGATCTTTCCAACGTGTGCATGCAGCAATCCACCAGACCCAGCCTCACAATTCCCTTCTTGTGCTCAAAAAGTTAAAGAGACGTGTCAATCAAAACCATTACAAACAAAATCAACCCTTAGGCAAAAAGCAGGTGTTTTGGGAACCTGTCACTAAAATAGTTAAGCAAGCCGTTTTGAGCCATTAGTCTGGCAGCACATTTCCACATAATGCCGGCCTAAAATATATCCAGACTTCCTGGCTTTACACACAGCCCAACATATCAGAGAGGATGTAGAGTCATGACCATTCCATGTGATCGCCCCCCCCCCCCCCTCGCTCCTAGTTTTTCCCTGGGTGGTACCAATTCCTACAGAAGCCAACTGAATGCAATAAGCAAAACTAATCGACAGTCCATTATGATAATTGATAGTGGCTTGGACACTCAAAATGCCCCTCTTGACAAACAGCCATTCACTGCACAACATAATGTTCCCTGTAAGGCGTCATCCCTATTTCACAGGTGAGACATTTAGGTCACAAAAACTTTAGAGGGACTGTGTCAGCTCAACAGCCCTGGGCCAAATTCTGTTCCTCCTTACACTGGTGTATGCTGAAGTTGATGGAGATACACCAGTGTGAAGCTGGTGTGAGAAGAAAATTTCGCCCACTCTTTTTAAGCCCTGTGCTCCGAGCACATTTTCCATCTTTCTCTTGGGCCACACACTGCATTTGGGGGCAAGTGGCTATTCCAGCAGTGTTCCTGAAGCACCCAGTAAACACTTTGCTAGCGCACAGCCTATGTATGTGGAAAGTGACCTACAGGCTGGATCTGCTGGCCACCTACATCTCCTGAAGGACAAGAGCAGCTATGCCTATGGGAATCCATTCAAACAAGGTAATGTTCCAGCTTAATGCACCCCATTTCCATATGCAACTTCTTGGGTAGAGTCCCATGAATGTTATTTCCCAGAGCTTCCCCCGCAAGAAAAACCCTACATCTCAGGAACTGCTTTCTAGACCCCCGCAAATATGTTTACTCCCATTCTTGTCTGTGAGACACAGACAGAGAGCAATTAGTCTCTGGGGCTGCATCTACACTGGTAAATTAAGTCGACTTAAGCTTGGCTTAAGTCAACTTAATGTGCCCTGCGTCTACACTACACTTTGCTTAAGTCGACTTAAGCAGCTTGCTTAAGTCAACTTAAGCAAAATAAAGTCAACAATGAAAATTAAGTCGACTTTATTAAACCACCTTTCTACTCGACCTAAGGCTTAATTCGACTTTTTAAAGTCAAATTAAGCCAGTGTAGCCCTGGGGTAGCCATAAGTGGACTTAGGGCTACCTCAGGACTACACCAATGCCCTCCCTGCTGGGGGGGGGGTACAGGGGGAGTCTGGCATGCCCCCCAAAGGGCAAGGCATGTGGGCAGGGTGTGATGCTGTCTGGATTTAGGGAAGCATTTATGATATTATTTTCAATAGATATCTCATAAATGCTCTATAGTCCATAGGAACTATGTCATGTTTGGTATCAATAGAAAGGTAGTAATTTGCTGGGAATGATTATATAGTTTATGTCTAGGAATTCTATTTCGATTAGAAGTTAGAATTTGATGTTATATCCATACTTTAACTTATGTTAAAACCATTGTGTCCTTAATGTTTAGGAATGTGCCAGGACAATGGTCCCAGGGAGTGACCTGATGAGCCATTAGGACACAATAGTTGTATTTCTTATGTCTTTATGTAAGTTCCCCTTTAAGTCGACTTTAATTTTAAGTGTAGACACACTAAGTCGACTTAGTTAAAGTCGACTTAAAAGTGCAAGTGTAGACATAGCCTGGAAACCCTGCTCCTGGAACATGAATGAGGAGGACACTGGTGACTTTTGAGCAGTGCACAGGCGTGATGGTGTTACCCAGCCAGTGAGTGGGACAAGAAAGCACCAGAATGAGTCAACCACTCGCTTGAGTTTGCACAAGGATCAGTGCAGCAGGATGAGCTACAAATGTGAAGGATGTCAGGTGTGATTGGAAGAGAAACTCTGCCCTGGATTTCTACTACACTGTTGGTGATGGTAGTTCAGGAATAGCTCAAGTAGCACCCCCCAAGTGTCTGATGCTGTCAGTGTCTTTAAGCCCCTTTCAGGGCAAACAAGCCCTGTGGCTGGATCCCAGTCCAGGTTTCCCCCTTTCAGGGAAAGTCCAGACCTGGCAGACCACTTGGTCACAGTGTCCGCTCCAATCCTTGGCTGCTCACCAAAGGTCTGGGGAGGCGGGGAGGGACCCAGGTCTGCCCACTTCTCCAGGTCCTGGACCAGGGACCCTATACACTTCACAGCAGGCATTGCCTCAACCCCAGTTCTCCAGTCCAACAAGGTCCCCTGGGTCACTTCCCCACAGCCTCTGTGCCTTCTTTGCCTCTTTCCAGGCTTATTCCTCTGACTCCTCCCAAGCCCCAGCAGTCTAGGTCCTTCCTCCCTTCCTCAGAGCTCTCTATAGGCCGTCTTAGCAAAGTCCCAGGCCCCATCCTCTTCTGAGCCCTGCTGTCCACAGGGAGCTGCCCCAGGTGTTGATCCCATGACCCCCAAGCAGCCAGGCCCTTCTCCCTTCAGCATCCCAGGGAGACTCACCCTAGCCTCGCTCTACCTGGTCCTGCGCCCTGATTGGTCTAGCAGTCCCTCAGCCTGATTGGCTGCTCTCCCCAGGCCTGCCTTAAACCTCGCTAGGCCAGTGGGGGGCAGCTGCTCCATCACACTACCTTTAGGCTCAAGGTTGAAATGTATGTCCTAAGTGACTTGCCCCAATGTCACAGCATGGCTCAGGAAAACTTAGAAGGCCTGATTCTGAGTTCTCTGCTGCTCAACATATCTACCTCCAGCTAGCACTGGTTGACATTTTCAGAGATGAGATTTTTCAAAAAATTTCCATCCAAATTTCAAATTTCAATAAATATTTTTTGCCTCTTTTAACTGGTCCTACCCCCTGGGTCTCCTCAGTTCCTATTGACCAGGGTATAGAAATCATAGGGTTCTCTCCTAATCTTTTCAGCCTCTTTTTTAACTGATTTAAAAGTTTTAGTCTACTCTATTCTAACTTATATTATATTATATTATATTATATTATATTATATTATATTATATTATATTGTTGCCTCCTAAGCCTTTCAGCCTCCTTTACTACACAATCCTAGCCAAAAGGCTGGGCTGAGAGGCAATAGCTTTTTAGCCGGCTTAAGTATGAAGAAAGATGATGGCTGAGCTTCCCGTCAACTCCAAAGAGTACAGATTCTCATTGCTGCCCTCACATACTGCCTATAAAAGAAAACAGCCAAGAGATGAGCAAACATCCCAGCCCCTGCATGTTCTACCTCTTCCACTGAATCCGTCAAGAATCTGACAGCAACAAAAATATTGCCCAAGATGAAAATTCACCTTGAGTATTTTGGGTGATGCTGTTATCTTATCTGGTCTGCACCTGTTTCCTGACAGGCAGATGGAAATTTTTAGGAAGCTAGCCAAGATATTACAAAAAAATAGAGAGAGATTGCACAAGGTGCTATTTGAAAGTTGACATTGCTCTTCAAGTTGTTGCTCCATGATCAGAACAGCTCATGCTTTAGCACAGTAATTCCTAACCTTTTCAGGTCATAGGATCTATACTGATTTACTCCATCTGCGGCTCAAACACAGGGTATTCGCTCTATCAACATCCGCCTTCTGCCTCCCTTTCATTTGCCTCTGTGCTAAGCCTGATATGGGGAAGACCCGTTTCTGTAGTTGCCTATGCAGCATAAATGAAGTGGAAATAGACAACACTGAAAAAAATACCCTCTATGCAAAGAGGCCAGCACACAGCCTATGCATCACTTAGGCTTCATTTCAGATTTCTAAATGGGACTTACGCTGTGCACAGAGGTGAATCTCATCCATTCGAAAGATGCGACTTGACTGCATTTCTAGATGGGCATGTTTGGAACTGACCAATGTGTCGTATTTTAGCAAGTGATGAGAATGATCTATAGATAAAGGTGTGCAGATTAGTAGCTCCCCAGTCTGCCCTCGTGGCTCTCTGGCACATGTCATGTGTGCTACCCCTTCCCTGCTCCCTTTTTTGAAAATGGAAGGCCATTTGTATTCCTTCCTGGTGTAACTCGAAGGGACTGGGTAGAGTTAACCCATGGTGAATTTGCAAGGGGTGTTCATAGCTAGATGAGGCTTTCTTCTGAGGACAAGATTTCCAACTAAAGTTAGCAAGCTCTTCATAGGCCATGCACAATCTCTACATTACGGTTGGTGTATTTTGTCAGCCCTGCTTCAGAGAAACAGCCGGAGCAACCCTGAAGGACCCCTGGCAGGTTGGCATTGCCTTTCCAGGATCTATCCAGGATCCTTCAAGGAATAAGCTCTGGGACCAGGCTTCATCTTAGACTTAAAATTCCCTGGAGAACAGGCTTTATTCAAAGTCAAAGCAGCAATATTTAATCTTCAGATAATGCTGATGTTGCATGGGATCCATCAGCAGTGCATTCTGCTCGCTCCAGGCAAGTCCTTCGAGGTAGGGACACAGGGCCTAGCTCCTGTTGATTACAATGGGCATAAGGCACCTAAATCTCTGCAGCACCAGACCAATGTGATTGGTAGAGTCCTTCATTCTGGTGGAGTCCTACCAATGAGTACCATTTGGTAGGGACAATGATAGAGTCCCTACTCTTGTAGCTCTTGTTAAGCCATCTCCATAAAAAACAGAAACAATGTCATTGGCCTCCGCCTCTTGCCTTGGTTGTGAATTCAGTGAGGTTCTTTTGGGTCCTTCCAGTGTAGGAAGCGAGTTTGCTATGTGTCCAACATGCACAAATTTTGCTGGTTGGAGGTGCAGTCTCACATAGCACAGGTCCCAATAACGGTAATTCCCACCAGCTGCAGACCTGCTTGGCTTTGTGCTGGGACAAGAGGTCTCATCAACAGCAAACACTAGCAACATAGAGATTTGCCCATGTGCCTCTGATCTGCCCAGCTCAGGGCAAGAGTCAGTCTTCCCTCTGAGGAACAAATTCTGCTCTGAACAATCATGATGTAAATGCAATGGAGTGACCTCAGATTTAGAGCAACTAAATAGCAACTAAATCAGAATCCAGCCCATATGCTTTATCATGGCTTTATAATGACAATTCCCAATCTTCCTCACCTTCTCCATCCATCCAGAGCTTCAGACATATGCGGGGACTTTTCATGAAGCTATAGCTCCTATATATAAAAGGTGTGGTGTGCTGAAGAAAACCCAAAGGAAGCTGAAACTTGATGTTATATACTGTAGCTCAACCACAAGATATGGGCCTAATGCATGAACTACTAGGTGAAAATCTATGGCCTCTGTTATGCAGGCCAGATTAGATGATCACAAAGGTAGATGGTAATAGGACATCAGCTTGCTTAAGTTGACTTAAGGAAAATTAAGTCAATGTTGTTAAACCTAGTTTAAAGTCGACTTTAGGCTTAAGTCAACTTTCTAAAGTCGACTTAAGCCAGTGTGGATGCAGAGTAGCCCTAAGTCGACTCTAAGTTGACTTAGGGCTCTCCAGGACTCCCCCACTGCCCTCCCTGCCAGGGTGGCTGGCACAGCCACAGCCTGGCATGCCCCCCCCCCACAGGGTAGGGCAGAGCCCTGCCCACCCTGCCCCTATGCCCTGCCAGGGTCCCTGTCCCCCTTTGCCCCATTGTACCCCGGTACAATGGGGCAAAGGCTGAGCCCCCTGGCATTTGGCAAGGGGTGCCCCCCCCGCCACCATGGACCTGTCCAAGGTCCCCCTAGCCCCTACAAATCGACCTAGGCGTCCAGTGTGGACAGTCTAGGTTGACTTTGTAGGCTCCCCCCTAAGTCAACTTAAAATTTAGGTGTGGACATGCTAAGTCGACTTAGCTAAAGTCGACCTAAATTAACAAGTGTAGACATAGCCAAAGAGTTCAGTGGTGTCTAGATCAAGTCTTCTCACATGGAGCAGGACGCTGCTGTGTCTTGGAAAACACTCTGGCTGGCAGGATCCGCAATGGTATTTATTCAAACCTAGACTAGGAGTGTGATTAATGTTGGTTTATTGTTTTGCAGTTATGTCAATACATTTCTAGCCTGGTTTATTTAAAGGATGAAAAGGTTGGCGTGGGAGCCTGCCAGCATTGAAGAAACATTCTTTCCTTCCAACACATCAAGAGCACATATTGAGCTCAAGAAAGCATATTTTATTTTTTATCAGTACTACAGAGAGGTCACAAAAGCAGACACTACTCGCACTGAACGTCACAGGTCATGGACCAATACAGCTCCCAGTGAAGTGAAAGGAAGTCTTTCCATTTACTTCACTGGATGTGAAATTGGGGTTTGCGAGTACCTCTACACAGTCTATGACAGTGAGTTTCAAAGCCTGGGTCTACAGACGGGTCTCATGGGACTTACATGACCACACGACCAGTAATTGTGTAGGGAGCACTTTTGAGTTGCAGCTCTGGCTGGCACTTCAGCTGTCCAGACCATGCCCTACCTGAGGCTTCAGACCCCAAGCTCCACCCTGACCCAGGCTCACTGCCACCGGCAAACATCCACTCAGAGTGCTAAAGCAAGCTCTAAAAGGTCTAGCTCAACTCCTTAGAGTCAAACGTTAAAATCCCACCAGGGTCAGCACGTCTCTTGAGGTCCACGAAGTTGTCTGGGGCAAGATAGTAGACTTATTTAGTCTACAGAAGAGAAGACTGAGGGGAGATTTGATAGCAACCTTCAACTACATGAAGGGGTGCTCCAAAGAGGAGGGAGCTAGGCTGTTCTCGAGGGTAACAGAGGACAGAACAAGGAGCAATGGTTTCAAATTACAGCTGGGGAGGTCAAGGTTGGATATTAGGAAAATATTTCTCACTAGGAAGGTGGTGAAGCATTGGAATGGGCTACCTAAGGAGGTGGTAAAATCTCTGTCTTTGGAGAGTTTTAAGGGCCGGTTAGACAAAACCCTGGCTGGGGTGATTTAGTGGGAGTGGTCCTGCTTTTTAGCAGGGGGTTGGACTAGATGACCTCGTGAAGTCCCTTCCAACCCTATTATTCTGTGATTCTATGTGAGTACAGGGCCGTGTTTCAATCCTAGGTACCCCTCAGTGCAGCCCCATGATAATGACCCTGAGGCGGGTGGATGCAATGCACCATTCTGAACGCTCACTGGTGGAAATTCAGGTAAAGGAGAATGACTTTGAACTGGGCCCTGCAACACACCAGGCACCAATGGCAGTGGCTCAATATCTAAGTGAAAGAGCTGTGTTCCTTGGGCCAGAGGAGAAGGCAAGCAATGGGAAATGCCACATTCTGGAATCTGAAGCCGAGGGAGGCCATTTTTGGGAAATAGCCATTTGTCATATTCGGCTCCTCATGCCACTTACCAACGTGATCTGCCAGGGAGCATGTGGGGTCACTTCCCCCCCCCATTTTGGTTGAGTCCCCGCAACCTCCCAATCCCCGAGCTCTGCCATGCGGAGCTGACCCCTGCCACACAGGGTCGATCTGACCGAACCTCACCACGTGGGACTGGCCCGAGCAACCTGGCATTGCCTCTTGCATCCTCAAAGTTCCTCTGGACCACTCCCCAGGGGGGCACGACCCACAGTTTGAAAATCTCTGTGGGGCGGTCGCATGCTCCCCCACCAGAACCTTTTGATTGTGAACCTCCACTGTCACCTCTGGCCACTTAGGCCCTTTATGCCACCAGTAATTCCCCGGGAAAGCAATGGGCGTGCTCATGGAGTAAAATGCTGATAGACTCTCTGGTCAGAAAAGACTAATATGATCATCTAGTCTGACTTCCTGCACAATGCAAGCCACGAAACCTCCCCCACCCACTCCTGCAATAAAGCTCTCACCTATGGCTGAGTTATTAATGCTGCTCGGCGTGAATAAGTGTGGCCAAATCTGGATCAATATGATCTCTGCAGCAAGCTACAAACTGGAGGGTCCCAAGCTCCTTAGACTGAGCAGCACCGGCCACATAGGCGGTCACATGTCATCAGCCCCGCTCCCACAGGAGAGACTATGACAAGCAACCACGTTGAGTCAAATATTTATTTTCAAATACATTTCACAGCTTGTTCACTCGTAGCGATGATCAGAATTGCTGTGTGACCATTCCCAGCTCTCTGGGAAGTAAAAGAAAGGCACTTTAACCTTTAAAAATCCTTATTTCTCCCAAAGGAAAGAAGGACTGATTTTGTTTCTCTAGTTCGTCTTTCTTTTTTAAAAAATTAGAGCTGTGTCTTTTTTTTTTCCTTCCAAGATGTCATTAGAAAGGATTTTAAGCTGGAAGCATCTTAGTACCTCTCTACCACATTGGCTGAAATTGAAGAAAGGAGCCATTTTAGGTTCCTGTTAAAGGAGAGCCTTTCGGAAGGCTGCAGGCTAGTGGGAAGAGCACGGGACACTGAGCCAGGCCTCCTTTCAACAGTATTTGTATTATACTAATAGTAGTGCCAATCAAGTTCTGTGCCCTGTTGTGTGAGATGTACAGATGGTAAGAGACACTGCCCCACACAGCTCTTAGTCTACATAGACTAGACAGACAAAATGTGGGAGTTAGGCTGATTATATCATTATACAGATGGGAAATGACAGTAGAAAAATCAAAGAAGATTAGATGGTCATCAAGGCCAACTCCCTGCTCAACGCAGGACCAACCCCAACTAAATCATCCCAGTCAGGGCTCTATCAAGCCAGTCCATAAAGACCTCTATGGATAGAGATTCCACCAAACCACCCAGGTAACCTAGTCAGTGCTTCACCACCCCCCCAGTGAAAAAGATTTTTCCTAATATCCAGCCTAGACCTTCCCCCATTGCAACTAGAGACCATTACTTCCTGTTTTTGTCATCTGCCATGACTGAAAATAGCCTAGCTCCATCCTCCCTGGTACCCTCTTCAGGTAGTTAAAGACCGCTATCACATCCCTCCTCACTCTTTTCTTCCATATACTAGACAAGCCCAGTTCCCGCAGCCTCTGCTCATAAGTCATGGGCTCCAGACCTCTAATCACTTTTCAGAGGGGTCGTCATGTCAGTCTAGTTCAGCAAAACAAACAAGGAGTCCTGCACCACTTCTAAAGACTAACAAATGTATTTAGTGCATGAACTTTCTACCCTCATGAGATAAATAAATGTTAGTCTTTAAAAGTGCCATAGGACTCCTTGTCTGGTTTGCTGATCATGTTTGTTGTCCTCCACTGACTTCTTTCCAATTTGCCCTCATCCTTTCTGTAGTGGGGGGCCCAAAACTGGACACAACACTCCAGATAAAATTAACCAGTTTGCCCAAGATCATAAATGGAGCAGATGCAAGAACTGAACCCAAATCGCCAGTCTACTACCTTAACCACAAGACCATCTTTCCTCTGGTTTGTTTTTATGACAACTACACTCTCCAAGTGACTTCAATTGCCCAGGTTTTATTTTATGCATCGTTTGTTTACCACGGTGCCACAAGCCTTAATGATATGTACAGCCCTGTACTTCGCTGCTTCCAGAGACTCCCCTGATCTGTGTTGCCATCTACGCTGAACAGTGGCTTGCTGTGTTTACTCATTCCCTTGAACGCATTTGTTGGCCAGGGTTATAAAATAAATCTGTCTCACTTATTACATTTATTGAGCAGCTTAATGGCGGGTCATTTAGAAATCAATTTATGGCTGCACAGACTCCAATGAGATGGAGCAGGCATGAGCCCTGGCAGAGGCAAAGGAGTCTCTTGATATAGCCTGCAAAGCTTCTTTGATGTGATTTGTTGGAGGAAAGTGTCAGTTCGTGTTGTTCTGGTGAATAATGTAATGCCCCACGTGGCTGCATTGTGTGTGGTAGAGGCTCCTTCTTTGCTTGTCTGCTCTGCCCAGAGGCTGATCTTGAATTCAGAGAGATCTGTTTCTTGAGTGCATCCTCCAAGTGTTTCCCAGCTCACCTAGATTCTTCCCAACAGGCCAATTGAAGACTATGTATTTGTTCTGCTAGTGCTAAGGTCACCCACATTATTGCAAACAGGGCCTGGTATCAGGCGGCATATGCATCCCAGGTATTAGCAGATGTTGACTACTCCATTGCCTTCAAGAATGTTGCAAGGTGCAAGGTCCTGAGAACATCCAATTCCTGATCAGTGCTTGGTCATGATCAAAGAAGAAGCTGTTCTCAGATAACCCAAGCAGGCCCATTGGGTGGACAGGCATAAGCAGAGGAAACTGGGACTGGAAGCTGATTGGTTCATAACACTAGAACTAACACTAGACACTGGGACAAGTTGCCAGTGGTGGGGAGGGGGAATACTGTGCCTGGAAAAGAAATGCAAAGCAGGAGGCGGGGAACAGTGAACAGTGGGCATAGGGGAATAGGTGGACAACTGGAGACAAGGGGTCAGAATTACAGATTAGAGGAGGAGCCTGAAAGGAGGGAACAGGAAGTAGATGAGCAAGGAACCAGTGGAGGAGGAGATGGGGAAATTGGTAGCAGGTGTCTAGAAGGTGGGGACTAGCCAGGCAAAGAAACTCAGAGTGGGAGGAAAAACCTGAGAAGCAGAGACCAGGACTGATTAGATAAGGAGGACTGGACTGAGGTGAGGAACCAATTATGGGGAAGAGACAGAACTAGAACGGGTGTAGAGGGGGTGGGATGAAAAGGGTCAAATGGCAGGAGAATGGACAGAAGAGTCTGAACCCATTAGAATGCTTACCTCTCCAGAGCCTGGAATGGAAACCAAGTTCCTGAATCTCAACATTCCTCTGTTGTCAGCAACTCTGTGTGAAACCCACTGACAAAATGCCCCCATCTGGTCCACGTAGAGGATAACAGTCTACTACTGCTATCAGTTACTCCATTAACTCAAATGGCAGAGATCTGTTTGGTGGATCTAACTGCTCTAACAGTCAGGGTGACCCATGTGAGTTTCACTGTGATGCCGTATGTTGGAATGTGTGAGTTCTGAATGTACCTCTCCTCCTATCACAACAGCAGAACTGTTCATATAATATTCATACAATGCCCAGTGCCAGGGGGCTCAGCCTTTGCCCCATTGTACCTGGGTACATAGGCAGGGCATAGGGGCAGGGTGGCCAGGGCTCTGCCCTGCCCTTTGGGGGGGCATGCCAGGCACCCCCTGTGCCCCCCCCCCACAGCAGGGAGGGCAGTGGGGGAGTCCTGGAGAGCCCTAAGTCAACTTTAAGTCTTTAAGACTTAGGGCTACTCCAGGTCTACACTGGCTTAAGTCGACTTTAGGAAGTTGATTTAAGCCTAAAGTCGAATTAAAAGTAGGTTTAATAAAGTTGACTTAATTTTCATTGTCGACTTTATTTTCCTTAAGTCGATTTAAGCAGCTTGCTTAAATCGACTTAAGGAAAGTGTAGTGTAGACGCGGATTAAATTAAGTCGACTTAAGAAAGCTTAGTCGACTTAATTTCTTAGTGTAGACGCACCCCTTGTTTGTTTTGTTGAACTCGACTAACACGGCTACCCCTTTGGAATTTACCAAGAACATAGAGGCTGCTCAAAAAATGCCAGGCCTCCTTTCCACCGAACCTCTCCACTTTTTCCCTTCCCTTGTTTTCCTATTTATGTATGTCTTCTCATTCTTCTTGCTCTAACCCCCTATCTAATATTTTCTGGCTAGGGATTACTGTTTGGTTTTATGCTGTCTGGTCTGGTAGCTTTGATAAATTTTATAACTGCATAAATCTCCTGGCTATGCCCTAAGCACGTGGCATTCAGAAACATATGCAAGCTGTGAGTCATTTATCTCTTTTGTATATTTTAGTTGTTTGATTTATACATATGAGACAATCAATAAAATTAATCACATAAAAGTGTGTATTTGTTATGTTCAATGTCTGGCCTGGATCTGTAAGGGACTGAGTCCCTCCTAAGATGCTCAGAGCTTGGGAGGAAGGGGTAATTTATTATAGAGCCTTAACCACAAACTCACAACAACACATACTTGTACGATACGATAATCCCCAACTTGCACTAGAGATAACTCCTTGGCCCAGTTCGGATTCCAGTGCAGCATGCCCTCTAATCTTAACATATTAAGAATGCTCAGGCCCTTACAGGAGGGCATTCAGCACTGTGCGGGATGTGCCTCACCCAGGCTATGTCTACATTTATAAAGTTAAGTCGACTCTGTTAAGTCGACTTAACAGTAGACATAGCCGTCCACACTGGCTTTAACTTAATAAGGTTGACTTAGCGCTATTCCCCGTCTACACTGGCTTTAGTCAACTTAAGAAGGCTTAAGTCGACCTTCAGAGGTGGTGTTATTAAATCGACTCAAGCTGTTATTAAGTCGACTTAAGGAAGTGCTTAAGTCGATTTCATAAAAGCCCAGTGTAGACGTGGCTTGGTGGAGGTCAACTTCAGCATCCTTAAGGTGACCTAAATTGCCAGTGTAGATGCACCCCCAGTTATTAATTGCCAGGATTAACCAGGAGTGAAAATGCTGTAGAGATATGAAATGTCACCTGGGCCTGCGCCAGACCCCAATGACAGCAGTGGAAAGGCTCTCGTTGGCTTTAATGTAGGTTTTGGATCAGTTGCAGAGCCAAATTATGGCTTATATAAGGGGCTGAATGAATATAATGGAGGGAAAAAAATTGGCCCTGAGTATAATTACTATGGAAGCTCCCTATCAGGTAATTCTGTGTCCCGCATCACTCTCACACTCATTAAAGGATTTACCTTCATAGCACCCCTATGTGGTGGGAAAATGTTATCATCCCTGTGGTCCTTCCGGCCTGGAGTAGACACCTGAAAATGCCAAGATCCAGGGCAGGCTGCAAATGGAGAGCAGATTTGCAAATTATAACCTTTCTATCGGAACCTGACATGGCATATTTCATATGGATTATTATAATTTTGAAACATTGATACTAAATAATATCATAACTGGTCCCCTAAATTCAGCCACCATCATCATCCCCTTTTACAAACTGTCTTCCCTGAACTACAGATCCCCAGGTATCAAGACCATGGTCACACAAGGTGTGTCTACACTTGTGAATTAAATCGATTTAAGCCTGCTTAAGTCGACTTAATTTAATCTGCATCTACACTACAATTTCCTTAACTCGATTTAAGCTGCTGCTTAAATCGACTTAAGGAAATTTTAAGTCGACTTTATAAAACCTAGTTTAAAGTCAATTTTACTAGCTAAGCCAACTTTATTAAGTTGACTTAGCCAGTGTAGACACAGATTAGCCCATAATCGACTTTAAATCGACTTAAAGGACCCCAGGGCTCCTCCACTGCCCTCCCTGCCAGGGTGACTGGCACAGTCAGAGCCTGGCGTGCCCACCCACAAGGCAGGACACAGCCCTGCCCACCCGCTTCTATACCCTGCCCCTGTCCCTGTCCCGCTCAGCCCCCATTGTACCAGGGTACAATGGGGCAAATGCTGAGCCCCTTGGCACTTTGGAAGGTGTGCCCTCCCCCCCACCCCGCCACCATGGACCAGTCCCAGGTCCACCTAGCCCCTAGAAGTCGACTTAGGCGTCCAGTGTGGACACTCTAAGTGGATTTGGCAAGGTCCATTTTAAGTTGACTTAATTTTATAGTGTTGACATGCTAAGTCGACTTAGCAAAGTCGACTTATTTGGCCAAGTGTATACATAGCCAGTGAGAGCCCATGGCTAAGGTCTCAAGCCACAGCACCATGCCCCAGCCCCCCCAATCATTCTACCATAGCCTGCCACACTCCGCAGAGGTCCAGTCCGGCCTGGCCAGCTATATGCAAGGAAGAGAAGCATGCAAGAGAGCTCTTTAAACTAATGAATGGAAGGTTCTCAGACTGCCCAAGATGATAAGTCACCTGGTCACTGCCTGGCCTTCACCGAGAAAGAGACTTGCTTGAACTTACCTCCGGGACAGCTGCCAGATACTGTCAGCCACCCAAACCATCTCCCCAGGGCAATGCCAGCCCCTGCTTTGCCTTGCAGGTAAACAGTAGACGTACCCCAAGGCTCTTCAAAGTGTTCCCCGGTCATGTTCTGCCCCTTTTTCACAGAATTCCCAGGCCTGCTGCCTCTGATGTACACACCAGGTGATTTGGTTCAATTCAGGCTCCGTGCTTAAGGACACAGCACTGAGACACATTTCTAGTAGACCCAGTCACACGGTTATTATGAAAGATCGAGACTTATGAGCCCATGAGGAAGAATAAATAAAACAACCCCTTACACATACTAGAGAAGTCCTAGAATACTTTCTAGAGACTAAACTTTGCAGGTTCTCCTTCCATCCAAATAAGTTTTTCTCATTGCTGTAGCATTTCAACCAGAGCTGGCTGGGATCCCATTTTCATGATTGTAATTGCATTGCCTAATTACCTCCCAGGTGGACCAAGGGGGTGTCTCTTTGCCTTTTTCTTTTATTCCCCAAAATTCCAGAGACAGACCAAGCCTTGAGATTCATTCTCTGGTGTGCTGTCCCCCTGTGGACTTCACATCCCCCTGTAGATTTCATATGTAAATGGGGTTTCCATTTCATTGGCTTCCAATGCTCAATTTGCATGTAAGCTGAGGGCTGATTTGTCAGTGTTACCTTGGTATTGACTTAGGAACATATTTTCATGATACAAACATAATTTCTTATATAGTACCTGCACCCACATTTCATAAGGCCATGAGTGATGACCCTGGCTTTCATTTAAGGTGTTACCAGGCATTCGTTGATGAAACACAATGTACACAGCTGGATCTGGATATTCCTGTAACCCTCTGGCCAGTTGGCACTGAGGGATTTTAGAGTTACGTGACCGTAAAAACAATTTTCATGGATTTTAAAACCTATTCCTGCCCATTCGTGGAATTTTTATCGGTGAAGGCACCATAGGTTTTTCATAAAAAGCAAGCCAAAACTTGGTTAATGGGACAGCTAATAGGATACGTGTTGGGCAGAATATAGGGTGATCCGTGATGCTAACACAAGCACTTCTGTTTGTGAAAAAAGGAGCCCAATTACACCAAATAATAGGTTTCTCCAGGTATGCTAACTCTCTTGTTGGGTTTGGGTTGCAGTTTTATACATTGATACTATTTACTGCTTTCCACAGCTTCTGAATCAGGCAAAGAAAAATATTCCACATCAGGAGTCAGCTTCTGACCATAACATTTGCCTCCCCACACCATTAAAAAAAGCAAATGGCATTTCAACATCACATCTTTTATTTATTCAACAGAGTGATCACAGCTTCCTGATGGGATTGTTGAAGGCTGTTGAATGCCTGGCAGGAGAGCCAGTGGGTTGGACTGTATGGGAAAAGATTAGAAAACATAAAATTCTCCCTCGGAAGACTGCTAAAAGGAAGGCCATCTGCCGAACATGAGTCAGCTCTAGTTCTGGGCATGGCAGGCTTCAAGAACTAGGTCAAGAGAAGATTAAACATATTTTTCTTCCCCAAAGAACAAACCTAACAGGTATGCTCCTGCATGAAAAAAAAAAAAGACAATTTTATTGCTTAAAATGTCAGCCAGTAGGGAGGATGGCGGGGGAAAGCTAACCCTTGATTTTTGTTATTAATCCCTCGCTACCCATGGCTACAGGTCACCTCATTAGATCAAATTTCCCTGCAGCAACAAGAGTTGGATTTTAGAGGCTGGTTTGCTGCAAAGTTAAACCGATGAACCCATTTTGGTTCACAATTTGTCAGGAGGACAACGGTCCCAGATCCTTCAAGGTGCCTCACTTTGATTGAACTCAATCCATCGTTGTACGTGGTGGTGTTGTTAGAGAGACAAGCTGGGTGAGGGAATAGCTTTTACTGGTCTACCTTCTGCTGAAGAGAGAGAGACATGCTTTCAAGCTTACACTGTGCACTTCAAAAGCTTGCCTCTCTCTCATCAACAGAAGCCAGTTTGATAACAGATAATCCTGCACACACATTGTCTTTCTACTGAAATCAGTTGGGGTGCATCTACACTTGTAAATTAAGTCGACTTAAGCTTGCTTAATTTACTCTGCGTCTACACTACACCTTCCTTAAGTCGACTTAAGCAAGCTGCTTAAGTTGACTTAAGGAAAATAAAGTCAACTTAATGAAAATTAAGTCGACTTTCTTAAACCTACTTTTAGTTTGACTTTAGGCTTAAGTCGACTTTTTAAAGTGGATTTAAGCCAGTGTAGACTTGGAGTAGACCTAAGTCGACTTAGGGCTACTCCAGGGCTCCCCCACTGCCCTCCCTGCTGGGGGAGGCACAGGGGGAGCCTGGCATGCCCCCCCACAGGGCAGGACAGAGCCCTGTCCACCCTGCCCCTATGCCCTGCCAGGGTCCCTGTCCCCCTTTGCCCCATTGTACCCAGGTACAATGGGGCAAAGGCTGAGCCCCCTAGCACTGGGCAAGGGGTGCACCCCCTGCCACTGTGGACCTGCCCAAGGTCCCCCTAGCCCCTAGAAGTCGACGTAGGCATCCAGTGTGGACGCTTTAGGTCGACTTTGTAAGTTCCCCCCAAAGTCGACTTTAAATTTAGGTGTAGACGCACTAAGTCAACCTAAATTTACAAGTGTAGACATAGCCTTGGAGTGAGGCACCGAAATACCTTTCAAGAGCTAAGCCAAAGAGATCAGTGTAAGAACTAATACAATCATTCAGCTAGTTTGGTCTAAACCAATTATTAATTATTTTGTACTGTGATTTTCCCAGCTCGTGTAGAGAACCCAGTGCTAGCTCTGTTCCTACCACGACTCTGAAAATGGGGGTGTAGCTCAGGCTGGTTAGCCCTGGAGAGTCCCCCTGATACCCTCTTGTTTATAGAGTGTTAACCTGAACAGGCCTTTCACAGGTTCATCTGTGTGAGCTGGGAATAACGTCCTGGCTCAAATGTCATCCTACGAGTTTATAGCCCAAAGAGACAAAACAGAGGGAGGTTTACAGGAAAAATTAGTCTCCATTTCACAGAGCAGCACAGATGAAGGGATTTGCCGAAGGGAAAATCTGAGGCAAAGCCAGCGTTTGAACCGAGCAGTGTGTCTCAACTGGTGTTTCGTGGAACCAGTGCTCCATGGACAGAGTGAAGGTGTTCTGTGACAGACCCCGATGGCTCTCCAGCGGGTGCTGAATACGGAGGGGGAAGGAGCAACATGGTGAGCTGACAAATGCCTGAAAGATTTAAAATGCACCAGCCTCAACAAAGCTTCCAGGCCCGCATCAGCATCTGCTGCCACCTTGTGCCTACACCGCAGCTGGGGCTTTTTAAATTTCCTGCCGCTGTTTCCGCCAGCACTGAAAATCGCTTGGCCATAACTTCCATGGTAAGACTTCTTTTGACAAAGCTTTTTCCAAGAACAGCTGAACTTCGTTCAAACCTGCGTGGCCAAAATCCCCATTGAAACTTGAGTAATGTCATTTTCAGTTTTAAGTTGTGTGCATAATCATTCTTAATCTGGTTTTTTTAGAAATAAACACATGTGATATTCGTCAAATTGTATTTAATTTGGTTTCCTAAATCGTTGTCACAGGAATGTGTGGTACGCAAATATTACAAACATTACAGCTGGTATATATCAGCTTTTTCCAGAAAGATTCCATCTGGGGTGCCCCGAAAAGTAATTAATACCTTTAGGTGTTCCCTGGTCCACTAAATGTTGAGAAAAACTGCTCTCGTGTCCTAGTCTAACGTCTTAACCACAAAACCGTCCTCCGCACCTGCTTGGGACATGAAGCTTAACACCACAGGCGTGATTCTGACACTAACTGGGATTACAGGAGCACAAACCATGCCACTGGGTAACAGAGGAAAGAACCGAATGTGCTGGGCCCCTCCGCTGGAAAAACAGCAGTTTAATCACCACTGGAGCTAATGAAGAAGTATCACCAGCTGTTCCTGAGTAGCAGCCCTTCTGCCCGCTTATCAGACCTTTTGCAGGCAAAATTCAAGCTCACTGCCCCGTGACTCTCTCCTGCAATTATGTAGGCCCCAAAGTAGCTTAGTAGGATCACGAATAGTCCTTCATAATACCAGGGCGATGATCTGTTAAATTGAAAAGGGATGCAGGGTTACTTGCACATGACGCCCCGTGATAAGGGACAGTTTGTAAGAGAGAGATAAGAGGACATCATTTTTTTGAGATTTCCTCCACTAGTGTAATTGAGGGTAAAGACAGGGTTAAGGGGTTTACCCAATTTTCATTTGGAGAATAGGGGGCTGAGTTTCGCTTAATTCACCAACTTTATTTTTTTTAACCCTATATCACTGATTTCAACCCCTTTCAAACATTACGGATGGCTGATCTGAGTAAAGACTTTAATCAAAGAGGACAAGTCAGAGAGACTCCGTTGCAGGCATGGTTTTACTCGGAGCTGTTGCTAAGGTTCTCCTCAACAATGACTGGCATTTACAGAGCCCCTTTCTGGTGGGAGGTGCTTGTAAACTTTTTGCAGAATTGCACACTCAAGGGACGCTTCAGCCACCACCGAAATGCAGCCACTTCTGGTGTGAACCAGGGCAGATGTGAACAGCACACAGTAACACTGCATCATTGTTAAAAAGCAGCAGTGAAGGTCAAGGAACAATTCAGCAAGGAGGTGGGCAAAGTGGCTTTGAGTCCCTTGTGGGCACCCCTGCTTGTTCTAGGGATGAACATCCATGCAAATTAGAGCAGCCTAGTTTATCGTAGGAAAGTTGGCGTGCTCAAAGTTCAAGATAACATGGCTAATGTCCCACAAAACCCAGAGCAAAGCACAGGCAAGCATAATCCTGGGTAAAGACATTCAGCTGCAAAAGGGGCTTCCAAAGATGGTCACTTTCAGAGGATGGGCTTCAGAGAGTGGTCACTGCAAATTCTTCCACCTTGAGAAAGCTTCCCCACTCAACCAGTTTTTGGTGACGTAGGGGCCACGGAAGTGATGAGGGATAATTGAAATGGAGAAGAAAGAACAAGAAACTATATGCCTCCAACCCTGCCTGTTAAACACACGCTGAGACTCCTCCACAATGGAAAAAACTTCTCAAACTCCACTAGAGCCCTCACAATGTCAATCGCCTGGGAAGTGCTCAGGTAGCATTGTGATGGGGGCCATCGAAACCCCCAGCTGGATGGAAATGATAACCATCGGCCACCCTGGAATGTCTGGAGTTTGTAACCTAATGGGGCACTGTCCTCCAACAGGTAGTCCATGAAACCTGCTTAACCGGCGCTTGTTTTGTGTCTCTCTCATCCTCTCGGGGCAGCAGGTGTGTAGAGCGTATCAGCCCTGCTGCCATTGACAGCTCATGGAAATTCCCACGCTGCTCAAACAGTGGAGCCGGGACTCCTTAAGCAGTTGCTGCTATGTAAGATCAGCGTGTCGTGTCCTTCTCCTGCTATTTACTACTTCATTCATTAAGATTGGAGATTCCTTTCACTTGGCTCTTAGTGGGAAATATTACATAAAACCACTTTCCCTTTTTCCTACAGTACCTGTCATGACTTAATCCTCTTCACCCAGTTTTAAAGCATCCAGATCTAGAAATGGCAACAAGCCCTCAGAACTTTTAGAAAGGCGCTCCCTGGCTTCCTTCCATATGTTTTGTCATCATCAAATGAAACCAGTGATGGATTATTTTCCCATCACTATAAAAGGCACTGACTTCGATGTAGGTTGGATTATCCTATCTGTGCAAATATAGCTACATTTCTTAGGTGCGTGCTTGCTTTGTGCTCAAAGATTCAACTCCGCAGCCTCATCCACTGATAATTAAAAGAGATGGAGACCAACGAAGCAACAATTGCAATCGCAGCAGAGGATGTATACTGCGCCGAGAGTTGTCCCCATCAGCAAGTTGGAAAAATGGCTTGATCCAATTCCCAATCAAGGACAGTGCCTGTAGTGCTTGGTGCTATACGAATAAAGGCTATGTCTACACTTGTTAATTTAAATTGACTTAGCATGTCCACACCTAAATTTTAAGTCAACTTAGGGGGGACCCTACAAAGTCGACTTAGAGCGTCCACACTGGATGCCTAGGTCGACTTGTAGAGGCTAGGTGGACCTGGGACTGGTCCACGGGGGTGGGGGGGGCACCCCTTGCCAAGTTCCAGGGGGCTCAGCCTTTGCCCCATTGTACCTGGGTACAATGGGGCAAAGGGGGACAGGGACCCTAGCAGGGCATAGGGGCAGAGCCCTGCCCTGTGGGGGGCATGCCAGGCTCTCCCTGTGCCAGCCACCCTGACAGGGAGGGCAATGGGGGAGTCCTGGAGAGCCCTAAGTCAACTTAGAGTTGACTTAGGGTTACTCTGCGTCCACACTGGCTTAAGTTGACTTTAGAAAGTCGACTTAAGCCAAAAGTCAACTTAAAACTAGGTTTTATAAAGTCGATTTAACTTTTCCTTAAGTCGACTTAAGCAGCTGCTTAAATCGACTTAAGGAAAGTGTAGTGTAGACACAGAGTAAATTAAGTCAACTTAAGCAAGCTTAAGTCAACTTAATTTACAAGTGTAGACGCACCCAAAGAGACCATGATGCTTACCCATAGACCTCCCAGCTTCCTTTCTGAAACTGGCCCTTTATGAATCTTAAGGAGAGGAAAATATGCTCTCTGATTTAGCAAAACACGTACACATGTGAGTAATCCCATTAGTAGTCAATGGGGTGACCAGTGAAGACCCTGGTACTTGGATCAGATCCAATACTGAGAGCAAAGGGTTTAGGGATATTTGTCTAACACTCATGGGTCTGAAAACCTGGGCTGGAGATCACCCGGAATATTGTGTCTAAAGTTGGTACGGCAACGCAGCGGTCACGGAGGTCGCACGTTATATGGTGGAAGGCTGAACTGTTATGTTTATTGCCGCCGTGGGTTCCGTGGTGCGAGTGTGGACCGGCCCGAGGCTCCCCAGCGAAGGACGGCAGTTAGGCCCAAGTCGCCTTCCTGCTTACAACTGCGGCCTGAGGTGCCCCGATTGGCCCCAACTGGCTAGCTCCCTGGCTTGGCTAGTTATGAGACTAAGGCCCCTTGTTGTGTGTGTGGGGGGTTAAGTGGCAGTCCGCCCCAGGTAGCTCCTCTGCAGCTTTCATGAGTTTGGCGTATGGACTGCGACTTGGCCCTGTCCCAGACCGGGTTATATAGCCCACGGGCGTGTGCTGTACGTGCTATCGTCCCTTACAGCCTGGAGCGTTGTCTTATCTGGTGTGACCAGCCTGACCACAACGTCCGCCATTACAGTAGCTCAGGCGGTTGACCTTGGTGTCCCTCGCCCAACACAATGAAGCTGGATCATCACTATAACCCACAAAACAAAACATAGATAAAACAGGCCCCCCAACGCGCCCATTGATATTTCAGCGGTGCGTCCTGGGCGTGTTCGATTGGCAAGGGAGGTCACGTTCCTGAGTTCCAAAGCCACCGTTGACGCACTTGTCAATAGTGGGAGGCCCAGCGGGATCCAGGCCACGACGATGTGAATGACCCAGGATGCCTTGTCAGCCATTTCTGTCTCCATTCCTGCAAAGGATGCTCAGATTTATCTAGCGGTGTTCATGACCACCTGGACCCAGCAGGGAAGAGGCTTTCAAATGAGATTTCCTGGGTTCTATTTCCAGCTCTGGGTGAATAGATACCACAAGAGTAACTTTCACCCACTGCCTGATAGAGACAGCTTCCAGCAAAGACTCAAAATCACACCCCTTTGGGGTCACGTCTCAGAACGGATGAAAGTTTGGACACAGAGGCAAGAGCCAGACAGCAATTCCTTTTCAAAGCCAGGCCTGCTGCAGTGAAGTTCATAATCATGTGGATCACTTTAAGCAAACAAGTAGCCCTCTTGATTATTGATAGGGTTACTCACATGTGTATGTGTTTTGCTAAATGAAAGCACCATTTTTCTCTCCATAATTAAGATTCATAAAGGGTCAAATTTTCAAAAAGGAAGGCTGGAGATCTCTGGGCAACCATGTCTGCCTCTACGTTTGTACAGCACCTGGCATCACAGGGCCCTGAGCGTGATTGGGGTTTTGCCAGGCTACCACATTAAATACTAACAAAAAGACGATCTATATACCTAAACGACAGTGGTATATATGCATGGCGGGGATGCAGCTGCGCGCGCAGCAGCTGAATCCACGTCCTGCTGCGGCCGGGCTGGGGAGATTCAAATCTCCTGCTCTGAGCATGCTCAGAGAGAGCGTACTCAGGTCGGGGGCAGCCTGGCCCAGAAGCG